>JARFJB010001332.1:295000-795000 GCA_036346205.1 Vesta saturnalis
TAAGTAAATTCATATGGAGCGATGAAACGGTATATGAATTACAAACTTCCGAAGTCATTATGAAGTTGTCACGCTCTTCCATAACTGGAGGGACCGAAAAAAACGCCGTGGGATGATTTTTCACGTCGATTTGACATCTTATATTGTCGAATGAATTTCATGTTATGCGTCTCAAGGTACACTTACATGTGTCCCAAAGTACACATGATTGTTGCACCTTGGGACATTTACAAAAAAATATATAGTCATTATTTTGGTTTTGATGGATTGTTGTTATATTTTTTTTACGTAATGTAAGAGAAATGTAGTGCTAAAATGTAGCTCTGTAATATAAGTTATTTTGAGTGAACAGTAAACGTTTTAGAAGTAATATGAATTTTTGCGTTCCAAGGTACACCCATCTCCCCTAAATATTGTGGGAAGCTTTGAGTAGAGGAGATTGAGTCAATTTGATTGATATGCAAAAGCAGATGGGGATAATTTTACAAACGATAAGTATTCTGCCGTACTAAGACAGAACGTCATATCCGCAAAAATTTGATTTAAGCGTGCGACAAATTTAAGTGTACTGATAGTATTAGTTTTTGAAGGATAGGATAAAATAAATCAGTTTTGGGAAGATCTTTCAGTTTCAACTCGCTGTTTGGGAGATGATTACTAGACACTGTTCCTTAAAATAAAAAAGATGAAAACGCAAACATAAAAGAATGTTTGCGTTTTTTATCTTTTTCATATTTCATAAATTTGTTGTAATACCTCAAGTAATTCTTACAGATATTACAATTTACTGAGGACGATGACTGTAATTGCCATCCAAACATAAATTTATATAAGATACACCGTTTAAAAAACCCAAAATTCTTACAGATATCATAATTTCCTGATGACGATAACTGTAATTGTTATCGAAACGTATAAATTTATATAAAATATAAATTGAAAAAGGCAACATTTAAAAAACCCAAACGATTAGTATTTTATTAGGAAACTTTAGCGTACAGACTTCGCACAATGGTAGGGTTACAGTTAAAGACATGGTCATTGATGACTGTTACGATTTTGGGAATTACTTGTCAAAATAAAAAAAATTTAAATGGTACCCAGGCCGTACCTACTGAACATGGTTAATGTTTCGTTCACAGGAGACCTACGAGTCTTGAAGTACTTATTATAGAAGAGGTTGCATAATTATCCTAAAAAAATGTTATTGAAATTATTTCATTTCTTTTAATTTTCATTTTGTAGGTTGGAAGGTCGTATGGTGTTTCACACCAGATATTTACATTTGCAGCGCTTTTTACGTATTATGTCAAATTCGGTGATGTCCCGATATTAGCCGAGAGCAGCTACCTATGAGGGCAATTGAACACAGCAAAAAGTCGACAGTTAATTGCTGAAACAGTAAAAATACAACGCTTTCCTGCGTACTATCTGGTTTTTCGTAAGACTTGGTCGTGCATGATCAATACTTATAGCGTGCGCCAGGTCAATTAGTTTACTGGTTGAGGCATGTCATCCATTCAACAGCTTTTCACCACGGACTGCTGCTACTCTAGTAGTACTAGATCACCAACAAACGCTAAACAGCACTGCACCAGATATAACTGGTGCAGTTACGTTACTTTCAGAATACACGACTACACTGGCACAGAGCACTGAAGCGCACACGGAATCTCAATAGTGTAATTGTATCGAAAGTTCTGAGAATGCAGCAGGACTGTCAGCCTCAACAATCCTTTATGGCAAGAAGGCATGGCTAGCTAAATTTGTAATTGTTATGTTTGTTTTTAAATTTTAGTTGGAACACACTGCGCAGCCCGATCACAGATTAGGCGCAACGTTAGCCGCTGTGATTTGTTTCTTCTTTGCCGCAGATAGTTTCATAAAGGAAACACTTAACCTTGGTTGTTCTCGTGAAGTAGGAATCATGGATTTAGAAGAAGAAGTCCAATGCTAGGAATATTGCCTAAAATTTGCATGTAAATCATTCGTTGATTTGAACAATTGTATACGTACGTGTTCCACGGGTATAATTACTACTACCAAAGAATATGTTACATTGCATATTCTTTGCTATTACCATACAATTTTGTGCAACAAGAGTTTTTATCCCAACGGGTTCCGGAAATATTTGTACAAAATATCCCAATTTATTGTAAACATTTTCTACACAGGCGCAGCGAACGTTGCAAGGCGAGCGTGTGAATCAAAGTAGACATTGGTGGTGGTTGGCTCATGGATTACGGTGCTTCAACATATTTATACGGGCAGTATTGGGATACGATTCAGTTAAATCGGTGGATTACATACTTAAATCCTTTGAATCCTCGTCTTGGTTATGTGAGCCCTATAGAAACCGCATGGTCTCTCTTACGAATTAGGAAATTCTCTACATATCTGTTTTTTGTGTTGTTTCTTCCTGTGTTATGCATTTTTATTCCTTGGTTATTTCTTTTTATTTTATTTGCACTAACCTTTTAGTTGATAGTAGTCCATTAAGGATTCTTGCCGGACATCAATTGTTAAGCTAGGCGTGCTAACATTTAGTCATAGTGCATTAGCTTCACTTGCATTGTATACAAAGAAAAGAGAATTTATTTAATCTTTCACATCAATACAACCCGATCCGCTTTAATTGTCTTGATTTCTTCAACAATAGATATCGAAGATACTGCTGAAATCCCCTTATACAATGGAATCCATAATTAAGTTATTTACTAATCGCTTAGTTTAAAAATGCATGTACTATCGCGCTCAAAAAATACTGGACAGCTTGTTACTGTAGACACTTCCAAAATTTAAATTTTGATGCAGACACATTTTTTGTGTGTAAATCGGGCATCTCACGATTTTACAGTAGGGGTTAAGCGTTTGTCAAACTGGCAAATTTGATAGATTAAAGACTCTTATAAACTGTCACGTTGATATTTCATGGTCATAGCCTGCTAACGCAGTCAAACCAAATGCACCCAGCCAAAAGTTTGCTGTACCAGTATTTTTTGAGCGCGATAGTACTTATAACAATATCAATTTATTTTTAATATACTCACGCTATTTTGCAATCTGCGATATTCTAATCGTTTTTTTATAATTTGTGTTGCAGTTTATATTACATTAAATCTTGTGATTAATTAAGTTTATGTAGGTAGCGAACCGAGGAAATTTTATTATTGTAATAAATATTTTTCAAATCGCAATTGTTACCGCGAAAGAAATGATAATTAATGGGTTTGTAATATCTTGATAATAAGTCGTAATTTGCTAGTTTTCGTGATATTTTATTTTGTGTAAGAAATATGTGAATGTATGTACTAAGAGTTGAAAAGAAAAAGGAAAACACATGTTAGGGTAGAAACATGTGTTCTGACGAAACTGGCGTGATGAATCGTTGAAAATTTTTATACGCGTATTCTGGGTGTAAAAACGTCACTAGTTTAATTACGTCGGAACATACCGCAAATCAAAAGACATCTTTGTTTGGTACTAGGAAATTCGAGACAGATAAGGTTTGTTACGGACGAATGTATATTTTAAAGATTAGTACTTCTTGTAGTAATAAGTATAGAAAATATTCCCACGTAATATTTCTTGTTTTTTTTGTAACTTTTAAAAACGAGGATGAATTTGGAGAGTAAAAACGGGAGCTGCGGTTGGAATTTTGATTCAGTCGGATCGATTTGACTGTTTAATTAGAAACCCTCATTGTAAACCGTTCTGTCTATAAATATTTTTATCGTGTACATTTTAGGAAACTAAAAACTCGAATTCGTTCTTTTCTTTTTGTGTAGGTTTTAAGGTAAATTTTTACAAAAGTTAATCTATAAATAACCGGCACTGCGTCGAGTTTAAACCGCGGATCTTAACTCGTCATGTTGGTGATAAAGGGTTTAACTAAAAGATTATGTTCAAGTGTAAGTAGGTAGTTCAATGTAGATCAAAGCTCGCAGGAAACAATTCAACTGGCCTATGTAGCGTATTAAAAATTCATTATTGCTTTGCAAGAAGTATCTAATCACGCACGCAGGCTCTTTAAATTGAAATCTGTTAAAATGAAAGGAGACCGTTTTAGACAGTACCATGCTCCTCCTCATTGTAAGTGTGACTTGGCATTGTTGACTGTTTATTAATATTTGTGTAGAGGAAATAATGCGTGGACAAAACATGAAAGGATAGATCCCGATTAAATTGTTATAAACAAGGGCGGGGTTCACAAACACCGGTCCAGATGACATTAAAAACTCATCAAATTCCATCTTTACTGTTAAGCTTATTGTTTTGTATAGATGAATGTATCAGCTGAGAAAAGGACGCTGTATTTTCTAACGCAGTCACTCAAGCTGGTGTACCGGTCCCTTTATTATCATTTATTTGCACCTTACTCTTGTAAGACTTTTTTGTGTCTTTGATTCAGGCTGTTTATTTAGAGATGTTTGTCTACGAACTAATTCCTCTTTATATGTAATTTATTGTAATTTTAAGTATATATCTTTGTGCTTTTATTAACCACACAATTGTGTATGTGTAAATTCCTTACCTATTTTTTTGTTCTTGTCTAAATATAGGTAAACTTGCAGTTACCTTATTGGCACCCGTTTAAGGTCACATGCTTGGTATTGCAAGTTTTATTCTGATTTATTTATGACACAATTGTGGATGTGATTACACTGCTTTTTATTTTTTTTCCTTCCTTCATGTTATAATTTTGTACGCACTTTAACCATAAATGGTGTTTTCTTATATATATATATATATATATATATATATATATATATATATATATATATATATATATATATATATATTTGGTGTCCAGAAACTCTACGGGCAAACTTTGCGTAGTGGTTCTAGACCCAAAAATAAGAAAAAACGTTCATATAAATCCAGTTCCGGAAACGCTTCGTTTAGGACCTACAGGGTATGAAAAAATTTTATTTACCTCGGTTTTATGTTAATTTGAAATTTGGGACGCTGTATCAACAAGAGTAACAACAAATGTAATAAATACATTTGTGTATCTAAGCAACAACTTGTCATTTTGTTTTAGTCAAGGCCTGCTAAAATCGCCAGAGATTCAATAGCTGGTTAAATAAATTAAACTGTTTATCAACCAATATCTCGAAAACGGTTGAGCTTAGACGCATCGACCAAGTATACCTTTTTTGTTTAGAACTGAAAAGTGAACAAACTAATTCAAACGGAACGTCAATATACCGGGTGGTAAAAAAGTTAAGGCCAATTAACTTTTAGCATACCATTGTAGATGGCGCCCTCTGCAGGCAGCATCAAAATCAATAAAATATTTAAGCTCGACCACAAAAACCCCCGTGCTCCAAATTTCAGGACCATATTCAAACTTGCAAAATATCGCCATAAAACCGAGGAAAACAAAATTCTTTCACGCCCTGTAGGTCCTAAACGAAGCGTTTCCGGACCTGGGTTTACATGAACTTTTTTTCTTATTTTTGGGTCTAGAATCACTACGCAAAGTTTGTCCGTAGAGTCCGTATATATAATATATTGAACCCTTTCATTGTTTTTTTGTAGTTCGATTTATTAATGTACTTGTGCAATTACTTATTTATGAATAAATTGGATTTTCTTGGTGGTTCTTTCCCAACTTAGTAAATTAACGGATTGAACCATCATTGCGCAAAGCTAATTAATTATTATTTGAGTAGTTTCATTGGTTACCTGTCTCACATGATACAACACTTAACTTCATCCAATACTATCTCGTTCAAATAACACAACGTAGCCACCACTATACGGTCAATTCTTATGATCAGATTTGAGGTTTGCGTGTAATTAAATATCAGACTTGTTAATAAATTCTAACGTTTTAATTATTGCCAGGAAAGTCAATGTAAGGCAAGCAATTAATTTCAGTAATAGTAGCATTATTGGCAGTAAAGTCAAGATACATCCCTTAGCGATTGTACATTTGCATTATTGTGAATAAGTTCAAATTACACTTTTAAAGATAGGATACCTGGAGACACTATAATATGTTCTGTAAACTTTTTACCCTATCATCTTAACACGTTCAATATTGAATAGCGACGAATAAATATTTTTTTTATTGGGCATCGATTACTGGGATTATTAGATCTTACTATGGTTAAGTCACGTATACTTATATTTCTTTATACTAATATATTTTCATTAAAAACGTTATTAATTGTATCGGATTTTGTACGTAATAGATAATAGTTGCAGTGGAGAGCGACAATGACCAATTCGTAGACGGGAAGATACTACTTGTACACGTTGGATATATCGCCGTTTTTATTTCTAATGATTTGTTATTAGATCTGTTACATTCATTTTCCCCAAGTATTGAGTATTTATTGTTTATAATATATTTTGGACCCATATAAGGTTACATTTGGTTCTGTTGAATTTGCAGGCATTCGTGCAGCTTAATCTGCTTGTTCATTTTCCTATATGACTGGGCACATACACAACTAGGATATCGCATTGCCCATCTAGTAATTGCGCCACTAAGGATATAACAATGCTTATTAAGTGGTAATTTTTTCCTTCCACTAATTGCTTTCATTACACTTAGTGTGTGCATATAATACACCATAGATTTACAAAGAAAAGTAGTGTGGGAATGAAGATTCCGTTCCACTACTAATTTTTGACCAGTCTGTGTATATGAACTAATAATTCTTTCCCAACATTCAAGGCATATGCCTTGAATGTTGAGAAAGTGTTGGTGGTATATCGTTCGATGAGTTGGTTCTTTGGGATATGATGTCATAGAATCCATAAAAATATGTTTTCTCTAACCACCTAAATAAGACGCTATACTGTCATAGTATTTCGTACCAAGAGTGGCTGATTTCGGGATTCTTCGGTGTCTCCATGGCAACTATCTAGTACAAAATTCTACTTTTTTCACTGAAAAGTACTCATTTTGTATAAAATGAGTATTATTAATGTCTGATACTGATAGCGATATAAATAAGAGGTTCCCAAAACCATAGTGAACTGTAAATAAATGACAATACAAAGATGAAAGTAGCTGGAGAAAAAATGTTATGTTTTATTCGTACAAAACATGCATTTTCAGGACACGGAACATTGCCTGACTCCGCTTCGCGTCGTCCAGCAACTTTCTCCCTCGTCCTGAAAAGTCCCATTTTTGTAGTAATGAAACAAATAACTATTTAAAATTTTCATATGTTCATCACAAATAACGTTTACAATGATAAATAAGTAGTGATTTTCAATATCATTTTGTTTTTCGTTTTCGTTTTAAGCAAGTGTATTTAAATATTTTGGGGGAATATCTTGCATGAACAGAAATCGACATTGGCTGTCGCGGGTAGCGTTATCTGTCACATTTGAATCAAATTTATAGAGGTAAAATCCAATGAATATTAGTAAAAAAATATACGGTGAGTTTTTTTCACTGAAAGTAGAATGTACTCACTCGGAAGATCACGGGACTCCACTTCGCGTCGTCCAGCAACTTTCCTCCTCGTCCCGAAAATTGACATGTTTTGCACCAATGAAACAAATAACTATTGTACTTCGAACCATATTGGACTTTCCCTTATTCACCATTCAAAGCAGTTCGGTGCATTATTTACATCTCGATTTAATATATCGTAATATCTTACTATAGCGGGTCGTGTAATTGTTGGTCTGCTCACAAATACTGTACCTATTGGTACATGAGACATGAGATTTTATGAAGGGTAGTCTAGGAGCGTATAGATTCGAGGAGTGTAAAGTAGTAGCAGACGGCTCGTTCTTACTGCAAGCGGTTCATAACCTGTTTCGCATCCTATGGAAGTATGTGGCTTAGTCCGGAAAACACCGATTGACAATCTGGTGCTTTGGTAGCAAAGACCATCTAATTTACTAACGCACGTAAGTATGGTTCTACGAGCTGATAAAATACCATGGCTCCATATTCTAACCGTAATAGGATTAATAGATTTTGTAGGGTGAATAACGTTTTTCTATCACTACCCCAACTAACGTTTGGCATATTTCTATTATTCTGTTATATTCATCGCACTGAACACACATGAAATTGTTTTTTCCATAAGAATTTTTGCCGAGTAGTATACCTAGAAACTTTACCACCCTCTGCGTTATTTTCCGTTTGCAAATCTGGTTGAAAACTGCATTTTCTTAGCGTACTAAACGGAATCGCTACAGTTTTGGTTGGAGAAGGCTAGAGCTAATCGATTATGCTTTTGAATTATTTTAGCCAATGTGCGCGTGTGCGTCTGGGTGTGCGTGTGGGTATGCGTGTGTGTGGGAGGGGTGAGGGGGCGTGCGTGATCGCGTGCGTGCGCGGCAATGTGTGTGGGTGGATGTATGTTAGTATCCAAGATAACTTCAGAACTATAATATGTACATACTTGAAATTTTGTGTTTCAGCCTCATTTCATTTCTCCTGGAGCTGATTAGATTTTGGGAGAACCCAGCGGCGGAGAGGGGCGTTTATTTTGGTTTTCATCAAATATTTCTAAAACAGCTGCATGTTTCAAGATATAAAGATACCTACATACAGACCTTAAACATATCGACTAATTATGTTCTATGCAATTTTTGAAACGACGCCTAATTTAGCGCAAAAAAAGTTCCTAGGGTAGAATTTAAGAGTTAGTTCAAATTTTTTCAATATCTGAATAACGATTAATTTTATAAGAAAAAGTGTAGGCATATTTTTTAAAGCAAGTTTCATTATACATAACTTTTCTTTATAAAGTTTCTTAATATAACGCAAGGTAACTATAAAAATTAATTAAATATGATATGAATGAAAATGGTTATACTGTATTATTAATATTATATTTATGTGTATTAACATCTATCTGACATGAAGTTTTAAACGTCATTCTGACATAGATTATTGTTTTTGTTTCTACAATGTTGGCAGTTTTCGTTTTGAACGTATAAAAAAGACGTGGCGTAGTTAAAGAATTATAATTAAGATTATTTCATTTATTTTAAGTTTTTATGTTAGCATCTAGATGTCTTTTAACCTTTGTATGACATGAAGTTTTAAACGTCCATTAGACATAGATTATTGTTTTGTGTTTTTACAATGTTGCCTATTTTCGTAATATCAGGTTGCATAATTATCCTAAAAAAATGTTATTAAAATTATTTAATTTCTTTTAATTTCCATTTTGTAGGTTGGAAGGTCGTGTGGTGTTCCACACCAGATATTTTATGTCTATTAATCTCTATCTTACATTCTGACATAGATTATTGTTTTTGTTTTTACAATGTTGTCTGTTTTCGTTATGACCGTATAAAAAAGAGGTTGCATAGTTATCCTACAAAAATTATAATTAAAATTATTTGATTTCTTTCAATATCCACTTTGTAGGTTGGAAGGTCGTGTGCTTCAGACCAGATATTTTATTGTAAAAATAAGACTGACTGGTTAAATAAGGAGAAAGTAGAAGGAATGCTGAATGAAACTGAGAAGGAAATTGGGATTAATGAGGCAAAGAAACGTGTATTAAGGTTGAAAAACGGTAAAGGAGCAGGCGTAGATGAAATCACGGGCGAATTTTTCAATGTATACCTTAAGGGTGGAAAAGCGCCGAGTGATAGGAAGAGTGCGATCATTGTACAACAATTGAAAACAATTTTGTTAAAGTTGAAAAATTAAAACAAAAAAGATAAGTATTTTATTATGTGTGATAATGGTGAAAGTTTACATTTTCATAAATGTGGGTGTGATTAGAGGTAAGGTCGGGCCTGTTAGACCGCGTAAAGCTTGGCTGAATGTAGTCGACTATGATAAAAGAAAGAAATAAAAGGACACGTCAGAGACAATGTATACAGACATAGGAAAGGATGGAGAAAGGTTGTGATGAAAAATGAATAAGAGGCAGGGATTGTTTTGCCTACCCCTTAACGGAATGGCGTGAAGGTTATGTTATGTTATGTTATCTTATGTTATATTTTATTCTACTTGAAGACTTTTATTTTTAAAGTCTAAATAAATTACACTATCGAACGAAAATTTTTTATTCTTACCTTTTCACCCGCTAAAGACTCACATTATCTTTTTGTTAGTGCACCACATTCAGAAAATGGTATGTCTGTACATATAATTTAATTTCAAGAAAATAATTAACATTAGTTTTTCTTACTCTTTGGAACTTAACTCTTCGGAGAGGGCTCTTTCCGATGAGAGAGGAGTAATTTTGTAAGAAAGACCGTCTTGATTTTCGAGTGGATGTGTGAGTGTGAGGGTGTATGGGTGTGCGAGTGCGTGGGTACATGCGTGCTTGCGTGTGTGGTTGCGTGCGTGCGCGGGTGTGTGTGCGTGCGCGCGCCTTCGAATAAATTGCCAGGATTCTTTATTCACTCTTACGGGACGTCGCACAAGGCTAAGTCGATTAATGACACCGCACATCCATGATTTCATAATAGAGTGCACTCACTCTGCAGAGAAAAATACAGACAATGGACGTAAAAACGAAGAAATGGCAGACAATCTGCGAATAGTGTTCAGACTACCCGGGGAGTACCTCCTGGCGGAGTTGGTTCGACTTTACCCCCTATATGTTTATTATTATTTATTAGATATCTTTCAGTTTATTGAGA
Organism: Vesta saturnalis; assembly: GCA_036346205.1. Lineage (NCBI taxonomy): Eukaryota > Metazoa > Arthropoda > Insecta > Coleoptera > Lampyridae > Vesta > Vesta saturnalis. The sequence goes on from JARFJB010001332.1 coordinate 305,594, forward strand.
ATAAACAAAAATTCGTTACATCTATAGTTGGGACATTTTATTATTTTACTTGAAAACTTTTATTTAGAATCTAAATAAATTAGACTACCAGCAAATATTTTTTATTCTTATGTTTTCACCCGCTAAAGACTCACGTTATCTTTTTGTTAGTGCAAAACATTCAAAAATAGCTATTTGTGTATTAAGAGCGCAAAGTGATACATTGCCGCTCTGAGCTAGAAGTTTGACGCGCGACGCTTAGCGGAGCGCGCCTATCTCGCGAGAGCGGCAACGTCACTTTGTGCTCGAATTACACACATAATTTTTTATACAACCGGTGTTTTTATAAAAATGTTTGGTAAAAAGTAATAATTGTTGATAACCTCAAATTTGACATTTCAGATTTCAAAACGTGAGCATCACTTTGCGCTACACATGTGTTTTTGTAAGAATTTTGTTAAAAATTGTTTTTATTTTTACAATGTTGGTTATTTTTGTGATGAACTTCTTATTAACACGTTCATAGTCCCAATACAAATGCATTGGTATTCGATGAAGTCCGCATAGGCTTTTGCGTAACACACATGTGGGTCATGAGACATGCACGACAACAGTGAATTTCTTGTACTCAAAACCATTCAGCAGTATCTATTGTGTGTTTGCATGTGGTTATAGTCGAGAACATCTATTGTGTGTTTGCACTTGTTTACATTTTTTCATTAACAAGAGACAGCATGAGCAGAAAACGTCCTCTTCGTCAGCAAGAGTTAGAAGATATTATTGACCACTTATTAGATACAACAGACGTATCAGATATATCAGACTTATCTTTTGATGAAGATTCGGATGGCAGTGTGGCCGATCCTGATTATCTCTCAGATTCAGAAACGGAAAGTGACGATGGTGACATAAACATGGAATTGGAGGATTGAAGAATTAGATATGTATGATGATAGTTTTTGGGCCACACCTGTAGTAAAGTTTAAAAATTTGATTTTACTGGTACGAGTGGAATATTAAGAAATATCTCAAAAAGTAGCAATGAAATGCAGCCTATTGATATCTTCAAAACATTTATCACTGCAAATGTTATTCAACTGATGGTACTAGAAACCAATGCGTATGCACAAGAAATTATGGAAAGAAAACGTCTGATTAGATCAGCTTGATTATCTCGATGATACGACACAAACAAGAAGAAATGTACAGTTTCATAGGTAAGAATAATAAATTTATGTCTACTATGTTACAGCTTGCTAAACGTATTTTCAGGAATATTATTATTAATGCGAGTTATCAATTTTCCTACCATCGAGTCATATTGGAAAACAGACCCAAGATATTGTCATAATTTGCTTCACAAACTACCAATTAAATACAATGGTTTTGCGCTTTTATTAAGATGTTGGCATTTCAGCAGGTGAATAACTGTAAACTGTTCAAAATAAGCCCATTACTGGAAATCATTAAAATCAACATCCAATCAATATATTCTCCAGGAGATACAATAGACATTGATGAAACTATGCTCCCATTTCGGGGACGTCTGATATTTAAGCAGTATAATCCCAAAAAGACCCACAAATATGGGATTAAGCTGTATAAAGTATGTACGTCAGAGGGATTTACATGGGATTTAAAAATTTATTCCGGGCAAGAAGCAAATAATAGAGACGACTTGCCAGGAGGAGGTACACCACGAGCAAATGGAAAAAAACCCTCTCTTGCGCACAAATTGGAGGAATTATCGACAGCTGATGATAAAATATACAGGAAAAGATGTCATGGTTGTTACACCAAATTAAGGGTATCAGGCAAAACAGGCAGCAGTCAAAGCGAAAAAAGTAAACACGGTTTGTCAACAGCGCAGGCAAGCTTATTGGGTCAAATGTTTTGCAGAGTGTCATTGATTTATAAGTTACTTTATTGCGTCTACTTTTTTTAATGTAAAATATCACGGCTCCTATCTCGGCTTTTAGAGCTCTAATTCTGATATATGTTTCACAGAAATGTACAGTTTTCTTTCCTCTGGAGTCCAGGCATAAATCTAAAGTGTTTTTTCCCACGTCCATGTCATATTTTACTCTGTAATAGCGATACAAGATATATGGGTCGAGGACATCATGGACTGATCTCTAAATTGTCGACATTTGTCAAATACCCCTCAACGCATACTTTTGTCAAAAGTCGCAGACACACTAGTTTCTTTATTAAGGTTTCCATGGTGACTTAGCGAGTGTTTTAGTTACTTTGCCGCTCGGCGAGCGACAAAGTAAAAAAAACTTACTCCTCGAAAAAGTGCAACTTTACGCTTTCTTTTGGAAGCGCAAGTTTGTACTTTTCGCTCGGTTGAATACAAATGGTATTTCGGTACAGTGCATACCATTTTGGTTGAGACAGCCAGATATCTCGGTTGCCTAACTTCTTTCGTTTATAAATTACAGGGTGTTTTTGAAAATCCACAGTTTTTGGATCCCCTACATATCTAAGAAGTTTCTCAGCGATAATGTCAAATTGAAAACTTGTCCCATAGAGAATTTTACGTAGAATCCAGGGGCGCACTCAATTTTTTTTCGGAGTATCGTTATGGAGATAAGACTCAAACTTATGATTTTTTCAAAACACCCTGTACTTTATTATCTCATTAAATTACTTTTTTTTTTTCTTCGAAATGATATATAATATATAAACATGAAGTTTTAAAATATGCTCCAAAATTACTAAAACATTGAATTTTAATAGTGCCATGGATTTCAAAGTTTTACTACAGGGATTATTATTTGTGATTTTTTATAGTAGGTCATGGATGCTACAAACACTGTTGTTGACTTTTGGAGCATTGTTTTATCAAGTGACTGTGGAGAAATCAACACATCTGCTGTCATGATGATAAATTTTGATGCGTTTTCTTGTGTTTGTGTTTGGCGATTTTGTTAATTTGTGAAATTTTATAATGGCTGAAAGACTTTTTCAGAACAACGAAAAGTATGATATCACACAATGTTTCAATCAATGCCATGAAAATGTTGACGAAGCATTAGAATTATATTTAAACAGGTAAACTAGTAATTTACAATAAGACATTATATGACATATCGTTTTTAAAACGTTAGATATCCAGAGAGGCGTCAACCTAGTCGAGCAACGATATTTCGACTAAAGAATAATCTACTAAATTATGGTGCGTATTCTAAACCCCGACCCAAGACGTATAACAAGGAAAATAATGAAGTGGATGAAATAAATGTCTTAGCCAGCGTCCGTGTCTCTCCTCAGACTTCTTGTACGAAGTTAGAAAATGATACTGGCGTTCGCCGATCACGGGTACAAAGGATTTTAAAAAAACACAAAAGGAAACCCTACAAAGTGAATATTGTTCTGCATTTATACCCTGGTGATGCAGCGAGGCGTGTGAATTTCTGTAATTGGTTTTTGAACCAAACTCGAAGGGACAATAATTTTGCAAGTAAAGTCATATGGTCAGACGAAGCCCACATAAGTAGTGTGGTTTATTTAACAGGCAAAATACAAGGCACTGGTATGATGAAAACCAACACCTAATTTTGAGCAACAACGACAGGGTCGATTTGGTTTTAATGTAGCCTGTTTCTTATTGGGGACATCAATAAAGTACCGCACTTTTGAAGGGGCTCTCAACGCGAATAGGTACTTGGCGATTTTAGAAGAAGTAATACCAGAATTCCTGGAGAATGTTCCCCTCGCCTATCTTAATGCCATTTACTTCCAACAAGACGGTGCCCCTGCTCACAATTCGAGGTTGATTGTGCCGTTTTTAGAAGAAACTTTCCAGGACCATTGGATAGGAACAAATGGACCCATTAGGTGGCCTGCAAGGTCACCTGATTTGTCAGTGTTGGACTTTTTTTGTGGGGTTTTTTTAAAAATAAAATATACGGTAAGAGGCACAATAATATTGAAGAACTTCGTGCAACAACAGAGGCAGTTTTCCAGAATTTACAAAATTGGCCTTTCATAATTTTAAATGCATTAAGAATTTAAGACGTATTAAGAAATTGTGTCAATTGTGTGTTAGGGAAAATGGACATCGATTTGAAGAATTCAATGAATAAGTTACCGAATAATTTCGAAATGAAATAGTATGAGTAAATATTTAATTAGTTGCTTATTCTATATTATGAACTTTTTATTACGATTTATTTGTTACTATTAGTTACCTACGTTTTGTGTTTTGTTAGTGAATTAGTGTTAGTATTGTTCTTGTTCCTTTCATAGAAAAATCACAAGTAGTATTTCTTCAAATTGAACTTTTTACGTATGAAAAATCCATAGCCTACTATTAAAAATCAATGTTTTAGTGATTTTGGAACATTTTTGAAGAATTTATGTTTATATATTATATATCATTTTGAAGGAAAAAAAATAAGGAATTTAATGAGGTGATAAAATACAGGGTGTTCCATTGAAAAAATCATAAGTTTCAGTCGTATCTCCATAACCATACCCCGAAAAAAAAATTGAGTGCGCCACTGAATTCTACATAAAATTCCCTATGGGATAAGTTTTCAATTTGATATTATCGCTGAGAAACTTCGAAATATGGAGGGGGTCCAAAAAGTGTGAATTTTCAAAAACGGCCTGTAACTTATGAACGAAAGAAGTTAGGAAAAATCCGTTCAGGACATCTAGAGTATCACAAAAAGTGGCACAGTACTGCGAAAACCGCAAGGTTCTATCTTCAACAACAAGCGAGATACTTGGCTGTCTCAACCAAAATAGAATGCACTGTGCAGGCTGTCCCAAATTCGAGGACAAGCATGAGGATCTCACTTATTATAAGAGATAGGATATAGGTTTAAATTCGGCACTTTTGCTAAATTCGATGCCGAGTAATAATCTGAAAAGAAATTTGAGCTAACTCGAATGGATTTGGTTTTATGCTCAAAAAACTAAAAATTTCGATTTTTGTTTTTCGCGTTTGGCTACCTTATTATTAGGAATTTTCAAAATTCGATTAAACATTATTAAGGCAACTTTTTACGCACAATACTAATACGGTATTAAAAATATTATGCGACGTTTTGTTTATTCTGAACCATCATCAGGTTTATTTTTTCTTATTGGGGTTAAGACATATTTTTATGGCGTTGGATGGAGAATGTTATGCTGATTTTAGCAATATATAACACTTCACCGTTTGATCGACTGCGAACTAAAATACTCTTAAATTAAAAACTAAATATTAGATTATCACGATACCCATGAATCAAACAAAACTCAGGAGTTGGCTTTTGTCATGTCATTTTCTAATTGTAAAAAGGGTAATAACTGCAAGATCCTTCGTGTTAGTGCTTTAAAATTTGCAAGTTTCTTTAGAATGTTTTCAAACTCAGAAAAACGAGACATGATAAGGATATTTTATAGCTGCAATAGAAATAGTGTCAGAGCAGAACAAAGATATTTAGAGGAATATCCGGAGAGGCAGCAACCAAACCAGAGATATTTTTTAAAATTAGACCAAAATTTGCGAGAATTTGGATGTTTTCAGAAACCTCGAAATGCATATGGTAGCAGACTACACAGAGATGCCGAAGAAGAAATATTACATCAGGTATTATTTGTTAGTATTATACTAATTATAAGAATTTCCACTCACTTCACTGCTAATTTCAGCCGACATTTTTTTTGGAGAGTTATGACTTTATGTTATCCATCTTAGGTTCAAGAAAATCCTTCAACATCTACCAGAGAAATAGAGCAAACTATTGAAGTGCCAAAAACGACAGTTTGGCGAGTGTTAAAGCAACACCGTTATAAACCATTTAAATTACAAGTTAGCCAAACTCTTCGGCCTGGGGACGATATGAGACGGTTGGATTTTTGTAACGAACTTAATACCAAAATGCTGGAAAATCGCAACTTTCTCAATCAAATAATTTGGACGGTTGAGTGCAATTTTCCCACTAATGGAATGTTTAATCGTAATAACGAGCACTACTGGTCCGTTGAAAATCCACGAATTAACAGGCAAATGCGAGGACAAGGCTACCGGTCCTTTAATGTGTGGGTTGGAACCTGGAAGGATAGGCTCCTTGGGCCAATTATTTACGAAGGTATCCTAACGTCTCAACGTTACCTCGCATTTCTAACACACGAAATATCAGACCTTTTGGATGATGTTCCGCTAAACGAAAGATGGACTCTCTGGTGGCAAATGGACGGAGCTCCTCCTCATAATGCTGCGATAATAAGTGAATATTTTAACGGCGAATTTCCTGATAAATGGATGGGAAATAGGGGACCACTGAGGTGACCAGCAAGAAGTCCAGATTTAACACGTTTAGATTACTTCCTCTGGGGCTATTTAAAAAATATGATTTATAAGACGCCACCGCAAAATATAGAAGAACTCCAGAATAGGGTTGTTAATGAACTTCGTCAAATTCCCAGGCGAACCATTCGAAGAAGCGTAAACAATTGTAGAAGAAGAATTCGTTACTGTATTCAAGAAGGAGGAAACTTGTTCGAAAATTTATTATAATAATTTTTATTTGTTTGTCTGTGTAATTATTTTGTTGTTACCTATCGATAAATTTTTGTTGTCGCTATTATGACCGTGTTACATAGACCTACTTGTTTGAGTTGTTTGTTAATGTTTTTTTTTTAAATTGTTTAAATGTTTTTATATTTTTTTGGATGTTCTAACGAGTTTAACAAATTAAATAAGTAGAACTACTGTAACTATTCCTTGCTGGATCCAAGAAGGCGGAATCTTGTTCTTCGTATTTTTCTCATTATTTTAGTTCGCAGCCGATCAAACCATAAAGTGTTATATATTGCTAAAATCAGCACAACATTCTCCATCCAACGGCATAAAAATATATCTTAACCCCCATAAGAAAAAATAAACCTGATGATGGTTCAGAATAAACGAAACGTCACATAATATTTTTAATACCGTATTAGTATTGTGCGTAAAAAGGTGCCTTAATAATGTTTAATCGAATTTTGAAAATTCCTAATAATAAGGTGGCCAAACGCGAAAAACGAAAATCGAAATTTTTAGTTTTTTGAGCATAAAACCAAATCCATTCGAGTTAGCTCAAATTTATTTTCAGATTATTACTCGGCATCGAATTTAGCAAAAGTGCCGAATTTAAACCTATATCCTATCTCTTAGATTAAGCGAGATCCTCATGCTTGCCCTCAAATTTGGGACAGCCTGTACATATATTTCAATTTCAAGAAAATAATTAACATTATTTTTTCTTAGTCTTTGGACCTTAACTCCTCGGAGAGGGCTTTCTGAGGAGAGAGGAGTAGTTTTGTTAGAAAGATTTTCGATAAGAAATTGACTTGTAAAATCTTTCGCAATCATTTTGAAATACCTTTATTTTGGGTACCTATTAGTTGTGTTATTGTTGGGTAATTGAATGAATTTCAAATCGTTTGAGGTTGGAAATTTTCAAGCAAACCTTGAAAGATGAATTTATAATTGAAATATCTTTTTTTTTTGGACACGGTGTAGGAAATTGTGCAATCTGTGGAATACTGATCACCAAGACGTTTTTATTACGATAAAAGTTCGTGATTCTGCAGTGATGTTCTTATCATCTATAAAAAATTATGAATGAACGGATGAATCTTTGTAAAGTTCAAGTTCAAAATCAATGATAATAGTAATCTGGGTAAATAGTTCCAAGCTTGTTTGTACGTATAAGATTAAAATCATATGACGATTTCTATATAAATATACATAGATAAACTTTAATCTGTTAAATTTTGCAATTAACAAAAATCTACGTTTTATTTTCTGAATGAAACTATTTACAAAAATAATTAAGATAATGACGTAAATGTAATAAGATCAAATCATAACCTCAATATTTGTGATAAACAAGTTCAACCTTTTTTTTTACGTTTTAAGACACTTGACCTGTTTATATGAATGATTTTGATAAGCCGTTTATATTTCGAATTAGGTCGTCAATTTTGACGTGTGTACATGCAAAATATGATAGTAATATTTCATAATCAGTAGTGGGTCAGATGTACTAAGACAAAAAAAAAACATGTAACCCGCCTATGTAAAATAAGCGGAAACTGTAGATTTATTTAAATAAGGTTTGCAAAGTGTATTCTCACTGGAATATAAATTAATTTCATTGTAAATTAATTTTACGCGATAAGAATTATGTGTATAAAAACAATCGTTTAATTTTGAGCGTATAAAAAAACTTGAGAAGTTAGGGTTGGGTAAAAAAGTCCAAAATGGGACGGTGAATAAGGGTGGTTAGTAATAAAGGCACCTGTCGAGTCCGCATTCCAAGCCCAGCACGCCTGTGAGTTCTCACACCAAAACAGCGTGCGGCGAGACGGCCGGCGCCAACGTGGGGCGCCCACACCCCTCCTCTCCTTCTGCTGCTGCATAGCCGTCAACTTCTGCTTGCTGACAACAGTCAGTGCAATGTGATCTTTCGATTGTTAAGGATATTTAATCAACCCTTAACTTATTTTCACGACTTTAACTCTACATAGTAGCGTAAACCAAAAATCTTTCATAAATTTATTAGTAACGTTCTTAATTACGGAAGTTTGTTTTAAGATTTTAATAGATGGACGATGACCATATCATTAACAACCCCATTTATTATAATCACGTGCCAAAAAGTACTTCCCTCATAGTCATCAGCGCCAGTTTAAATATGGATAAACAACAATAAAACAAATAGGACGTGTAATAAAAAACAAATTACTTACATATGTGAAGTGTTGCAATGAATTTAAAACAGTTGCTAGAAACAAATCGGTGAAATGTGCCAAGTTTAGTGTTTAAATTCTTAGTAGAAGACGTCAATTTGTTTAACAATTAGTAGAAGAAATTGCTGTACCAAATAACATTCCTAAGTTCATTTAAAGCACGTGGAATAGTATGACGAATGGAACTGGTAAACCGAAACATCTACAAGGTAATTATTTAAACAATTTAAAAACTATTTTCGGGAGGTATTTGTTTAACAATAAAAAAGAAACTTGATGATCCAATTCACCTTCTATTATTAAATTTTTTCTCATGTCTTCAAGGTTCTGTTGTCAATTGTTTGCAAGTAAATATTTTATTTTCACTTTCAATGTTAATTTTATGCAATGTTTGCATTTATTTATACTTGGAAATTAGTTCTCATGATACCTACATTAAATGCTTTTAACATTCTGGTCCAACTTAAACAATTTAATATAGAATTTAACTGTTATCTAAATAAAATTGTACAGGTATATTCGATATATTTTTCAATTGATGACACTACGTTACACCGCACCACAATGGGGCCAGTGAATGTGGTATAGAAGGAAACTGACGTTATACCACTTTTCCTCTAGACCAGTTTCCATTTATATTAGTTTCCCCAGATATTTTTATACCAATTTATTTCTATACCAGTGTCTCTTTAAGACTAGTTTCCAATTATACAGGGTTCCTCAAACAGTACAGCACAGAGTGTCTCTCTTGGGACTGCAATATATATATATATATATATATATATATATATATATATATATACAGAGAGGGCCAAAAGTACCGCATAAATTCAATTAAAAATTAGGTGTCTGTTTTTTGGAAAAACGCTCGGACACGTCGATTTTAATTTTTAATTTAAGTTTATGTATACAGGGTGGCCCAAAAACAATTTATGACTACCAACGTCATTTTTTCAAATGGAAACACATATTTTTTATTTCATTTTTGGATTCTGCTTTAAATTTTAAGTACGTTTTAAGTAAGTTTTATGTACCATTTTTATCCATTTTTTGACGTAACACATGTACGCAGGGTGACCCATGTAGAAGATAAATTTACTTTTTCATTTTTTTAATGGAACCCCAAGTATATTATGACGTTTTTGAGTTCTCTGAGAAACTCGGAACATATTTCATGTAACATACTCATATCTAAATTCAACAGTGTTCGAAAAAATTACATAAAATAGAAATAACCACAGAACTTTAATACTTAATAAATAACAAATGTTTCAATAATAGTTGAATATCGACATGGGTATATTACATAAAATATGTTTCTACATTAATAGTTCTATCGTTATTTCTATTTTATGTTGAATTTAGATATGAGTGTGTTACATGAAATATGTTCAGAGTTTCTCAGAGAACTCAAAAACTTCATAATATACTTGGGGTTCAATAAAAAAAAATGAAAAAGTAAATTTATCTTCTACATGGGTCACCCTGTATACATGTGTGTTACGTCAAAAAATGGATAACTAAAAACAATATTTGACGTGTTCCAGCATTTTCATGAAAAATATTTCCTTCAGTTTTTAACAAATATATGCGGGACTTTTGACCCTCTCCTATGTATATTTCTCGATAACTGTTAAGTTTAGGTATAGGACATGTTACATAAAACTTACTTAAAGTTTAAAGCAGAATCCAAAAATGAAATAAAAAATAGGTGTTTCCATTTGAAAAAATGAAGTTGGTAGTCATAAATCGTTTTTGAGCCACCCTGTATACATGAACTTAGCATCAAAAAAATCGCTACAAAAAATTTAAATCGATGTGTCCGAGGGTTTTTCCAAAAAACAAATACCTAATTTTTAATTGAATTTATGTGGTACTTTTGGCCCTCTGTATATATATATATATATATATATATATATATATATATATATATATATATATATATATATATATATATATATATATATATATATATATATATATATATATATATATATATATATATATATATATATATATATATATATATATATATATATATATATACATATACACACATATATACATATACATATACATACATAATACACACGAGTTTCTCTCTATACCAGTTTCCCTAAATATCGCAGAAGGGACTTCCCACTGTACCAGATATAACACAGCATAATATATTTTATGTCTTTCCACTACATTACCTTGCCCAGTATAGGTTATATTTTAGGAAACCACGATATAGAGGGACACTGGTAAAGCAGTAGACAGGTAAAGTGGTGTAGAGGGAAACTGGTATAAAACATATCTGGGGAAACTCGTATAAAGTACATACCACTCTCCCAAGAGAGACACTCAATAATTTAGTATTTGGGGAAAATTGTATAATTGGACATTGATCTAGGGGGAAAGTAATTTAAATTACACCATTCTCCCAAGATACAGGCTCATCCAGTATCTGAGAAAACATGAATAATAATTTGAAACTCTTCTAGAGACAAAGTAGTATCAGGTGATTACACCAGTTTACTTCTACACCACTTTGGCCCGACTGACCATAATGTACTAGTAATTGGGGTAAATGGAGATGGTTTTTGCATTTTTGAAACTACAAGTGAGTTGTGTACTTGTGATCATGTCTTTTTAATGCATAAATTTAAATAAAAAAAGTTAGCACCTTTCTCCTTAACGATGCAATGTGATTTATCATATAGACTTACTGGTTTTAAGAAAAAAAAAATGTTTTATCTATGTCATGTTTACAATTACCACCGACCTTTCGAGGTAAATGTAAACGTGTAACTTTTAAACGAATTATAGCTGTGCTTACAATTGAGGGCAAATGTGAACCAAGTAAATATTTATGTCTGTAATACAAATATATGCTATTTCAAGCTGTGTTTACATTTACCCCATATTTTGAAAAATTAAATTTTATTTTAAAACGAACAACTACTTACCATATTAATACAACAAACATGAGAACAAAATTTGGCATTTCTCTTGCTTCCTTTGAAACAAACCGGAATAAATGTGCCTATTGATAATTGTGAAATTGACTCTACTTTTACAATATCTATATCTTCTTCAAATGTTTCGTCACTCTCATGGATACTTATCGCACTATTTTCATCTGACGAGTCTTCTTTTTCTATTTTCTTTTTCTTTGGTTTAGTTTCCGTTTTGTTCGCACTCTCTGCACTCTGTATTCTTTATCTTTTTTCTTTTTCTTTAGTTTTGTCTCTGTGTCAGTTTTATTGTTTGAACCGAAGTCGATGGCTTGGGGACTTACAGTTTCCCCTAAATTTGTGAAACGTCAAAGTCTGTTCAGCATCACATCAAACGGATGACGCGGTAGACAAAACATTAGAAGTTATAGTTTCATTTGCACGATTCGCTTTTGGTTCATTTTGTATAGAAGCTATGTTTTTCCAAATCTTCAAAGGTGAACTCTTCTTCGGCAAACATGGATGAATTAATAGAGTATATTCCGGTAGATTTGAAATTTTGAACCCAGAAATATTCTTTGGCAACATGGACTCTGCCCATGTCGAGCCAAGAAGTTCAGAAACTGTATTTCTGTCAGCCTTCTTGAACCACGACCCGTCTGTTGTTTTCCATACTTTACAAGCTGCCTATTCCAACTGATCTAGAGGCTACAACTTATCAGTTAAATGACTAGGAAATTTCATTAAGACTGTGTTTTATTGCTGCTTCAATTAGTCTTACGCGCATATGACTGCAGTGTCCATCATATAAGTAATAATAAGGCCGATTGATCTGGTGACTGTTAGAAATTCTCAACTCCTTAACATAAGGTGTACATCCATTAGTAAACCAGTGGTAAAACTGTGGCTCCTCCATCCATCCATTGGTAGAACGAGCATATAATGTTCCAGGATAAGTATTTTCCGACGTCCATTGAGCTTGGACACCAGCACCCTTAAAAACGATCAGTGATAGTAGAGCCTTGCCATCTGTAGAAACACATGCCAATACAGTAATGGACTCCCAGCCAGAATCACCAGATACACGACAGAGGGGTTTTCCTTTGGTTCGAACAGCCCTAATTCTGCTTAGGTCACAGTTGAACCCAGATTCATCAGCATTTAATACAAAACCGCCTTTATCATCAGCCAGATTATGTTCATTTATGACCTTCTTCAGATCCTTATAAAACTGATAGATCACGTCCGGCTTCCTAGCATCCTCTTTTAATTTTTGCAAGCGTTCAGGCTTTTTTAGAATAAGGTTACGAATCCTTTTCATAAATGAATAATAGAAGTCCTTGCCGAGAATCCCATCTTTGAAAGGAGTCTTCAATGCTTTGGCGTTGACATATTCATCAACTAATTGTCGCAGTTCAGCTTTATCACAGGGCAAGCCCATCTTTGATCTTACTATCAAACATTTTGCAATTTCGCTTTCAATCTCTGGCGACAAAACTTACGGCACTCCATAATAGCTTTCTGCCTCATGGTAACTCTTTTTTTCGTTTGTAACATCCTCCGCATTATACGCAAGATCTTCAGTCGAATATGTGGGTCTTTCTCTCTTTTTATGTAATTCCGTGGCATGGTTAATTCTGAAATATAATATACTTATATGACAATCAGCAGGTTTAAAGTTAAATTTTGAGTTGTTATTCTCAAATTAACTCTTAAATATTGTTTACATTTACCCCCAATATCTTGTTCACATTTTTCTCTATATATGAAAGACATTGGAGTAAATAATGTAAACACCTGAATAATAATATAGATTAATGTTTTATTTGATTTATTTGTTGTTAAAAACTTACTATATCTATGCCTAACTACTAGTATAATTTATGAAGTACTTACCCCTAAAGATCTACCACACAGGAATAAAAAATCGACATAACACAAACCCGTCATGCATGAACAAACGCAGAATCACAACAAATGCACTAAAAGTGTGGGAAAACGTTTCTTTGCCGTCGTGACTCGAACGGATACGAAGTCGGGACGAATCTCGCCCTTGATCTCGTGCCATATTTCAAGCAGTTATACTTGCATTTTAATATTTTTAGGTGCGTTTACATTTACCCTAACTGACCCTACATCGCATGTATGTATAAAGTTAGCCCCTCATATTTAATTTTTAATATTTTTTAGTTGTTCCAGGTTATTCTATGTTTGTTCTATATTGTTCCAGAGTTATAAGGCTAAAATCCAAAAAACAATAGAAAAAACGCAAGAAAACAGTTTTTTATAACAGCCCCCCATTTTTTTTAATCCAATTTTTTTGTTGGTCTGAATTGTTGTAGTTGTTCTAAACATTGTTTCAAAGTTCGAATTCTCCGAAAGATATATTTACAAAAATAACAAAAAATGTTTTTTTAGTGCCCTCCCCCCACATTTTTGGAAAATCAAACTTTTCAAGGCTGTTTTAGGTTGTTCTAGTTGTTCTGAACATTGTTTCAAAGTATTAGTTTAATTGGTCAAACAATTTAAGTGATATTTAGAAAAAAACTTTTTAGTTACTTTTTCATAAATAAAATAACTTACAGCATTGCCGATTTAGCTCATGTTTATAATAGTGTAGAACAACTCGGAACAACATTTATAAGACCAGAACGATAATATAAGACCCACTTTACTCTTGATCGAAAAATTTAATTTTTTTATTTTTTTGGGTAAAAGACTCGTTCCAGGTTTCTCGCTGTATAACTGTAGTAGAACACTTATAACAGGAACAAAAGTTTTATGCTCCTAATAAAAACAAAAAAAGAACACTACTTTTGGAAATAAAAAAATAAAATAGGTCTAATATTGGTGTTCTGGTCTGAAAAATGTTGTTCCGAGTTGTTCTACACTGTTATAAACATGATTTAAATCGACAATGCTGTAAGTTATTTTGTTTATGAAAAAGTACCTAAAAACTTTTTTTCTAAATATCTCTTAAATTAAAAATTATTATTAATTTTATTAAATACATAAATAAAAAGTTTACCTCGAGTAGGATTTGAACCTACGACCTGTACTTAATAAAACCTTTAATAATCTCTTAAATTTTGACCAATTAAACTAATACTTTGGAACGATGTTCAGAACAACTAGAACAACCTTGAAAAGTTTGATTTTCGAAAAATGGGGGCCACTAAAAACATTTTTTTGTTATATCTTTGTAAATGCATTTTTCGGAGAATTCGTACTTTGGAACAATGTTAGAACAACTAGAACAATCCACAACAACCAAAAAAATTGTATTTTTAAAAAAAATGGGGGGCCACAAAAAAATATTTTTTGTTCTATCTTTGTAAATACATCTTTCGGAGAATTCGTACTTTGGAACAATGTTTAGAACTAGAACAATCCAGACCAACAAAAAAAAATGGATTTGTAAAAAATGGGGGGCCGTTATAAAAAACCGCCTTCTTGCGTTTTTCTCTTGTTTTTTGAGTTTTAGCCTTATAACTCTGGAACAATATGGAACAAACATAGAACAGCCTGGAACAACTAAAAAAAATATTAAAAATTAACAACTGGGGGGCTAACTTTATACATACCATTGGATTGCATGATACTTTGCATTGAGCTTTGCCCTTAGTTTTGTCTTTACATGGTTTTGTAAAATCTTGACTGTGTTTGTGTTTGTATATACAATTATTGGACATAACAGGGTAATTAAATATTTGAAATGAATTTGTAGAAAATCGCATGCAAATTTTTCATTTGAAGAAAGATGGACCAAACCATCAGTACATTTGTTTTTTAGTTATGAAGAACCGCATTTGTAAAGCTATCATTACATTAGTTTTTCTGAATGAGCATACATTGTATGTAAAGGGCACCAAAATGTATTCTAAATAGTCGAGCGGAGAAATATGATACAATACTACTGCTTATTACAACTTTTGACCATCAGAAGAAGCTTTTGTCTCAAAGATATTTTAGTTTACAGCAATGGTTTGTACTTCTTGTTCCTCTTACAATAGTAGGCACTACGGAAAATAATTTAGAAAATGACGAGTATTGTGCCAGAAAAAGTTTAGTAGAAAAAAGAAAGCTTTTTTAATTATCCTGAAGTTAGCAGTGCTATATTTTCGTGTTCGGACCAATTCTACCATTTGGAGCTATTCGGAGCTGCGATACTCGATTTGAAGCTTTTTTAGTTTTTTTAAAAACGGGTCGTTGCCAGCCTGCATCGAACCTAGCAGCGTCCCGCGGAAATAAACAAAATTGAAATGTTGAACGCCAAACGGGTTTAGAGCTCGTTTAGAGCTCGCAACCTATGCAATTAAAAAAAATGAAAAAATACCCCTTCTACAAGAAAACTACCCATAAATAGTAAAATCAAGTAAAATTAAAAATAAAGCCCGGATAATTTAGAGCTAAATTAGAGCTCTTAATATAAAGTTATAAATAGCAACCCCTCAAAATACATTTATATAAAAAATCAAGTCAAAGTTCTTTAACGTGACTTATTCTTGCTTTATACTTAATAAAATAGGAATGTCGGCTTCCTCTTCTTGCAAAAACTACCGTCAAAATACTTGAAAAATGCATTTTTCAAATTTCATTTCATTGTTGACTGATGAAGTGGCGACACTATTAAATTAGGCCGGCGATTTGCACCTCCCCACTCCACCTCCCTACAGGTGCCCAAACAGATACGCAGACTAAAAATTTCTGAGAATGAAAATGTATCGTGTTTAATTTTTCCAAAGGTACTTAAACACGCTAACATTTAGAGCTGATTTAGAGCAATATGGAGCTTCATATTAAACATGCTAGAAAATGTTTTTCCTAATTAAAAAAGTTGTTTTCAGCTCATAACCATCATTTGAACAATTATTAAAAGTTTTTGACCAATTAATCAGTTTTCAAAAAATCAAGACGCTATAGTTTAGAGCTTTTTAGAGCCCACTAAATTGTTTGGAAAAATTGATATATATCCTGCTAAAAAACCTTGTGAGTAAAAAATCATAGATTGCGGAATACACAATAATTTTTCTAACGAGGTTTATGTGACTTCAAATATGCTTTAAATTGTACAACTTAATCTGTGCTATTTAAAGTTTTTTCGTATCTGTTTAGAAATGGATAAAATTTTCAAAATCAAATAAGTTGTAATTTAGAGGTAGTGGGGGGTTTTTTAAGGCATGCTAAAAATGTTAATTTTTTTCGTAACAAAATTTTCCCCACCGTAGAAATTTTCATTCTCAGTAATTTTAGTCCGCGTATCCTTTTGGGCACCTGGAGGAACGCAAATTCTCAGCGAAATACTAAAGTGAAATGACATTTGAAAAATGCATGTTTCAGCCACCATGAAAAACAATGCACAAGTATTGGGTGGGTAGTTTTTTTTTAGCAAAAAGGGGGTGGTTTTAACAATGCGACATTCCTGTTTTATTAAGTATAAAGCAGGAATAAGTCACGTATAATTTTAAAGAACTTTTACTTCATTTTTTATATAAAAGTATTTTAAGGGGTTGTTAGAGGGTAGAATTGGGTGGTTTTTTCAATTTATAATTTTATATTAAGAGCTCTCATTTAGTTCTAAACCATTCAGGGTTTATTTTTAATTTTACTTGATTTTATTATTTAGGGGTAGTTGTTCTATAGATGGGGTATTTCTTATTTTTTTTAGTATCATAATTTGAGAGCTCTCTAAATACGTGTGATCATTAATATGCAAGCTGCAAGCTTCGAGACAAGCTGGCAGTGACCCGTTTTTGAAAAAAACAAGAAAAAAGCTCCAAATCGAGTACTAGATCTCCAAATAGCTCTAAATAAGCTCTAATGATAGAATTGGTCCGATCACGAAAATACAATATGACATTGCTAGCTGAGGGGAGTGCTTTTAAGGTGAAATTCCACTTTAATTGCAAAAAGGAACTCAGTTTAGGGAACAGTATCAGAGTACAAAATGATGCTCGCTGAAAGTATACACTCAAACACTCAATTTTTAGTCACTTTTTTGTAGAGCAAAACGGAATAAAAAGAAGAGTAGAAAAATTAGGAATCAAAACAAAATTCGAATAATATTTACTATTTTGTTAGAAAGTGAAACCAATACCAGTTGAGGTTATTAAGAATTGTGTCTATGGTTGTTTTATTTTTGCGTGTGGCAACGTTGTAGACGTTATTAATTGATTACAAATGAATTTGTTTGGTGGCGCCGTAATTTTTGAAGTTATGTTGGCAGCACTACAATCAACCAAAAATTTTGGTCTAGGCCAGAAATGAGTTTCTGTACGACTTTGAAGATTAAAAAGTGTTGTCGGACGAAAGCACACAAAAAGAGATTTTTATATCTTTACTATTTGCCATGTTTTATTTGGTTACCATGTTGGTAACATTTTCAATGTGATTAGTAGACCTCATTTTTAAGAACAGCGCGATGTACGCGAGCAATGCCCGTATTTACCTGCGCACAACTCGAGAATAAACGAGTTCTAAAAGTATTTACCAATCCGTACCTTTACAAACCTGAGCAAATGTAACAACATTAAGAAAAACTAACAGTAAATTCAGTAAATCGTTATGAAACTCATTTATTTTTCGTAATGGGTACTTATTATTAACTTATAATAAATGATAATAAATGAGTACAATGTTAAAAAAATATTTAGAATTTACATCAGTTGTACATACATAAAGACAAAATTTACATTGATTGGGGCCAGTATCTCGATAGCTCAGTTGGTTAGAGCGCTACTCTAGAAACGTAGATGTCGTAGGTTCAAATCCTAGTCGAGGAAAACTTTTTATTTATGTATTTAGTAAAATTAATAATAATTTTTAATTACTTTTGAACTTGTATTCGTTCATAAAAAAAGTTATTTTAAATTCTAATATTTACGAAAGGTGCAGGCGGAATTAAATTATATGAAACCGTTTTTTAATATGTGATAACTTATTGTATCTCGAATTTAGTGAGTAGGTAAATGATGCTCCCGATACAAAAGACAAAGGAAGAAAATTGACTAAATGCTATTTGTTGTGTGTATATGTGCAATATACACTTACTAATGTGCTATGTGTTTTAATGCAAAATAATTTGCAGTGTTGGGCGAAAATATTGATTAATCGTTTATAATTGATCAGTCAGGTTTTTTATATAATCAATTAATTGAACGTTTGATTAATCGGTTGTTTGATTATCTTTTAACCAAAAAATCGATTATTTTCAGTACTCAATTATCCATTGTTCAAACATAACAATAATCGCACACCACTATGATTCCACATTAAACTTTCTACCCATACTGCCCTAGTTTATGTATTATATTCCACCATATAATACATTACATTTGCATTATAAGCATGAATAAATTTAACTTTTATGCGATTATAATTTTATTGCATGCATTATTTATTTCCCTCAAGGCTGACGTTATGCAACTAACTACCGATGAATCGATTATTTTCAGTAATCGATTATCGATTGTTCATACTTAACCGAGTGCTTAACAATCGCCCACCTCTAATCCTTCGGGGAGAGCATATTTTTAAATCAAAGTACTTTTACAAATATTGTGAACAAGTGGATCAGTTGAGTTGAAATTTGATCAGGTAACAAAAAAAAAAATGATGTCACCAATATTGAAATTATCGCCCCTGAAGTTTCATTTTTTTTGGTTCTGTATTTATTACTTGAACCAATTTGTTGACTTTTTCATATAATTAGTATTTCAGAACAACCAAACATATTAGTTTGGTTGCTCTGACTATCTTTTAAGGAGACGTGGATATAAACCTATTTTCATTATTTGATTTTTTTTATTAATTTCTGAACCAGTGTACAAATTGAGATGAAATATGGTTAAAACTAGTATTTTGTGACAAGAAATCAGTACACTAACTTTGGGGATGTTATGCAGCTAACGCGTGTGAAGTTAGCATCCCGACAAAGAGTTCCAATAGTACTGATTAGAGTTCTAGCTTCCTTTTAAAAAGTTTAAAAGTACTTTATGAAAAATAAAAAGAGTTCTGTTCATTAACGGTTCCAAATTTTAATTTGAAAAATGGGGTGCTAACTTCACATCGAAAATCAAGATCCAGTAATTCTGACTAGCTCAATTACTATATTTGGCAAAGATCTCAGGTCTATTAACCTGGCACCCCCACCATGTCAAAAATTTTTGGGCTTCGTATAGAAATTACAGGCTTTTTATGGGCTTTCAAATTTTACCAATTAAATTTTTTGGG
Source organism: Vesta saturnalis (assembly GCA_036346205.1). NCBI lineage: Eukaryota > Metazoa > Arthropoda > Insecta > Coleoptera > Lampyridae > Vesta > Vesta saturnalis. The sequence goes on from JARFJB010001332.1 coordinate 325,483, forward strand.
CTCTTTTCATTCCCGAAGAAAAAGATATTTAAGTGTGGGGGTGCTGATTTGCCGTTAAGCTAGCGCCAACTTTTTTCCTGGGGTACTTAAAAATTTCCCGTTTGTCTCAGATTTATGGGCTTTTCGAATATGCAACTCCCGATTTACTTGAATCAACCCTAACAAAGATATCAACCCTTAAAAATTAAAAGAACAAAAATATTTTTCAAAATAAATATTCTTGTCAGATAATTACGGGCTATTTATGGGCTCTTCAAGAATGCAACTCTTGACTGCCCCGGATTAACCTCAATAACAGTATCAACCCTTAAAGAAAGAAAAGATTGAAATATTTAAAAAAATAAAAATTCTTTTCATATCGCATCAATGATTATTCAAACTGCAGAAAAAGGTCGTAAAAGTGTCAAATATTTTGATAAAATGATGTATTATTGCTATCCTGCTGAGCTTTGCGTTACAGGAAGCATCGGTCCCTAATCTTGCTAATAAAATATTGGCGCCTGCAAGACGCATCATACGTACGCATAATGCGTGGGCGTGTGAATTCGTAAAGTAATCAGTTATATAGTACCTTTATATTTTGTTTAGACTAGTCGACTACTTTTATTTATTGTTTTAACTTTAAACTAATCTGTATTTTGTAAAATATTATACTACACTTTAATAACTTTTAGTTTGTAGCTGACTATCGTTGAGTAGGTAATCCGTGTCGCAATATGTTTTGCGAGTGTATACAAATTTGAAATTTGTAGTTATATTTTAGCAGCCTACTGCCGCCTATATCCGTTTGAGTGTGTCCTATAAAAGTGATTACCGTGTGTACGTATTAATTAGTTACTATTATAAAAATAAAAACTGATAAAAGTATTTCAAGTAGCGAAGCATAGCAGCGCTTTAAAATCGCAAAAGTTATCAGAAAATTTTATTTATTTATGGGCTCAACATTTCTGCCGTTCATGATTTTTGGGCTGCCCTCCCCCGTCAAAAAAATTACCCGTATATTGGTTATAAGCGATATCTGGGATGATCAACGTCTCACAGTCATGTAAACTGTCTTAAAATTAATATTCATTTATGGGCTTAACACTTCTGTTACTCATAAGTTTTGAGCTGCCCTCCAGGTTAAAAAAAACTACCACTGAATGAAGTTTCAACCAAGTAAACGAAAGTACAACGTATTATTATAAAAAATATGATAAAATCTTTATTTCTTTATAGATCTAACCCGTGTGTCTGTGGCCCGTGATTTTTGCGCTGCAGTCCTGGACGAAAAAATCTACTCCCAAATCCATTATATATCAATACCTGAGGAAGCAACGCCCAACGATCACATAAACTAATAAATTTATTATTTATTTATGAACTCAATCTTTCTATAGTCTACCAGTTCTGAGTTGCTATCAAAACATTGTTTTTAAGTGGTGATATCTTGGATAGGTTTGATCCAGACTCATCGGCGATAATATATACGGAGAGCCCGCAAATAACCCATAAATACCCACACGAACTTTTATTTTTGAACATATTTTTATTTTTATCAACCTTTAAGTGTTGATATTTTTATTAGGCATAAACTGGGATAATCAGAAGTTATATATTTGAAGAGCTCATAAATAACCCATGATTATCTGACAGGAATTTTTTTTTAAATATAATTTTTTTTTTTATCTTTAAGGGTTGATACCTTTGTAAGGATTGATCCAGGAAAATCGGGAGTTACATATTCGAAGAGCCAATAAACAGCCCATATTTATATGAAAAGAATTTTTATTTTTTAAAATATTTCAATCTTTTCTTTCTTTAAGGGTTGATACTGTTATTGAGGTGATTCCGGGGCAATCAAGAGTTGCATTCTCGAAGAGCCCATAAATAGCCCGTAATTATCTGATAAGAATATCTATTTTAAAAAATATTTTTGTTCTTTTAATTTTAAGGGTTGATATCTTTGTTAGGGTTGATCCTAGTAAATCGGAAGTTGCATATTCGAAAAGCCCATAAATCTGAGACAAACGGGAAATTTTTAAGTATCCCAGGAAAAAAGTTGACGCTAGCTTAACGGCAAATCAGCACCCCCACACTTAAATATCGATTTCCTCGGGAATGAAAAGAGCCCAAAAAATTTAATTGACAAAATTTGAAAGCACATATTAAGGGTTGATATCTTTGTTAGGGTTGATCCAAGTAAATCGGGAGTTGCATATTCGAAAAGCCCATAAAAAGCCTATAAATCTGAGACAAACGAGAAATTTTTAAGTATCCCAGGAAAAAAGTTGGCGCTAGCTTAACGGCAAATCAGCACCCCCACACTTAAATATCGATTTTCTCGGGAATGAAAAGAGCCCAAAAAATTTAATTCACAAAATTTGAAAGCACATCAAAAGCCTGTAAGAATATTTATTTTAAAAAATATTTTTATGTTCTTTTAATTTTTAAGGGTTGATATCTTTGTTAGGGTTGATCCAAGTAAATCGGGAGTTGCATATTCGAAAAGCCCATAAAAATCCCATAAATCTGTGACAAACGAGAAATGTTTAAGTATCCCAGGAAAAAAGTTGGCGCTAGCTTAACGGCAAATCAGCACCCCCACACTTAAATATCGATTTCCTCGGGAATGAAAAGAGCCCAAAAAATTTAATTGACAAAATTTGAAAGCCCATAAAAAGCCTGTAATTTCTATACGAAGGCCAAAAATTTTTGACATGGTGGGGGTGCCAGGTTAATAGACCTAAGTCGCTAAGTCGATGGCTTGGGGACTTACAGTTTCCCCTAAATTTGTGAAACGTCAAAGTCTGTTCAGCATCACATCAAACGGATAACGCGTTAGACAAAACATTAGAGGTTACAGTTTCGTTTAAACACGATTCGTTTTTGGTTCATTTTGTATAGAAGCTCTATATTTTTCCAAATCTTCAAATGTGAGCTCTTCTTCGGGAAACATGGATGAATTAATAGAGTATATTCCGGTAGATTTGAAATTTTGAACCCAGAAATATTCTTTGTCAACATAGATTCTGCCCATGTCAAGCCAAGAAGTTCAGAAACTGTATTTTTGTCAGTCTTCCTGAACCACGACCCATCTGTTGTTTTCCATACTTGACAAGCTGCCTATTCCAACTGATCTAGAGGCTACAGCTTATCAGTCAAATGACCAGGAAATTTCATTAAGACTGTGTTTTATTGCTTCTTCAATCAGTCTTACGTGCATATGACTGCAGAGTACATCATATAATAAGGCCGATTGATCTGGTAAATTGTTAGAAATTCTCAACTCCTTAACATAAGGTGTACATCCACTAGTAAACCAGTGATAAAACTGTGGCTCCTGCATCTATCCATTCGTAGAAGGTGCAGGATAATTATTTTCCGACGTCCATTGAGCTTGGACACCAGCACCCTTAAAAACGATCAGTGATGATAGAGCCTTGCCATCTGCAGAAACACATGCCAATACAGTAATGGACTCCCAGCCAGAATCACCAGATACACGACAGAGGGGTTTTCCTTTGGTTCGAACAGCCCTAATTCTGCTTAGGTCACAGTTGAACCCAGATTCATCAGCATTTAATACAAAACCGCCTTTATCATCAGCCAGATTATGTTCATTTATGACCTTCTCAAGATCCTTATAAAACTGATATATAACGTCCGGCTTCCTAGCATCCTTTTTTAATTTTTGCAAGCGTTCGGGCATTTTTAGAGTAAGGTTACGATTCCTTTTCATAAATGAATAATGGAAGTCCTCGCCGAGAATCCCATCTTTGAAAGGAGTCTTCAATGCTTTGGCGTTGACATATTCATCAACTAATTGTCGCAGTTCAGCTTTATCACAGGGCAAGCCCATCTTTGATCTTACTATCAAACATTTTGCAATTTCGCTTTCAATCTCTGGCGACAAGACTTATGGCACTCCATAATAGTTTTCTGCCTCATGGTAACTCTTTTTTTTTCGTTTGTAACATCCTCCGCATTATGTGCAAGATCTTCAGCCGAATATGTTGGTCTTTCTCTCTTTTTTATGTAATTCCGTGGCATGGTTAATTGTGATATATAAATATATATGACAATCAGGAGGTTTAAAGTTAAATTTTGAGTTGTTATTCTCAAATTAACTCTTAAATATTGTTTACATTTACCCCAAAATCTGGTTAACATTTTCTCTATATATGAAAAACATTGGGGTAAATGTAAACACCTGAGTAACAATATAGATCAATGTTTTATTTGATTTGTTTGTTGTTAAAAACTTACTATATCTATGTCTAACTACTACTATAATTTATGAAGTACTTACCCCTAAAGATCTACCACACGGGAATAAAAAATCGACATAACACAAACCCGTCATGCATGAACAAACTCAGAATCACAACAAATGCACTAAAAATGTGGGAAAACGTTTCTTTGCCGTCGCGACTCGAACGGATACGAAGCCGGGGCGAATCTCGCCCTTGATTTCGTGCCATATTTCAAACAGTAATACTTGCATTTTAATATTTTTAGGTGCGTTTACATTTACCCCAACTGACCCTACATCGCATGTATGTATAAAGTTACCCCCCCCCCATTTTTTAATTTTTAATATTTTCGAATTTTTTTGTTGGTCTGAATTGTTTTAGTTGTTCTAAACATTGTTACAAAGTTCGAATTCTCCGAAAGATATATTTATAAAGATAACAAAAAATGGTTTTGTAGTGCCCCCCCCCCATTTTTCGAAAATCAAACTTTTCAAGGCTGTTCTAGGTTATTCTAGTTGTTCTGAACATTGTTTCAAAGTATTAGTTTAATTGGTCAAACAATTTAAGAGATATTTAGAAAAAAAATTTGTAGCTACTTTTTCATAAACAAAATAACTTACAGCATTGCCGATTTAGCTCATGTTTATAACAGTGTAGAACAACTCAGAACAACATTTATAAGACCAGAACGATAATATAAGACCCACTTTACTCTCGATCGAAAAATTTTATTTTTTATTTTTTTGGGTAAAAGACTTGTTCCAGGTTTCTCGCTTTATAACTGTAGTAGAACACTTATAACAAGAACAAAAGTTTTATGCTCCAAATAAAAATAAAAAAAGAAACTACTTTTGGAAATAAAAAATAAAATAGGTCTAATATTGGCGTTCTGGTCTCAAAATGTTGTTCCGAGTTGTTCTACACTATTATAAACATGATTTAAAACGACAATGCTGTAAGTTATTTTGTTTATGAAAAAGTACCTAAAAACTTTTTTTCTAAATATCTCTTAAATTAAAAATTACTATTAATTTTATTAAATACATAAATAAAAAATTATTATTAATTTTATTAAATACATAAATAAAAAGTTTACCTCGAGTAGGATTCGAACCTACGACCTGTACTTTACTTTAATAATAATTTTTAATTACATATTTACCTTTGAACTTATTCGTTCATAACAAAAACTTATAATAACATAAATAAAAAGTTTACCTCGAGTAGGATTTGAACCTACGACCTGTACTTAATAACAAAAACTTATAATAATCTCTTAAATTGTTTGACCAATTAAACTAATACTTTGGAACGATGTTCAGAACAACTAGAACAACCTTGAAAAGTTTGATTTTCGAAAAATGGGGGCCACTAAAAACATTTTTTTGTTATATCTTTGTAAATACAGTTTTCGGAGAATTTGTACTTTAGAACAATGTTAGAACAACTAGAACAATCCACAACAACTAAAAAAATTTGATTTTAAAAAAAAATGGGGGCCCACATAAAAACATTTTTTGTTCTATCTTTGTAAATACATCTTTCGGAGAATTCGTACTTTGGAACAATGTTTAGAACAACTAGAACAATCCAGACCAACAAAAAAAATGGATTTTTAAAAAAATGGGGGGCCGTTATAAAAAACCGTCTTCTTGCGTTTTTCTCTTGTTTTTTGAGTTTTAGCCTTATAACTCTGGAACAATATGGAAAAAATATAGAACAGCCTGGAACAACTAAAAAAATATGAAAAATTAACAAATAGGGGGCTAACTTTATACATACCATCGGATTGCATGATACCGTTACTTTGCATTGAGCTTTGCCCCTAGTTTTGTCTTTACATGGTTTTGTAAAATCTTGACTGTGTTTGTATATACAATTATTGGACATGACAGGGTAATTAAATATTTGAAATGCATTTGTAGAAAATCGCATGCAAATTTTTCATTTGAAGAAATATGGACCAAACCATCAGTACATTTGTTTTTTAGTTATGAGGAACCGCATTTGTAAAGCTATCATTACATTAGTTTTTCTGAATGAGCATACATTATATGTAAAGGGCACCAAAATGTATTCTGAATAGTCGAGCGGAGAAATATGATACAATACTACTGCTTATTACAACTTTTGACTATCAGAAGAAGCTTTTGTCTCAAAGATATTTTAGTTTACAGCAATGGTTTGTATTTCTTGTTCCTTTTACAATAGTAGGCACTACGGAAAATAATTTAGAAAATGACGAGTATTGTGCCAGAAAAAGTTTAGTAGAATAAAGAAAGCTTTTTTAATTATCCTGAAGTTAGCAGTGCTATATTTTCGTGTTCGGGCTAATTCTACCATTTGGAGCTGCGCTACTCGATTTGAAGCTTTTTTAGTTTTTTTAAAAACGGGTCGTTGCCAGCCTGTATCGAAGCTAGCAGCGTTCCGCGGAAATAAACAAAATTGAAATGTGGAACGCCAAACGGGTTTAGAGCTCGTTTAGAGCTCACAACTTATGTAATTTAAAAAAATGGAAAAATACCCCTTCTGCAAGAAAACTACCCCTAAACAATAAAATCAAGTGAAATTAAAAATAAAGCCCGGATAATTTAGAGATGAATTAGAGCTCTTAATATAAAGTTATAAATTCAAAAAACCACCCCATTCTACCCTCTAGCAACCCCTCAAAATACTTTTATATAAAAAATCAAGTCAAAGTTCTTTAACGTGACTTATTCTTGCTTTATACTTAATAAAATAGGAATGTCGCCTTCCTCTTCTTGCAAAAACTACCGTCAAAATACTTATACATTTTTTATGCTGGCCGAAAAATGCATTTTTCAAATGTCATTTCATTGTTCGCTGATAAAGTAGCGATACTATTAAATTAGGTCGGCGATTTGCACTTCCCCACCCCACCTTCCTACAGGTGCCCAAACAGATACGCAGACTAAAATTTTCTGAGAATGAAAAGTTATTGTGTTTAATTTTTCCAAAAGTAAACACGCTTACATTTAGAGCTGATTTAGAGCAATATGGAGCAATATGCTAGAAAATGTTTTTCCTAATTAAAAAAGTTGTTTTCAGCTCATAACCATCGTTTGAACAATTATTAAAAGTTTTTGACAAATTAATCGGTTTTCAAAAAGTCAAGACACTATAACTTAGAGCTTTTTAGAGCCCATTAAATTGTTTGGAAAAATTGATATATATCCTGCTAAAAAACCTTGTGAGTAAAAAAGCATACATTGCGAAATACACAATCATTTTTCGAGTTTTATGTGACTTCAAATATGTACGACAACTTAATCTGTGCTATTTAAAGTTTTTTCCAGTCGTTGTATAAGTCGGTTCTCAATGTTTTGTTGTAATTTAGAGGTAGTGGGAGGTTTTTTAAGCCATGCTAAAAAAATGTTAATTTTTTTCGAAAAATGTATAATCACCTCCGACCATAACAACACTATTATGAAATTTTGTCCTCAATCATCTCCCCACACCTTCGTAACAAAATTTTCCCCACCGTACAACTTTTCATTCTCAATAATTTTAGTCTGCGTATCCTTTTGGACACCTGAAGGAACGGAAATTGTCGGCGAAATACTAAAGTGTAATGACATTTGAAAAATGCATTTTTCGGCCACCATGAAAAACAATGTACAAGTATTGGTGGGTAGTTTTTTTTTTAGCAAAAAGGGGGCGGTTTTAACAATGCGACATTCCTGTTTTATTAAGTTTAAAGCAGGAACAAGTGACGTATAATTTTAAAGAACTTTTACTTCATTTTTTATATAAAAGTATTTTAAGGGGTTGTTAGAGGGTAGAATTGGGTGGTTTTTTCAATTTATAATTTTATATTACGAGCTCTAATTTAGCTCTAAACCATTCAGGGTTTATTTTTAATTTTACTTGATTTTATTATTTAGGGTAGTTGTTCTATAGAAGGGGCATTTCGTATTTTTTTGAGTATCATAATTTGAGAGCTCTCTAAACACGTGTGATCCTTAATATTTAATTTTTTTGTTTATTCCGCACAACGCTGCAAGCTTCGAGACAAGCTGGCAGTGACCCGTTTTTGAAAAAAACAAGAAAAAAGCTCCAAATCGAGTACTAGAGCTCCAAGTAGCTCTAAATGATAGAATTGGTCCGATCACGAAAATACAATATGACGTTGCTAGCTGAGGGGAGTGCTTTTAAGGTGAAATTCCACTTTAATTGCAAAAAGGAACTCAGTTTAGGGAACAGTATCAGAGTAGAAAATGATGCTCGCTGAAAGTATACACTCAAATACTCAATTTTTAGTAACTTTTTTGTAGAGCAAAACGGAATAAGAAAAAGAGTAGAAAAATTAGGAATCAAAACAAAATTCGAATAGTATTTACTATTTTGTTAGAAAGTGAAACCAATACCAGTTGGGATTATTAAGAATTGTGTCTATGGCTGTTTTATTTTTGCGTGTGGCAACGTTGCAGACGTTATTAATTGGTTACAAATGAATTTGTTTAGCGACGCCGTAATTTTTGAAGTTATGTTGGCAATGTATCAACCAAAAATTTTGACGTTTTTCCGGTGTAGGCCAGAAATGAGTTTCTGCACGACTTTGAAGATTAAAAAGTGTTGTCGGACGAAAGCACACAAAAAGAGATTTTTATATCTTTACTATTTTCTATGTTTTATTTGGTTACCATGTTGGTAACATTTTCAATGTGATTAGTAGACCTCATTTTTAAGAACAGCGCGATGTACGCGAGTAATGCCCGTATTTACCCGCGCACAACTCGAGAATGAACGAGTTCTAAAGTATTTACCAATCCGTACCTTTACAAACCTGAGCAAATGTAACAACATTAAGAAAAACAAACAATAAATTCAGTAAATCGTTTAAAACTCATTTATTTTTCGTATTGGACTTATTATCAACTTATAATAAATGATAATAAATGAGTATACAATGTTAAAAAATTATTTAGAATTTTTACATCAGTTCTACATACATAAAGACAAAATTTACATTGATTGCCTGTATCTCGATAGCTCAGTTGGTTAGAGCGCTACTCTAGAAAAGTAGATGTCGTAGGTTCAAATCCTAGTCGAGGAAAACTTTTTATTTATGTATTTAGTAAAATTAATAATAATTTTTAATTACTTTTGAACTTGTTCGTTCATAAAAAAAGTTATTTTAAATTCTAATATTTACGAAAGGTGTAGGCGAAATTAAATTATATGAAACCGTTTATTTAGTGAGTAAGTAAATGGTGCTCCCGATACAAAAGACAAAGGAAGAAAATTGACTAAATGCTATTTGTTGTGTGTATATGTGCAATATACACTTACTAATGTGCTATGTGTTTTAATGCAAAATAATTTGCAGTGTTGGGCGAAAATATTGATTAATCGTTTATAATTGATCAGTCAGGTTTTTGACATAATCAATTAATTGAACGTTTGATTAATCGGTTGTTTGATTATCTTTTAACCAAAAAATCGATTATTTTCAGTACTCAATTATCCATTGTTCAAACATAACAATAATCGCACACCACTATGATTCCACATTAAACTTTCTACCCATACTGCCCTAGTTTATGTATTATATTCCACTATATATTACATTACATTTGCATTATAAGCATGAATAAATTTAACTTTTATGCGATTATAATTTTATTGCATGCATTATTTATTTCCCTCAAGGCTGACGTTATGCAACTAACTACCGATGAATCGATTATTTTCAGTAATCGATTATCGATTGTTCATACTTAACCGAGTGCTTAACAATCGCCCACCTCTAATCCTTCGGGGAGAGCATATTTTTAAATCAAAGTACTTTTACAAATATTGTGAACAAGTGGATCAGTTGAGTTGAAATTTGATCAGGTAACAAAAAAAAAAAAATGATGTCACCAATATTGAAATTATCGCCCCTGAAGTTTCATTTTTTTTGGTTCTGTATTTATTACTTGAACCAATTTGTTGACTTTTTCATATAATTAGTATTTCAGAACAACCAAACATATTAGTTTGGTTGCTCTGACTATCTTTTAAGGAGACGTGGATATAAACCTATTTTCAATATTTGATTTTTTTTATTAGTACACTAACTTTGGGGATGTTATGCAGCTAACGCGTGTGAAGTTAGCATCCCGACAAAGAGTTCCAATAGTACTGATTAGAGTTCTAGCTTCCTTTTACAAAGTTTAAAAGTACTTTATGAAAAATAAAAAGAGTTCTGCTCATTAACGGTTCCAAATTTTAATTTGAAAAATGGGGTGCTAACTTCACATCGAAAATCAAGATCCAGTAATTCTGACTAGCTCAATTACTATATTTGGCAAAGATCTCGAGTTCCAGATATGAAAAAAAATTTTTTTGAAAATTAAAAAAAATTAAAAATTTTTGAAAATTTAACTTTGACATGCAATCGTTCTAATCAACTTTTGATGTTCTTTTATTGATTCCTAAGAGTTCTCGCTAATCTAAAACAAGTTATAATCAAAAATGAAAAAGTTACAGGCCATTTTCGTCAAAAAAAGAAAATGTTAACAAAAAATATTTTAAAGAGTTCTAATAGTTCTCCCAACAGATTTTGATAGTATTCGAAAAGTTCTGAAAGAAATTCTTATGATCGAAAGCGATCCGATTAATATTTATAGAATTATTCAATTTAAAAAAATTCTTTTTCATTTTTGATTATATATTAGGAAATGTTCATGTTTACATGTCCGTTAACCTAGCACCCTCACTACCACATTTTAGAATCACTTATAGTGTATAATTAAGTGCTCATTTATTGCTAATTAATTGCCGCATTTTAAAATTTTTGCTGCTTCTCTTTAGTAGCAATTCGATTTTAACAAAACGATCGCCAACTGATTTATCTTGACTTTATTAACAATAATGTTACTATTACTCAAATTAATTGATTGCCTTACACTGATTTTCCTGGCAATAATCTGATCACAATAATTGGCCGTCTAGTGGTAGGTACGCTGTGCTATTTGAATTAGATATGCTGGATGAGGTAAGTGTTGCATCATGTGCGACAGGTAAAAAAATGAAACTGCTCAAATTAAAATTAACGAGCTTTGTGCAATGGTGGTTCAGCCCGTTAATGCACTATTGTGGGAAAGAACCGCCAATAAAACCCACTTTATTCATAAATAAATAATTGTACAAGTACATTCATAAATCAAATAACACAAAAAAAAAACAATGAAATAGTTACATATATAACACAACACCATTAAATCAGGTTAAAGTGCGTACAAAATTATAACAGGAAGAGAAAAATAAATAAAAAGCCGTTTAGTTGCACATAAACACAACAAAAACCCCGTAGCCACACTCACAATTGTGTCATAAATAATCAGAATAATCGTAATACCAAACATGTGGCCCTTTAAAACCAATCATGCTGGTCTTTAAGTAAATAAGCACATAAAGCAAGGCAAATTACGGTACATATAAAACAACAGTAAAATTGCACAGGTGATAAGATAAATGCAAGGACAAAAGAAAATAGACAAGGAATTTACACGTACACGATTGTTTAGTGACTACTAAAGCACAAAATACATGCGTGCACTTACAATAAATTACATATAAAGAGAAATTAGTTCAAAGGCAAACAATTCTACTTAACAAACTGACAAAAAACTCATTACAACAAAGCCTTGCAAGGGTAAGTTTTAAATACATTATAACATCGTGACCGATATATCAGCTTAAGTGCGTTAGAAAAATACAGCGTGCCTTTCTCAGGTACAATACCATAAATACAACAAAAACAAAAATAAAATTCGAGGTGTTTAATGGTCATCTGGATCCGGAGGTATGTACCCACTCGGCAATTGCACATTACAATTAATAACCATAGCGGTATCCTGTACCCGTTCGCCCACGCCACACCTCTACACAAATATAAATATAAACAACAAAGAACAATGCTAATTCATACAAATACAGGATTGAGGAAGCCCTGTAATGTCTTTTATTTAAGCAGATTTTAGCTTAATGAGCACGCGTGCGAATGAGATACCTTTGCAAGGCAATGCTAGATTTTTAATTCGTTATATACGCTTGTAAAATTATTTACTGCCAGCCTTAATTTATACAAAAATACCTACTTACACTTGAATATATTCCGTTTAGTTAAACACTATACCACCAACATGACGAGTTGAGATACGCGGTTTAAAACTCTGCGCCGCGACGATTAATTACATATTAACTTTTGGAAAAATTTACATTAAAACATACACAACAAGAAAAGAACGAATTAGTGTTTTAGTTTTGCTGAAAGGTATACGACAAAAATATTTATAGACCGAACGGTTTACAACGGGCGTTTCTAATTAAAACAAATGAAAGCGTCCGGCTCAATCAAAATTTCAACAGAAACCGCCTTCTCCTCTGGTTTCCAACTAACCATCTCTACTCACGAAAATCTACCCCCGTCTTTCAAAAGAAAAAACTAAAAACATTAATTTACGTTGGAACAGTTTCATATTAATTATTGCACGACATCTTAATTTTAAAAATATGCATTAGTCTATAAGAAGCGCTACATTTAGGTCTCAAGTTCCCAAGTACCAACAGAGATATCTTTTGATCGCGGTGTGTAGCTACACGATTTATTATTACATTTGTGAAGTTTTTACCACAAGAATGTGTATACAGCCACTTCCAAAGATTCGTTACACTACCTCAATAAGGGCAGTTCGAGCGAACATCTGTTTCTATCCTAACATGTGTTTTTTTCAATCTTTACTCAAATATCAATTACGTAAAATACAGAAAATAAAATATCCAGAAAACATTATCAAATTACGACTTAATATATAATAAAATATATCAAACACCGTTAACCCTTCTATCGCGGTAACAATTGCGATTTGAACATGTTTATCATAATAATAAAATTTTCGCGGTCCATTACCTACAGGCTGCTAGGTAAACGTTAAGCTAGCACCCCCACTTACACAAAAATATGTTCTTACATATAATAACCAATAAACAAACTATACTTTTTTTGCTATTAATTGCTTCATTTTTACTAAACAAGAGAGAAAAAAATTTACCTAGTAAATAAATAATTTCCAAAGTGAGCGAGCTAGAGAAACACAAGAGTAAAGTGGGTTAACCAATGAATTTCTGATTAACTTTTTATGCTAAATTACTTCTGAAATTATTTGATTTTAGGATTTGCATTTCGAAATTTATTGCTCAACGTTTTATGTAGGGAATAAACAATTTCGAATTATTTAGGATTTGCATTTTGAAATGTATTCATCAAAAGTTTACTTAATAAATACTTACGCCTAATTTCCACCCAAGAAACTAATCAGTTTATTCATAAGAGAAGGTTTTTATCAAATTTCTTTCCATTTTAATTGTGTTTCATTCACCCTTATTTCTCCTTGTTCTAAATTGATGATTTACTTATGAATAACGAACTTTACATAATATACCTATTTTCATTGATAGAATATGTGAATTATACGAATACTGACATAAATATATGACAATTCACTAAAAAGAAGTATGATATGCAAATTCTACGAAAAAATTTAAATAGAATAGTTTTGGGAATACGCTTATGATTTATGAGGTTATTTTGCCTTTAGAAATTAAGTTCTGAAGTTCAAAATTATCCACTTCGTTTTAAATTTGTAAAAAAGTATTCACAAGTTTTCTTGAATATTAAAGTTACATTGGAATAGTTTCCTAATGTGAGGAACCGTTATTTACTAATGTAAATGTATGCTGTTGGAAGCTTATTGGGAAGTCGAAGAGCAAGAAATGATACTGAATAAACTTCCAAAAGGACTACAATTTTTTTTCTTAACAGAAGTATTCTTTAGCTGGTGTAGTGAACTTCCGAAGATCAGTAATACAAACGAGACAATCTGTAAATGCAGATGTTGGTCACTACACTGAAATCACTTAGTTATTAACATGATAAGTGGATCAAATATGATGATTGAAAAGATGTTGAAAGTAATTTAGTTATAAGTAAGTCATCAACAATTAATTGATTATACATATTTCACTTTTGTTTTACGCTAGCACTCCTTCTAGGAGATTATTTATTTAGTAAATGTCTTCAGCAATTAGTTTATTACCGTACTTTACTCTTGTATTATGCTTGCACCCCCACTTGGAAATGTTCTTTTTTACTACCTATAGACATTGTTGGGGCAATAAATTTCAAAATGAAACTTCTAAACCCAAGTAACATGATAAGTAATTTAGCTTAAAAAAATAATCAAAAATTAATTGATTACACGTACTTCATTCTTGTGTTATTCTAGCTCGCCCATTTTGGAAATGAATTATTTACTCGGTAAATTGTGAATATTTTTCTTATTCTTTTTTTAGTAAAAATGAAGCAATTAATTATCAAAAAAATGTAGTGTTTGTTGAATATTTATTCGGTGTAAGAATATATTTTGGTGTATGTGGGGGTGCTAACTTAACGTTAACCTAGCATCCTCACCATTAAAATCGAATTGCTGCTAGGGAAGGGCCAAATTTTTTTTCTCCAAAGATCATCTCAAATGGTCAGACAACGTGTAAAAATGCAAAAAAAATCGAATATTGTTTAGCAAGGGCCAAAAAATTTTTTTTCCCAAAAATCGTTTCAAATGGTCAAAAATGGCTCAAAACAGTTAACAATGAAAAAAAAAATTCGAGATGTTTGACCAAAGGGCAACATTTTTTGTTCAAAAATCGTTTCAAATGGCCAAAAATGCCTTAACACGTCTAATAAGATAAGATTTAAAAAACCTCGTACGTCTTGAACCCGTGACGCCGGGACATCAACCAAACGCGCTGCCACTGCGCTACCGGAGGAATTCATGAACAAACGAAAAATTTGGTAGATATTCAATTCTATGATGGTTCACTTAGTTGCCTACGTAAAGACGTGCCGGTTTGTTACGAATAGCCGTTCATATTTATACACTCTATAATAGTCGAAATGAGTAATTCCGCCATTTTGACTGGATATATTTCACTCAATAATTGAACATTCCGCCTACTCATGGATCCGAACCTGGGTACCAAATTTCATGATGATTGGATTATCTTTGTGGGCGCTATCGCGCTGGAACACATACAGACAAACAGACATGCGTTTTAAAACTTGCATGTTTGAACCTATTTTTTCCAATTTACGGTAAAGCAATTTTTAAGTATGTTGGCTCATTTTTAAGAAAATTTAATCCTCTTTAATAATACGCTGGTATCTACTTTCTATCTATTTTCTATTTTGCAATAATTCACAAAAACTAAAGTGCTACACTCGAAATTTCGCCGGCCCATTACAATACGTTCTAATACTTTCGTATTGTGAGGTAAAAAACCACGTGTTTTCATTCCCTCTCCAAGGACGAGGGCGGGCTGACTGAGCTTTCCAAGGTTCTTCAGCCACAATGATGGATTCCCAACATATATCCATTAAGTATATTGCATGATGGGATTAAGGATAGGTGGGATTAGGATAGGATCGGAAGGAACGGAGTTAGGGTTCTGATGGAGAAGATACTACTCCAGCATTTGCCTATATAACCGCATATCACAACAGGATAGACGGTAATGGGAATCGAACTCATTACCTCCCGAATACTAAGCAGATTGTGTTACCACAACTCCACTAGCTCCGTATATATATATATATATATATATATATATATATATATATATATGTATATATATAGGATGAGTTTACATTTAATTTGATTGTAAGTGAAGTATTATTATTTTTATTACTTTAATTCTTGTTTAACACGATTACAATAACATAATCATAATGTTGCAATCCTGTTCTGTTTACCGTTTCGCAACTATTCTGTAATAAACAATTATTACCACAACTATATCTAAATCTCGATAATTCGGCACAACAAAATATTGTAGGTAAGCTAAGGCGAGCACACTGGAAGTTACTCTATTTCACTGGAGTGGCGAAATATCTTTTTCCTACGAATATGCCATAGTAAACGTTAATAAGACGAAATCTGTCTTTAAAACGTAATATCGCTTAACTCATTATCTTCATTTATTTTAATGCTACGTAATTGGGATTCAGGAGTTCTGCTCCATGAATGTAGTATATGTGCAGGGATAATATAGGAAATGACAATATCATTCTCGTACATAGGACGAGTGATCAATAAAGTATTAATTGGTTGAACTTATCAAGTGTAAGGAATCACATCTAGCCATTTAACATTAACGACAGGGAGAGGTGCACTGACAAGACAAGAAAAAATATACCTTATATTATAAACTCGACTATTATCTAAATCCAAAAAAATTACTTTTCATTATTTACTTACTATCGCTGTAAAGGTATGATGAAATTTTATGACAGTACGTTACAACATTCAACGTTGTGCGTTAAGATTGATATTAAATGGACCTGTGTACCTAATACTTTTTGTTAAAAGAAAACATTTCAACCTCTCTAACCGCAGTAAAGTTTTTTATAACAAATGCCTAAATTACTCTCACTTAATATAACAATGTTATTTAGAAAAAAATCTTCAAGAGAGAGAGAGAGAGAGAGAGAGAGAGAGAGAGAGAGAGAGAGAGACAGAGTTGTTCAAGAGAATCTTGAACTACCCTAAACTAGAAATGTTTATCTTTAGAAGAAATGTTTTTAATTAGTGTGTCAAGTTAGTAAAAAAGGAAAAGTCAACGCATTTCATTCCTTCCCCGCGGATCATGCCGCTATATGTGTATGAGGAAGACCTCGTAAAAAAAGCTCACACAGGGTAGACGATAACGGGAATCGAACCCCTTACCTCCCGAATGGTGTGTATTTCGAGTTACCACTGGCCAACAAGCTCGGTGTCAAGTTCGTGCGGATATTTTGAGTAATAATAACGTTAATAAAGCAACGATATTTCACGATCTAAGCATGTTCTTTTCTAATTTCAAATAGCTATCCGTTAACGTTAGCATATTCCGTGATTTACGTACGTATAACGGTACGTTATTAGCGTATACCGGTAAGTAATCGGGCCATAAGAACTCGATACATCATAATTATGTTTCGTTACTGTCAAATAATGTGATTATCTGGTTAGCGTTTAACCAATTTCATTTATGTATTTGAAGAGGCTTCTTGTTGTATTACATTTTGAGGTAGGTATTTTATGAATTTTGTATTGCACTGGTAGATGTCTTTATTTATATGACGTGACGATATTTAAGGTATGCAATCTATAGAGTTTGTGCATTATACCCATTTACAGTGCAATAGCCATAGTTTTCATAATTACGTTATTAGCTTGTGGTATCCACGTCGTTAACGTACAGACGTGATTTTACAATAATTAATTTATTTTATTTATTATTTATAAGCTATTTTTGTTTGTTAGACCAGCAGTTCTCTTTTTACTTAGCGACACACTAACGTACTCTTTACAATATATATATATATATATATATATATATATATATATATATATATATATATATATATATATATATATATATATGCATTTATTAAATTAAACTGATTAAACAGTAACCAAACATATTTTTTATTGCGTATGAACATAACATACAAACACATAAGGTAAAAAAATAGGAACTTTAAATTAGTGTGTGATTTGACCTTGGTGACTTTTACAAAGTTTATCTATGCGAGGAAGAAATGATTGACAGGCACACCCAGATTTTATATTTTTCATTGCAGAAAATGCAGAATCACATAGGTACGATGTTGAAAGCGGCAGTAAAAAAGATATTGCTTTCTTTACTAATTCTGGATATTCATCCTTAACTGGAATCCAGAAAATATCTGGACATACTTCTCTAAATTTTGATTTCAAAAGTATATCAGAATACACTTCGATACGCTGTTGCTTTTCAGAACAGGATAATTGCGCCTTATTTACGTTGTTCTCGTCAAGTGCAATCAACCACTCATAGATAGTCGACACTCGAGATAGAGGGAAAGTATTTAGTTATCCCTGCTTGCAACTTACATAGGTGCTTCTTTAGGCTCTCCTTTAGTAGAGTTCTATCTTCAGGTTTTAAGTTAATTAAAGTTATAGCTGTTTCTGGAAAAGCAGTCAGATCGTTCTTTTCTATAGTCGAGTTCCACAATGTAAGTTTTTTTGGAAAATACACTTATTTGATCAGTTGATGATATTATGGTTTCCTTTCGTCCTTGCATAGATGCACTCAAAGAATTTAGCTTCCTAAAAATGTCAGATAGGTAGGTCAACCTAGCACACCAAACAGGGTCTTCAAGATTTTTACAAAACTCGCTGTTACCATCCTCTGTTTTGAAAAATGTGAGTAGTTCGTCTTTCAGTTCAAGAACTCTGTTTACCATTTTCATAACAACACTTCATGATCTGCACCCATTTCTTTACAACGTTTCTCGAACACCTTTAATTTTACCGGACGAGTTTTAATAAAGTTGATCATAGAAACAACAGTTTGAATAATCTCACCCAATTGACTTCCATCCGTAGTTTTCACTACTAGAGCTTCTCGACGTAAAAAGCAATTTTATCAATTATTATCAATGGATTTTTCTATAATGCGAAACTTAAAAGTCCTTTTATATTGCCCGTCATTGCGGCAGCGCCATCTGTACATATCGCAATGCAATCCGTCCATTTAAATCCTTGAGCATGAAAGAAACTGTCAACCCAGTGGTTGTTGTTTCCAATTCTCGACAAAATAGAAACTGTTCAATAATTTCCGGCTCGTTTACAAATCTCGCAAAAGATATCAATTGGGCTTTTCCTGAAATGTCCGTGCTTTCATCCAGTTGTAGAGCAAATTGTGTATTTGCCAATACCTCCCTAACGTTACTTTGAATATCGATTGACATGCGTCGATAACTGTGTCATTTGACAAAGGTACCTTTGAAATCTGTTCAACTGCTTTCGGGTCTAACATTGTAGCAACAATTTCTTTACATGGCGTTAAAATAAGCTCTTCACCAATAGTGTGGGCTTTCTGTTTTATGGCAATCAATTCAGAAACTTTGAATGATGCGGAAAGTGCCTTATCTGAGAGTTTGGTTCATTTTTCCATCATAGCTGAAGATAATGGAATGGAACAACGCAGTCCTTCAAAACATGCTCGCGGTTTTTGAGAGACGCTTTGATGGTTTTCTTCCAAATGCCTTTTCATCTCGTTAGGAACCATTGATTCGTTCGAAAGATTCTTACCGCATACCAAACATTTCGGGTTAGGTTTGTCTTTCTCACCCATCCAGGTAAATCCATAACTTAAATACCCTTCTTTGTGCTGGCGCTTGTGTCCTTTTGTTGACCCTGGATTTATATTTTTCTTACCAGTACTAGGTTGCGAATCAGAGGCAAGATTTAAACTTTCATTATCCATTCATATTTTTCCCTACGATAGTGCGTTCTTCTTAATCCTCTTCTGCTGCAGAAGAGCTTTCCTTCTCAAGCTGGCTTTTTCCTTGTTAAAAATCTATCCATGGTTTCTGTAAATAAAATTATTTTGGTAAAACTACAATATTACCTTTTCATACTTCTGATCAACAATTATTACCACTACGATTTTACATTTGAATCACTGTGACTGAACAATAAAAGGCAAAAGGGAAATAAACGCGATAATGAAGAAAAACTAGTATTAAATGGGTTTGAATTGAATTCACTTTAAAAAAGACTAAAATAGCAATCAAGTATAATCGCAAATTAACAAAATAACATTAATTTTTTAGAATTATTTACTAAATTGTAAAGTGTCAAAAGGCTTGTTGCCAGAGCCAGGCGCACAAAAACCGTGAAGTAATCTGCAATCAGCGAACCACTACTTTACACGAACCATTTTGCACTGTGACCTGTGACTGTATTTACTGTTAAAGTGGAGAGCGGCACGTAAACAAGAAATCGGTTAATCGGTTCGCGTCGCCGTACATCGCCGCACCGGCGCTGTTGCCAAAGATACGAGACACAAGATCTCTTGTGCAGCTATTGATGACGTAATTTAAATGACAAAAATTGAGAAGAGAAATCTTACATATTACGTATTGGTACATTGGTGTATTGGTGGAATAGCAATAGTCGTAAACTTAAATTTTACTGGTTAAAAAAAGATTGATAAAAATATCGTATTCGTAAATCTCGCGACACACTTGACTGGTGCTGGCGTCACACTAATGTTTCTTCCTAAAGTTTCTTAATTTAAAACCAAATATACTGTATTATCCTTGGTATTATCTATATTTTTACCTTCCAACGTACGTATTCATATGTAGGTCTTGCAATCGATTTTTTTCAATATCGCTAAATCTACTTTTGAGAAAGTTTCGCAAACATCGGCAATGCTGTTTGTATGTGTAGATATATGTTAGTATTAACGATAACTTCAGAGCCATAATAAGTACGTGTTTGAAATTTTGTATTTAAGCTTCATTTCATTTCACACGGAGAGATTTTCAGAAAAATCCAGTGTCAAGGGGGGCGCAGATTTTGGTTTTTATCAAATATTTCTGAAACAGCTGCATATTTCAAAAATGTAAAAATACCCACATATAGATCTTACACATATCAACTAATTATGATCTTTTTTGATAGGATGCATAATTTCGTGGCAAAAGAAATTCTAAGGTGAAATTTAAATTGTTCGGGTTTTTCAATATCTGAATAACAATCAAGCTTATAGGAAATTGTGTAAACATATACTCTAAAGATAATTTAATTTTTCAATACAAAGCCAAATAAGTCTAAAAATTAATTAAATAAGATTGAAAATGCTTAAACTGTAATATCTATATTTTTATGAAAGCGTGCGGCATTCGAATTTTGACATGAAGGTTTAAACGTTCGTCTGACACAGATTATTGTTGTTTTTACAATGTTGTCTATTTTCGTTATGAACGTATTACGAAAGAGTTATCCTAAAACACTGTTACTAAAATTCTTTCATTTCTTTTCATTGCAACTGTGTAGACTGGAAGGCGTGTGTTGTTTCACACCAAATATTTTAATAGGGCTACGTACCTATCCCATTTTTAGTCAGTGACAAATAAAATGTCTAAAAATCGAATGACACTCTTGACTTGATTTTTTAAAATTTGTTGCATATTTCCTTCTTGCACCAAGGCCTTCAATTACTGTTGTGAATAATATTACAGTTGAGGATATGTTAACATCTCTTTGGCGACCTCGAATGGCACGACGTGAGCGTCGATGTTTTGGAACTTGATTGGTTATTTATGCAAGCATGTTCGTTAAATTGGCTACATCGCATACTATTAATTTATTTTCAATATACTGCGTGTCCATTTCGTAGCCCCTTCTTCGATTACTGCTGTGTATGTGATGGATATTTAAAATATGAACTGGTGATTGGCTATTGACTGGAATGAAGTATAATTATTCTAAAATTAGTTTCACATATACAGGGTGTATCAAAAAAGCGTGGCATGTTGAAGAAATAATTTGTAACCGTTTATTGCAAATGAAAGCCCTACTATCTCTATATTCAATCCTAATTTTTTTTTCGTAATGTTGCCAAGTTATGCATTTCTAATTATTTTTTTGGTCGTTTGCAATGCCCTTCAGTATTAAATCTTAACTTCTTTATACTGGGTGTTCAAAATCGCGTTTTGAATATTTGAAATCGATATTTCATTTTTTTTTTGAATATATAACATCCTATGTTGTAACAAGGAAATCAGTAGAGTATTTTTTAGTTACTGGTTAATTTCAGTAATTTAGAAAAAAATTTGGTAGCGGTTTGCCTTCCTTAAGTAATTTAATCATGATTATATTATTTCATAAAAGATTATGCCATTCCAGAAAAAAGATTTCATAAATCAACAATTAAAACAACAAAGGACTACATGTACACGATACATGGTTTGCTTATATTTTTAACGAAGTAATTGAATAATGAAATTCAACTAAACCGAACAACAAAGATAAATGCATTCAAAAATCTTCGTAGTTTCAGTTGTCTTGATAACGATAGATTGTTTTTACTTGTGTACCTGCTGCTAGATTGTTTATTTCTGTTTCAATGGTTTTTCATTAATTGTGGTCCACTGTATCAAAGCGCTTACGAACACTTAGGAGGATGAATAGGGGGATACTGAGTTGCTAAAAGATGCCTAAGAACGGCTACCTTAAATTTGTTCATATCATAAGTAAGAAGAAAACAGGAACTAGGGATATCATTTCAGAGTTTAGAAGCCCTGTAGCAGAATGTGGATTGCGGCGTTTGGTACGACAATTGGAGATTTGTACTGCATATTGATGTGAATTAGCGAACTGAGTATTGCTAGAAAAGGTGGCCCGAGATGGTATTAAAAAATGTAACTTTATGTCAAAACGTTAAGGACGGGTCATTTATAAGCCTCATCGGCCTTTTTTGAATGCGGTAAACGATATCGAGAGCGTATTAGGGAGCACTAAGCCAGAGGTGGGAATTATATTCTAGATGAAGCTGAGTTTGGACCTTATACAGCAGAAAGAGTTGTCGGGAGGTAAAGTATTGCTTAGATCTTTACAAAACGCCTATTAGACGAGCAGCTGCTTTAGTAACTGACAGAAGATGGTCAACCCTTGATAGATTTGAAGATAGCCATTCCCAACATAGTAATAGAGTTTGAGAATTTAAGATCTCAGCCATTCACGCTTACAACAGGAAATGATCGGTCTTTTTTGACGAAGGCAACACTGAGTTTTATTAGCATTAAATTTAACTGGATCATCACTTGCTTCCTCAACATAACAAACAGTATCAACGAAGGTTTCCAAGTAACAAATGTTGACAAAACAATGTTTTAAGTAAAATTAAAATTATTCTCGACAATAAAAATTAATTAATTTAGAGCGAACTTTATAACTTTGATCTATATAATTGGTGTGCGGTCGAGGGAATTTGTTTATTGACATTATGGGTATATGCACAGAGGTTTCTTGATAGACGTCCTTCTGATAGTATATTTTCAAGCGTGACTTAACGAAAAAAAACTAGAATGAAAACAATTTTAAGGCATGAAAATGAATTGGCTATAATTCTAGCCAGAATCTAGTGATCTGTAAGAGACTTGGGTAGAGACAGAAATTGAGACGGCATCGGTTTCAAAGTACTGAAGAAAATCAAATCCCTATGATTTTCAGTTAACAATAAGAAGTAAACGAAAATGATACGAGAGAAGGATAACATGTCATCGTGCCGCAAATTTGTATTTTTTACAGATGAAAGCACTCTTCCTCGAAACTTTTGTAATGAGTAGAGACAATTTCCATTACTGCGACACCTAAAACACCAATATACTTTGAATTATTAATTACCAGATGATACTATTGCTGCTTGGGGTGGAAGAGTCAAGATTTTTGGATGAGCGTGTAACAGCACAAGTTTTTTTAATTTGCTGAGGGAAGAATGTCCACATTTAATTATTACCAATCTTCCCGAGTTTGTGATTAATCAAATGTAACTGCAGCTGGATCGCGCACCAGTTCATTACAGTCTTGTTCTCTGACAACACCTAAAGTTTTCCTTTGATTTGGATAGGAAGACAGAGTAGGGCATAAATATTTTAGTGATCTTTTTCAAATAAATCGTTAGGTCTAGTAGCATGTCCACTAATACCACCAGATCTAACGCCTATGAACTTCTTGTTGGGAATTGTTAAAGAAGATGCTTATACCCTTGCAGCCCCAACTCGAGAGGGTGTGATGCAAATATTTCGGCAATCATTTCAGAGTATTACACATGATCTGCCCAGGAATACTCAGCAATATTTTATAAGCCGAACAGAGTGGTATTTAGCATAGAACCCTAGGCATTTTGAACATCTTGCAGCATTAAGGCCTAGTTGCACTGCCCAACTTAACTGTAAGTATAACTTAAATTGAGTAAGATACCGTAATCAACCTAGTTTGTAATGACCGTCAATTGCATAATTTGTCTTCTACTTACGTTTAAGTTAGATTATCGTTTTTGTTTTTACAATGTTGCCTGTTTTCGTTATGAACGTATATATATATATATATATATATATATATATATATATATATATATATATATATATATATATATATATATATATATATATAATATACACACAGGGTGATTCAAATTCGAGGCTAACCATGGGGATTTCGAAAACGGTAAGAAATAGAGGGTGATATAAATTTGGCAAAGCTGCGAAATTTTGGGAACAACAACATGCCAAAATCTCTCATTTTCGTTTTTATTTTTTCCTGACCTTATTTACAAAGATATTCAAAATTAAACAGTACATTCTTAAGACAACTTTTTCTTGCCTACAAGATGGCGGCATCAAAATTTTAATACGACGTTTCGTCTTCCGCCGACCATCATCAACTTTTTTATTTCTTATGGCCGCCATCTTGAATTCTTAGAACACTAAATAGAGCTTTTTTTTGTGATTTCAAAAATGTATAATTTGCCTACCTTATGTTGAACCGTTTAGCTAATATTATCAAAAAAGTAAAATTATTGTTGATTTTAAAAAACGATCTAGATACCATTGCACTGTAGATGCATGTACATATTGTTTTTTATTATCAAGATACCTAAATTTACAAAAAAAAAAAAAATTACTATTAACACATAATGTACTTTTGACTTATAAAAAAAGCTATGAGAAACAAGTAAACGAAAAGGAACAAGTAAAGCAAGAAAAATAACAATAAATTAACTATTTTTAAACGTTTAGAATTACAATAGGTGTTCAAAAAGAAAACCATTTTGTTGTACACACATATTAGCTCTTTTGATTACACTGCGTATTGCTCGTTGAAATAACTTTCGTTTGGTTGATTTCTTTCAGGGTGCATTTCAAAATATGTGTTTAATGTATCTCTCGACTTTCTGCCTTTGGCATAATAGACTTGCAACATGTCACGCTTTTCATCGTTTGAAAATACTTCTTCGAGGAATATTTTGGCAGGCAGTTATAACGCTATTTCGAAGTTCTTGGATGTTTTCGTAGCGCTGCTTATAAATAATATTTTTTAAGGTTCCCTATAAAAAAAAAAATCTAGCGGAGTAAGGTCGGGACTACGCGCTGGCCATTCGATAACACCTCTGTTACCTATCCATGCGTTTGGAAAAATTTCGTTTAGATAATTACGAACTAAAACAGCGTTATGTGATGGGGCACCATCTTGCTGCCACCAAAGTTCTCTTAATTCGTTAAGTGGCATTTCTTCCAAATACCCCAGCATTGGTCCTCTTAAGAACTCTAGATATCTAACTGAATTTAACGTATCCTCATAAATAAAAGGGCCTAGTAACCTATTCTTAGTTAAACCGATCCAGACGTTAAACCCAAAGCGAATTTGATCTCGGACTTGCCTGTTCTCTCTACGATTTTCAGTTGCCCAGATGTGTTCATTATTGCGATTAAAAACGCCTAAATTGGAGAAGCGACATTCATCAGTCCAAATTATTTTTTCAACAAAATTCGCATCGTGGTTTGCTTGGTCAAGTAACCAATTGCAAAATCTAAGCCGCCTCTGGTTATCACCGGGATGTAAAACTTGACTTGTATGTATTTTTAAGGTTTGAAATTCGCCTCATTCAATGTTCTCCACGCTGTTGTTTGCGGAATATTTAAATTTACATATATCCATTTGTAGATATAGACGGGTTTAGGTTTACCTAAAATTAAATCAAAACATAGATCTGTGACAAAAAAAAAACATAAGAAAGACTTACTGTATCAAGAATATCCTCTTTAACTGCTAAAGGGAGCCTACTCCCGTATTTCGGTCTTGATGCATTAAATTGTCCGTATTCTGACAAATTTCGGTGAAGTCTTAAGAAATAACTTTCGTTTGGTTGATTTCTTTCAGGGTACATTTCAAAATAGGTGTTTAATGTATCTCTCGAGTTTCTGCCTTTGGCATAATAGACTTGCAACATGTCACGCTTTTCATCGTTTGCAAATGGCATTTTAAATACTAATACAATTACAACATTCACAAAAAAAACACAAATACAATTACAGTACAGTAGCCATATTAAATACAATAAAGGATAATCAAATTTAAAGGTATCTTGATAATAAAAAAACAATATGTACACGCATCTACAGTGCAATGGTATCTAGATCGTTTTTTAAAATCAACAATAATTTTACTTTTTGATATTAGCTAAACGGTTCAACATAAGGTAGGCAAATTATACATTCTTGAAATCACAAAAAAAAGCTCTATTTAGTGTTAGTAATAAAGTTGATGATGGTCGGCAGAAGACGAAACCTTATTGTTTAATTTTGAATATCTTTGTAAATAAGGTCAGGAAAAAATAAAAACGAAAATGAGAGATTTTGGTTTTTTTAAAAAATCTCGAAAACGAAATAAAAATTTTTTGGTTTCTCGGCAGCATGTTGTTGTTCCCAAAATTTCGCAACTTTGCCAAATTTAAACCACCCCTCTATCTCTTACCGTTTTCGAAATCCCCATGGTTAGCCTCGAATTTGAATCACCCTGTATATATATATATATATATATATATATATATATATATATATATATATATATATATATATATATATATATATAGTTATCCTATAAAAATTATAATTAATAGTATATTATACATAGAGGAAGAGAAATACATGATTTTTCCCGTGATACAGTTTGCATCACGAGGGCCAAGCCCGAGGGCTGCAAAACATCGTGGGAAAAATAGCATTCTCTCCTGAGATGTATATATTATTTTTTAAAGCCAAACACAAGAACGCGGAAAATGAATAAATTTAGTAATAGTTTCGTCAAATCCGCATGTTTTTTGGAATTTGTACCTTGACAACCATACCTAGTGTCAGAAAATCGTTTTCAAAAAACTGAAAATTGTGAATAATTTGAATAATTGTGGGCCTTTATCATTTACTGTAAACACAAATAAATAAGTTAGTTCTTTAGTTCTTGTGTTTTTATTTGTACTCAGTATTTGAAATTTCAAAAGATATGAAATAAACCGCTGCTCATGGAGATAATGTGACATATTAGGTCCCTAGGGAGAAAATGTTCCACTTCTATCACGATTTTGACAACAGAGAAACTTCTACTTCCGCTTTCGCAAAAAATTATTTCATTTCTTTCAATTTTTTAAGTTAGCATCTAGATGTACATTAACCTCTGTCTGACATGATGTTTTAAACGTCTGTTTGACATCGATTCTGTTTTTGTTTTTACAATGTTGCCTATTTTCGTAATGAACTTATTGTAAAAGAGGTTGCAAATTATCCTAACAAAAATGCTATTAAAAGTATTTATTATTTCTTTTAATTTCCATTTTGTATTTTCATAAAATATATATTTAATAATTGAAAAATTATTTCCACTGAAACAACTTCTATGAAAAAAAAAGATTTTCTAATGATTTTAAGTCTTTAAAACTTTGGTATTAAATACAATTTTTTTTTTGTAACACATTAATTATTGATTGGATATCTTTCAGTCATTAGAATTTCTTTTATAACTTTCTGAGACCTCTTTTAAGCTAGCAAGACAAATGTGCAGAATCAAACGAAACCTATCAGATTATTTAGTACTTATTTTGTACTAATTTGTACCATTAATAAAAAATTTGTACCCATGCCGTTTTTATAAAACCCGTGGCGCTGCCACATTAAGACAAGCTAGCAGGACCACAATAAAAAAAACGATAAAAGGAAAATTAAGATCAGCATTAGAACGAACTGAATTTGTACCATAAAAATAAATTAAATATTTTCATTTATTCCGTGAAAAACAACCCCCAATTGATATCAGACATATTAGGCTCAAGACTAAACTACCCTTTCCTATAAGCAAAATCAATCGTTACTTGCACATGCGACGCGGCATAATATGTACCGAAAAAATATAAAGTTTTAGATTTTGCACCCCCGCTGTTTCTTCGAAAACTACCCTCGACCCCTATTAGGCTCAAGAGCAAACTACTCTTTCCTATCAGCAGAATCAATCGCTACTTGCACATGCGACGCGGCATAATATGTACCGACAAAATATATAGTTTTAGATTGTGTACCCCTGTGGTTTCTTCAAAAAGTAGCCTTAACCCTTAGTAGACTCGAGAGTAAACTACCCTTTTTATTGAAATCTGAATATTTACATTTTGACGGTATATGTTATTTCGCGTCGTGTATGTTTACGAGGATTTCTCCTTAACTATTAGAGATATCACAACCAATTTTGGTGTGGTAATACAGGATCATTCTAAAAATATTTAGTTACATACAGGGTGATTGACAAAAATATGCCAACCTAAACCTGTGTTTTTTTAATGGAACACCCTGCATTTTTGGATTCACTGTTACATTTAGAATAAAAGTATAGAAATTTGTATCTGTATCACTAACCGTTCTGCAGGTATCGTCAGTTTAGTACCAAAATAGAGTTTACTTTGGAACCACAATGCGAGCGTTGTCACCACGACTTTATAAATCTGTTTATACCACCGACTATTAATAATAGTCTACTAACAAACAAACTGGGAAATTTTTCGAAAACATGTAAAGTTTTCCTATCAGTTAAAGAATTTGTTTGCCATTCGTATTTTCTTATTTGCTCTGGATTTTGTTTTATTTGTTCTTCTGTATGTGAATATATTTTCAAATAAAGCGTCAATATCTCAAGAAGGGCCCGTCTTATGGCTATGAAACCTATTATCAAATAGTATCTACTTTTCACGGGAAATCGAAATGTGAAATAATATACAGGGTTGAAACAATTGAGAAAAATTACATTTCGCGTAAGTTAATCATTCTGTATAGCTTTATATATTTTCGAAACATTTCCCCGTTTATTTGTTAGTAGACTATTATTAATAGTTTGTGGTATAAACAGATTTACAAAATCGTGGTGACAACGCTCGCATCGTGGTTCCAAAGTCAACTCTATTTTGGTACTAAAGTGACGATATCTGTAGAAGGGTTAGTGATATAGACACAAATTTCTATACTTTTATCCTAAACGTAACAGTGAATCCAAAAATGCAATAATATACAGGGTGTTCCATTAAAAAACACAGGTTTGGGTTTGCATATTTTTGGCAATCACCCTGTATATACATAAATATGTTTAGAATGTAGATCCAGTGATCATGTATTACCACACCAGAATTTGTTTTGATATCCCTAACAGTTAGAGAATAATATATATATATATATATATATATATATATATATATATATATATATATATATATATATATATATATATATATATATATATATATATATAGGGTGTCCCACGACGAACGACATCGATCGATTATGGAAAAAGTATAAATAGGAAAAATCTGAAAATTTGGCTACTTACTAAGAGTCGATGGGGGACACCCATCTAAAATATTCTCAAGATTACAGCACTCCTGGTTATACCGAAAGTGGATATTAGCTTGCTTATTTTAAGTAGTACACTCTGTATATTGTTGCATTTTTGGATTCTACGTCCAATTCTAGATATACTTTATGTTTAATGTCATATACCTAACTCTAGACGTTTTTGATATATTCTAAGATTTCAATAAAAATGACATATATATATATATATATATATATATATATATATATATATATATATATATATATATATATATAGGGTGTCCCACGACGAACGACATCGATCGATTATGGAAAAGGTATAAATAGGAAAAATCTGAAAATTTGGCTACTTACTAAGAGTCGATGGGGGACACCCATCTAAAATATTCTCAAGGTTACAGCACTCCTGGTTATACCGGAAGTGGATATTAGCTTGCTTATTTTAAGTAGTACACTCTGTATATTGTTGCATTTTTGGGTTCTACGTCCAATTCTAGGTATACTTTATGTTTAATGTCATATACCTAACTCTAGACGTTTTTGATATATTCTAAGATTTCAATAAAAAATGACATACATATATATATATATATATATATATATATATATATATATAGGGTGTCCCACGACGAACAACATCGATCGATTATGGAACGGCAAATTATTTTGCAGTGAAAATCTGAACTATTGTAAACAAATGACTGTTTTAGTACTCTAACAACGCACAATGACGTATTTGTGTACAGGGCGATTGAGAAACAATAATGAATTTGGCACCCAAAACAATTGAAAAAGGCAATTTTTTAAAATTGGAATCCATACTTTTTGCATCGGATTTGGGTTTAACACCACAAAAGTCATTTTTTTAAATTAGAATCCATACTTTTTGCATCAGATTTGGGTTTAACACCAGAAACAATTATGATTTTCAATTTAAATGCCTATACCTAAATCTATCCCTTTTCATTTTATTGGGGAAAAAGCGTTTTCACTTGCCCATATTCGGTTGCGTTGTCGAGCTTTTTACTTTTAATCTTAGCTGGTAATGCCTTTGCCAACCAGTCATCATGGAAACTATCGAGATATGCCAATAACATTAGCTTTGACAACTTAAAGTATGCCGTCACGACTCGGATATTCGAATGAAGATTATTTAAATTTGTTTATTATTTACGGAGAATGTGGTAAAGTGGTGAATAGCACGTGTGATGTTTGCTGCTCGTTATCCAGAAAAAAGGATCCATCACCGAAAGCCTTGTAGCAAATTGTTGAAAGTTTTAAAAATACTGGTTCCGTTAAAAGAAACATTGTTAAAGCTAAACCTATTCTTAACAATGAAAATGTGGAAATTACAATTTTGGGTTACTTTGTTGCAAATCCAATGATGTCAATAAGACAGGTATCGATAGACTCACGAGTATCGAAAAGTTCGATTAATAGAATTCTGAAAAATCACAAGCTGCATCCTTTTGCATTTTCCCTATTACAACATTTAAAAGAAGTTGATTTCCGAGAAGAGTACTTTTTAGTGAATTTGTACTTACTAATTACTACGGAAACGAACGATTTTTGAATAACATAATTTGGGGCGACGAAGCGAAATTCAGTGGAAATAGCATGCTTAATCGACATAATTCGCACTATTGGAGTGACGCAAACCCTCATGCTCTTAAGGAACGAAGTTCTATCAAAATGTAAATGTTCATAAATGAATGTGTTCCTTCCTACAGGTGAACGATATTTAGCAATACTACAAGAGTTGGAAACTGAGTATCTAGTTAATTTACTACTGACCGACAGAATTCAAGTGCTATACCAACATGATGGTGCAACGCCTCACAATGGCCATATTGTGAACACTTTCCTACAGCTTACGTTTGAGGACCATTGGATAGCTAATACCGGTCCTTTTCAATGGCCGGACATGTCGCTTTTAAATTTTTTTGTATGCGGTGCCATTAAAGGTGAAGTATACAACACTCCTTTAACAACGAGGGAAAACTGTGCGGAGAGAGTAGAAAACGCATTTCGCTTTTTGAGTCCAAATTCAATAAGAGCGGCAACCCACCAGCAACGGATCTGAAGGTGCGACATGTGTCACGAAGTTTAATTTCTAGTTTTTATTAAGAGTACTTTGTCAATGACATTTTCATTGTTAAGAATAGGTTCAGCTTTACAATTTTTCTTTTAACGTAACCGGTATTTTTAAAATTTGCAACAATTTGCTTCACAGCTTTCGGTGATGATTTCTTTTTTTCTGGATAACGAGCAGCATTACCAGCTAAGATCAAAAATAAAAAGTTCAACGACGCAACCGAATATGGGCAAGTGAAAACGCTTTTTCTCCAATAAAATGAAAATGGTTAGATTTAGGTACAGGCATTAAAATTGAAAATCATAGTTATTTCTCGTGCTAAACCCAAATCCTACGAAAAAATTATGGCTTTCAATTTAATCTATTATTTTGAGTGCCAAATTCATTATTGTTTTTCAATCACCCTGTATACAAATACGTCATTGCGCGTTGTTAGTGAACTAAAACAGTCATTTGTTTACAGTAGTTCAGAGTTTCACTGCAAAATAATTTGCCGTTTGGACAGTATAGGCAACTTTATTAGGAGTGCTGTAATCTTGAGAGTATTTTCGATGGGTATCCCCCATCGACTTTAGTAAAAAGGAAAGAGTAGCTTACTCTTGAGTCTAGGTGTGGAGGGTAGTTTTCGAGGGTATTGCGGGGGTACAAAATCTAAAACTTTATATATTGTCAGTACATATTATGCCGCGTCGCATGTGCAAGTAGCGATTGATTCTGCTGATAGGAAAGAATATTTACTCTTGAGCCTAATAGGGGTTGAGGGTAGTTTTCGAAGAAACGGCGGGGTACAAAATCTAAAATTGTATATATTGTCGATACATATTATGCCGCGTCGCATGTGCAAGTAGCGATTGATTCTGTTGATAGGAAAGAGTGGTTTACTCTTAAGCCTAATTGGGGTCGAGGATAGTTTTCGAAGAAACGGTGGGGTACGTAATCTAAAACTATATATTGTGTCGGTACATATTATGCTGCATCGCATGTCCAAGTAGCGATTGATCCTGCTGATAGGAAAGAGTAGTTTACTCTTGAGCCTAATAGGGGTCGAGGGTAGTTTTCGAAGGTACGGCGGGGGTACAGAATGTAAAACTTTATATTTAGTCGGTACATATTATGCCGCGTCGGATGTGCAAGTAGCGATTGATTCTGCTGATAGGAAAGAGTAGTTTAATAAACTAATATATCTGAAATCAATTGGGAGTTGTTTTTCACGGAATAAATGAAAATATTTAATTTATTTTTATGGTACAAATTAGTACAAATTCAGTTCTTTCTATTGCTGACCTTAATTTTCTTTTTATCGTTTTTTTTTATTGCGGTCCTGCTAGCTTGTCTTAATGTGGCAGCGCCACGGATTTTTTATAACTGCATGGAGTACAACATTTTTATTAATAGTACAAATTAGTGCAAAATAAGTATTAAATAATCAGATAGGTTTAGTTTGATTCTGCCCATTTGGTCTTGCTAGCTTAAAAGAGGTAACACATCCAAATTTACTTTGGGAACTATTGGAACCCTTCAAAATATTGTTCATCGATACTTCGAAAGTTTACGAGGATATAGATGAGACTCTGGTCGATTTTCAAGAATTCTGATTATTCTAAAACAATTCTCGTATAGTTCTGAGCATACACAATGCCTTTCCAAAGAGTTCCGATCATAAAATTAATTAGATAATTTTTTAAACAATTAGTAAAAAATAGCCAATTTTTCGGGTAAATTAATTTTTAAAGACGTTATATAATTAATTTTAACATTGAAACTCTTTGGAAAAGCATTGAGCATGTCGAGAACTACACGAGAACTATTTTGGAACTATTGGAACTATTCAAAATATTTATCGTCGATACTTAGAAAATTTAAGCTATGCAATTTTTTCAAGTCGAATAATTCTATAAATATATTAATCTGATCGCTTTCGATCATTAGAATTTCTTTCAGAACTTATCGAATACTATTCAAATCTGCTGCGAGAAGTATTAGAACTCTTAAAAATATTTTTTGTCAACATTTTCTTTTTTTAAGGAAAAGGGCTGTAACTTTTTCATTTTTGATTATATTTTTTTTTAAATTAGCGAGAACTCTTAGGAATGAATAAAAGAACATCAAAAATTGATTGGAACTATTGCATGTTAAAATAGAATTTTCAGAAATTTTTAATTATCAAAAAAAAAAAAAAATTCATATCAGGAACTCTAGAACTTTGCAAAATATAGTAATTGAGCTAGTCAGAAAGAACTACTGGATCTCGACTTTCGATGTGAAGTTAGCACTCCATTTTTCAAATTAAAATTTGGAATCGTTAATGAGCGAAACTCTTTATTTTTTATAAATTACTTCCAAACTCTTTAAAAGGAAGCTAGAACTCTAATTAGAACTATTGGAACTCTTTGTCGGGGTTCTAACTTCACACGCGTATTGGGATTTACAATTGACTGGTATCAGTACCATTGGTGACATATATTTAATACATTATCAACTGCAGGACTGCAATTTAATAAATTTTAGAATTAGATGCGACGAGTGTACAGGAAAAGAAAAAAGCCACATATTTCATTCCCTCCGGGGAGGGCGGGCTGCTCGAGCTTTCCGAGCTTTTTCAGCATACATACATACATACATTACGTATATATGCATGGTGGGATTAAGGATAGGTGTGGTCAGGATAGGATTAGAAGGAATGGAGTTAGGGTTCTGAGGGGGGAAATACTACCTCAGCATTCGCCTAAGCAGCCGCACATGGGGTGCATATACGCAGTGACCATGCCGCTACATGTGTATGAGGAAAATCCTCTGAAAACACCTCATACAAGGTAGACGGTAACGGGAATCGAACTCTTTACCTCCCGAATGCTAAGCAGGTCGGGTCACCACTACGCTACCAACTCGGTTGTACATGTATCACCCGCATGATATATCATACGGTGGACATTAATGGGTTAATTGAGATTATTGTTGGTTTTTCAATAATTTGAGATGATGCCGTCAAAGGCGTGGAGAAAGTTAAGAAAAATAGT
This sequence comes from Vesta saturnalis, assembly GCA_036346205.1. Classification (NCBI taxonomy): domain Eukaryota; kingdom Metazoa; phylum Arthropoda; class Insecta; order Coleoptera; family Lampyridae; genus Vesta; species Vesta saturnalis. The sequence goes on from JARFJB010001332.1 coordinate 360,139, forward strand.
TTGTTTACAGAAAAATGTTGATGGGTACAAATTACTCCTAAATTTATACGTTGTGTTTTTTTTGTTAATTCCTAACATTACCCTGTGTACTTATAAATTGTTTAAATAATTTATAAATTGTTTAAACGACAAACTAGCTTTAAACTAGTTTTTAAATCAAAGTATTAAATGCAGCTGTTAATAATTCAATCGGGATCGTAGAGGTGCTAGCTTGAGCTCAATTAGCACCCCCACGGTTTTCTAATTTTGTCGGTACAAATTAGTCTTTAATTAGTCCTAAATTATAGGTATCCTTTTATTTAATTTGGCCAAGTGGGGGTGCCAACTTTATTGAATTATAATTAAATTTCCCGGTTTTTAATAAAATCATTCTACAGTAAGGTCCGAAAGTCCTGTCACCACCCCCTATTTGTGTGATGATTGTATGTGTATTTGCGTTATATGTATATATTCAAAACATTTCTGTTTATTGAAAATAAATTTTACTGGAATATTTCCTAACAAACTTTTAATATTACTTAACTTCAGTAATCTGTAGTAATTATTACACAACAAATGTATTTCGTTTTTCTATCCTAGATTTAAATAGTTTATCAAACAAGGCTTTATAGTGGAAAGTTTGTGTAAACAAATTAGTGAATTTTGTATTTAGTTAAAGCCCTTAATAAAAACTCGTACTTGGAAAGCAAATACAAATGTATTAATAACGATTACAAGGCTTTCGATTGTCTACTCGATCATAATTGATTATTACGAAGATTATTATTATTGTGGCAGTTAACAATTACATTGTTGAACGAAAACAAGATTTATGGAATGCATTGTAATCGTACGTGAAATGTGAGATAATAATTGAGAATGTGTAGAACCTCGTATAAAATAAATAATGTGCAATAAAAGTACATATAGCGCCGAGCGCGGCATTACAAAGAATGTTAATTAACAAATAGGTAAATGGCAGTAGCTAAGTTGTAGATACGTATTCGATTCCTAATTTTTCTATTGAGAATTTTAGGAATTTATATCCTTATTCGATAAAAATTCATTAATGTATTCAATCTTTTTTAATATCCTGAATGAGATTACAAAATGGCTTTTGTTCAAATTTTGGTGTGCAAGTTGTACATGCGACTAATCCTCAATCAAATCGTGAAATTGGAAAATCCAAGTAATATTTATTATCACTCTACGCGTAATTTCTTCAATATGGAGGAGCAAGAAAGGTAGGTTGTAAGTTTTAGAGTGAGATTTTTAATTCATCTAAATTGTAAAGTGTTTGTTTATTTTGAAACGTGTGGTAAGATAATATTATTAAAACTGTCTTACAAATGGAGATCTTGAGAGTTCAGTGCTGGTTAGTTATATTTTAGAAACCGAATTATACCAGTGTTATAAAAATCGTGTTTTGTAAATGAGCGATTATAAGATTTAACGCGATTGAACGAATTCCGAGATTGTTTAAATTAAAAATACTCACAAGATATTTTTAAAAGTAAATTTCCTCTCAATAAGGTCAGTTATCACGATTAATTTTAAGCATATTTAGTTATTATTAAACAATTCTATGACGCATGTTTATATTAAGATGGATCGAAATTATATTTTACTAAAATTAAATAAAACAATGCAAATTAGAAATCTATAATTTGTTTTTCTTCTTTTCAGAGTTCGTGATGACCGCAAAAGGGTGCGACTTTGAGTTGTGCTCTGTCGGAGAAGAAGATGAATACCTCGAAGTGGAAGTTCATTCACCTACTGATAGCAGTGAAGATAGCGTGGAAGTCAAAGTTTCGCCAATTTGTTTAAGGAATAAAAGAAAATGCGCAGAACCTAGGAAAGTGCAAGATGCGTACACCGCTCCGCTTAAAAAACGAATGTGTCTTCAAGCCAAAAATGAATTTTCGCCTAACATTGTAGACAATCATGAACCGTTCAGACCGTGGAATGCTGAAAATTCCAGGTCGTTATCACCGCCTAAATTAAACTTATCCAAAGATCATAGAGTTCCTTTATCGCAACCTAGTATTACAACTGATATTAAACTAACACCAGATTCGAATTTTGTTGTTCCTCTTCCACCTCATTCTGATGACAAACTACTAATCCGTCCGTGCTCTTCAGCATCACCAAAACATACTCAATCATCCTTAGCGCCTTTATCATTGGTTAAAAAAAATAGTAACTCAGTTTCTCGGTGTAGAAAAATTAAGTCGGAGCATTTAACGATTAAAACGGAATGTGAAATGACTACCTCCTGTGATCCTTTACGATTACGTGTTCCTCTCCATCCACAATTATCTTCACTTAATACATCGGAAGCTGAACAATATTTGGTTAACTCAGCTGAAGCGTTTCCAAATTTACAATCAACTGTTGAGGACCATAGTGGTTATGGGAGAAAAGAACAAAGGAATTATAAAAATATGACCAGAGAAAGGCGCATTGAAGCAAATGCTAGAGAACGAACCCGAGTGCATACAATAAGCGCCGCGTTTGAAACTTTAAGAAAAGCAGTACCTGCTTATTCACATAATCAAAAGTTATCTAAGCTTTCTGTACTTAGAATTGCGTGTTCGTATATAATGACACTTAGTACGTTAGTAGGCAATTCTGTTGATAGTGACTCTGGAAGTTCTCCAACACTCGCTGAATGTGTGGATACGGTGTCAAAAACAATTCAAAAGGAAGGTAAACTTAGAAAGAAGAAAGATGAAATAGACTGATTAGTATAATGTTGAAATAAACTTTTCGGAATTGGCAGTTCAGGTTTTTGGGAACAGTTGAAGGACACTTTGTGAGTGATTGTTTAAAATTTTATGAGAATCATTTTTTCGTACTTAAATATCTTATCTAAAAGTAATTATTTATTTAAATACATCATGTAAATAAATGTGTTATTGTTTATATTGTATTTATTTTCTCCTTTTTCTGGTTGACTTCTTTGTAATTAATTATAAACATTATTACTGTGTCCTCTTAAGCAAATGACGCAATCAATGTTATGATTATGTTGATACTTTTCAGAAGTTAGAGTTTTGAAAACTGAATCGAGTTAAATCATTGAATTAACAATTATTATTAATTTTATTAAATGCGTAAATAAAAAGTTTACCTCGAGTAGGATTTGAACCTACGACCTGTACTTTGCTAGAGTACCGCTCTAACCAACTGCGCTATGGAGATTCAAAACCCAATCGATGTAAATTTTGTGTTTATGTATGTAGAACTGATGTAAAATCATTGAACTTTCACCGCTATTTATAAAAATGTAGCTAATTAACTAATTAAGAATGAATTTTAATACTATCTACCTACTGGTACCAACATAACAGTCAATCAACTATGGGCAGTGATAAGGGAATGCATTTGGACGGAAATTAAAGAAAAATACTTTGAAATCACACGTTTAAAATTAGTGCCTTTTATCGGAGCAGTGCTTTAAAGGCACTTATACACGTGCATTATAAGCTATTTTTTATTATTCTGGACCACAATGCGAAAATTATAAAAAAATACTTCCCCATCGGTGATGTGGAAGCGAAGGTAAATTGAAATCAGTTTTTCGAAGTAACCTGTGTCGTTAATCGTTGCGATAGAAATGGTTAGTAATTGTTGTTTCGTTGCCATTTATATTTATTAAAAATTCGTGAAGTTTGTTTCGTGAGTTACAAAATGATAGAAAACGACGTATTTAATTCGAGATTAAAATTTCATCCATCTTCATTTAAATAAGTAAATATTAGTTCTATTTGTGTAGGAGTATTTTACAAGGCCTTCTTAATCTAGATTAAGAAGGCCTTTGTATTTATGATTGTTCAAAATTTAGAAGTGAACTCATTGTTACCTAGGGAACTTTAAAGCACTAGTCACGAATTTGCTCACATCAAAGTTTTCCACTGGACGTATCCTGTTTATGACGTTTTGTAAGGCTGATATAATGACAGACCAAGCTTTGCCAACCTAAAAATTTTTGCAAAATGTTCCGTGAATTAATGGCTATAATGACATCGCGTTTCTTAATATGTCTATTAAACAAGCCTAGTCGACCGCTGATCGTGATAGCGTAGCTATTGAAACGCCTTCGGTGTTTTTTAACTTTGTGTGGTACGTGGGTGTATTTTGTTTGTTATGACTCAAAATGGAAGCAAATTACAAAATAGTATATTAAAAAACGAATTTCATAAGACCAGTCATTCTTTAAAAAATTCATACCCGCGCCACTCGTTTTTTTAAAACTTGAATTCGTGCTATTTTTTGTAATTTGCCCTTTTTATGCCGGTTTCCAAAGAAAATTGTTTACTTTAATTTATTTAGGGATTTTTGTGGCGATTGGTAGTCTTAATTTTAAAAGTGAAAATTTGAACTAGTTGCCTTTTGTTTTATCCAAATTCTATCACGAAAATGAATGAATTAAAGATAGTCTTGCATGTACGCCCCCTGAAATACGTGAAATTGCCAAAAATACTGTCGCGAATTTGCTCACATCAAAGTTTTCCACTGGACGCATCCTGTTTTTGACACATTTTGTAAGAGTGACAATGCATGGCATAATTCCGGATCAAGCTTTGTCAACTTAAAAATTTTCGTAAAATTTTCCGTGTATAATGACATCGCGTTTCTTAATATGTCTATTAAATAATCCTAGTCGACCGCTGATGATGATAGCGTCGCTATTGAAACGTGTTCGGTGTTTTTTAATTTTAAAATGGAAGCAAATTACAAAATAGTATATTAAAAAACGAGTTTTATAAGACTTTAAAAAATTCATGCCCGCGCTACTCGTTTTTTTAAACTTGAATTCGTGTTATTTGTTTGTAATTTGCCCTTTTTTATGTCGTTTTTAAACAAAATTATTTACTTCAGTTAATTTAGGGGTTTTTGTGGCGTTTGGTAGTCTTAATTTTAAAATTTGATCTAGTAGCTTTTTGTATGGGTTTCCAAATAACTAACTTTCTAACTTCTTTGATTACCTTAGTTTGAAGGTTGACTATGTTCTATCTCAGTTTCTATCTTGTAATATATCAGTTCATAATTCTAATTGGATTCAATTTTCATTTACCACTAACCCTGCTGGTTATAGTGCGGAAATATTTGCTATGTAATGTGATCTCACACTAATAGTTTCCGAACCCACAAGAATATCTAATAACGCTAACCATCCTCCACATATTCTAGATGTCTTTCTTACATCAAACGCACTTGCTTATGACACATCTGTTCTTTCCCCACTATGTCTATCTGGCCATTGTCTAATAGAAATAACTTCTTGTGCCACGTTTATTTGTTGTTCACGACACTGATAGAACCTTGTGGTATTTTAAGTTAGCTAAATGGAGTGATCTACGGCATTTCTTTGCAAACTTCCCATGACGCAATATTGTTTTAAGTCGTCCTCGTTTTTCAGTATCTGAAGCCATGGAGTTCCCAAAAAAACTCAATCGTAAATAACATTAACTATATTTCCTTTGGGAATTCATAAATGTTGGTCTTTAGCTAAAGCCAACAGTAAAATCTGGTACATGTTCATTTCCTCCATGTGGCATATTTTGACGTTTCTGCAGTGGCTGACTACAGACAAAGTTAATCTTTTTGTGGATTTATTTGTATCCAACTCGTATCTTAATGATTCTGGAAATGATGTGCTAAGAGAACTCTTCTGCATACGCCATGAAACCAATTCATTTCCGATATAAGCTCCTGGAATTCATCAGTAGGCTTGATTCCAACAAGGCGACTGGCTCAGATGGCATCCCAGCTATTTCTTAAATAAATGTTCCCTCAGAACCTTAACTTCCGATCCTATCCTGATCGCACCGATCCTTAATCCCACCATGCATACATACTTAATGTATATGTTGGGAATCTATTATTATGGCTGAACGAGCTTGGTCTTTTCCTTTTTCTTCTTTCCTTGAACCTAACAAACTTGTTAGTGACCACCAATATGGTTTTACGCAGCCATTTAACATGTGATATCTTTTCATACTTGAGTCGCTTTAGAAATTTCAAAAGTACTTGACCCGGTTTGGCATACCTACTTACTTACTTGTCAAACTTATTTAATTTGGATAGTTGATGGTTTCTTTTCAAGGGAAGTTGGCATTAACGCAGGCATCCTACAGTGATCGCTCCTACACTTTTCCTGCTAACAATCCATTGGTTTGCAGGCGGCAGCACTTTGGATTAGCAATTAAGCTAATCCAAATGTTAACTCGTTCATTGTATATTTAAGTATTAGATTTTGTAAAAGTATATTCCGATGGGACCAGTATCTATAAAATTGGAAGGAAACAGGAAAATATCAATAGGTATAAAGTGAATTAGGAGGCAACTGGTAATTTTAGGAATTAACAGCTCCATTTAAAAAAAGGTACTTCATTCAGTAAACACCTTTTTTTTTGTGACGCATCCCTCTTTTCTAAGCAGGATAAGTTTTATAAGTCTGTTCTTCGTGATTTAACATTATCAAATAACTCTCGATGATTTGAGATGTGTAACTGAAAACAAAAAAAAATTAAATTCATTTGCTATCGTCTTTAGGTTTCTTGCAACAAAACCCAAATGTAAAATGTAACATCTTATGAAGTCTGTGATACAAACAACGTGGTAAGTACTTTGGAGGCGTTCGATACTTCTTGAAAAATGAAATTGTTCGTACACACGGAATTCTTCTTTTAGTATTTTACAGTAAATAATAATTAATCTAATCTTTTTTAAACTGTTATCACTTATGCATCAATTAATACTTTTTGGAACAAAACGTATAAATGTTTGGCACCCGTTTAGAGTAGTCCTGTATTTCGTTTTACTTAATCACTTTCATTCCACAGTATGCAGCCAAAATACACCTTTAATTTCCAAAACCTATAATTTTTGAATAGTTTACATGAGTTATACATTTTATTCTTATAAAGGTTATGTGCTAATTGATAACATTGGGTCAAGAGGTGAAATATTAAGAAAAAAGGGGTATCATCTCCGGCGTATTATTATATTTATATCAAGTAGTCTGAATAGTACACAAAATTGTGTTGGGTGGGTGGGTGCGTGCGTGCGTGCGTGTGTGCGCGTGTGTGGGCGCGTGCGTGTGCGTGTGTGTCTGTGTGTCACTATTATGGAACCGGCCGGCGTTGGAATTTGTTTTTGAATTTAGCAACTATATATATATATATATATATATATATATATATATATATATATATATATACCTCTATCTCACAGATTGTATAAACGTCTGTCTCACATAGATTATTATTGTAGTTTTACAATGTTGCCTACTTTCATTAAGAAATTATTACAAAAGAGGTTGCATAATTATCCTAAAAAATGCATTATTTCAAAAATTATTATTAACTTTATTAAATACATAAATAAAAAATTTACCTCGAGTAGGATTTGAACCTACGACCTGTACTTTGCTAGAGTACCGCGCTAATCAACTGCGCCATCAAGGTTCAAGCCGCAATCGATGTAAATTTTGTCTTTATGTATGTAGAACTGATGTAAATTCTAAGTATAATGAAATTACAATCAAATTACTTATATTAATGGAATGTGAGCCTGCAATGTCGCAAGGATTCACACATTCCAATTCAATTTGACTAATATTAAATTATTATAAGTTTTTGTTAAGAACGAATAAGTTCAAAAGTAAATATGTAATTAAAAATTATTATTAATTTTATTAAATACATAAATAAAAAGTTTACCTCGAGTAGGATTTGAACCTACGACCTGTACTTTGCTAGAGTACCGCGCTAACCAACTGCACCATCAAGGTTCAAGCCCCAATCGATGTAAATTTTGTCTTTAGACAAAATTTTGTCTAAGACTTATAAAGATAAAGAGTTGTCTTTTTAAATGAAAAATTGATCCAAGATTACCGAGCGTCCCATTAAGTGTGATAGCCGACTGTATCTCAGAAACTATTCATCTCACAGCTGTAGAAAAGAAATAATTTTAATAAACGATGCCAAGAGAAATCGCTGGAAAATATTTTCAAGTGTCTGAAACGACCGCTAGTGGGAGTAATAGTGGAATCAAACGTAAAACTGATTTTCTCAAATATTTACGAAGAAGGTATGTCCAAAAATATTATTGTAACGTTCAGAGTGTTCTTAACAAACAACCTTCATCTTTGTCATCAAATAGTGTGGTGGGGTAAGGTTGGATATTTATTTTGAAATATGATGGTAACTTTGGTTTGATTTTAGAAAAGCTTTCCATGCATCATTTTGTACCTTATAATTTATGGCTACATATCTTTTACTAAGGCCGCTTCCGTACACCAAAGACACAGATAAGATGCACACCACAGATGTGGTAAGACGCATAAAAGTGCCACCTATATTAGGATGTCAGCAGGCACACCGGGGAAACAAATGCTGCGACAATCAGTTTGCAGCAAGGTGCCGCATAATTTAAGATTGGACATATTCGTTTTTTGCATCCCAAAACAACAAACATGAAAGACGATATTGACTTTTGTAAATTATTTATTAAATAAATAGAGCAAATCCAATATTATACAATCATACATTAGCAGAATATAGTAACAGACGCATGACCGAAGTGGACTAACTATAGTGATAGGAACCGTCGAATAATTTCAACTAATCGAATAATAATAAAAGATTTCAACCATCGAATATAATGTTGAATCATATTTTCACACTTGCAGTTATGAATATTCCATCAAAAATCAAGGGTTATGAGGTCGATATTCTTACTCGATGCTTCCATCACAAACTACAATACATAGTTATTTTGTCACGGTACCGAACCATACGGTTGAGTAAAATAGTGACATACATAATCAGGGCATTGAACAGCAGGGTTGCTTGATTGATACGACGAGCATGATGACAAAATGTAGACAAATATGTGGAACCGATGCCTGTTATGTCGGTAAAGGATAATGTGGTTGTTGAAGCGTTTTGATAAAGTTATGTAATACCCAAGTAGATTTCACGATTTTAACAACTTTATCTACTGAACATGATACAGGTGTCACTAGTACCCGAAATTTAGAGACAAGCATGCCAAAAGCACATTCCACGATTTTACGGCCACGAGAAAAGCGATAATTGTATGGTCGCATAATATGTGTTGTAAGGGGAAACATTTCATCTGATACAAAATAATAGGGAAAGGAACATCCAAATTGCTCCTCCCTGCATAATGGCGATGACTGAGGAATGTTAAGGGTATTCCGTGCAAGTGCATGACCCAATCCTGAATTTCTCCAGTGTCATTATTTCGACCATAATCACCAACATCTATAGTGGTAAATAATCCCTTAGCATCGGAGCAAGCCATCAGATTGATAGAAAAGTATCCTTTATAATTAAAGTAGGAAGATCCGGAATGTGCAGGTTTCTTTATACGGATATGCTTGCCATATATTGCACCTATGCAATTTGGCAAATCCCAATTGTCTTGGAAGTCTTTTGAAATCTGTAATCAGTCAATCGTTGTTGGTGTTTTCAGATACAGTGGTTGTAACACTTGCCAAATGCACGTACAAGTTTCATCAACATTTCTTCCAACAGTTGTTTCACCTTTCAAAAAGTAAAAAGACATTGCTCGAAACGATGCTCTACTTGCTAAATACTTAAAACAAAACCTGTATGCAATATTTCTGTTTTATAAAGAATTTCAATAAAACGCATAAATTCACGTCGATATTTTATTACAGAAGCTGACAGCAAAGCGAAATAGAAGACAATCCGTTCGTCGTACATACATACATATAAACACAAAATTCCCAAGTGGTTCTGGGTCTAGGATCTAAAAACGAGTATTTAGCACAATATGTGCGGTTTTTTAATCTCTTCACAAAAAATCGTGCACAGGACGGCAATATTGCACCATCCACAAGCAATATTGAGAATATAGTGGAAGATAATACACGTTCCCAAGATGATATGGTACCATCGCCATCTCATAATTCAGATTCAGGTCATGTAGACCCGCCCAGCGATGTGCCCAGATCACCCGTAATGCATACTGCTTCTCCTGACTTACCTGACGACCAGGCAAAACTTCCGTCAACAGATTCGAAGAAAGCCTATCTACAAGCCAAACCCATAAGCGCACTAGACAAATGAGCTATAGACTATTTCACCCAGAAACGACAAAGAATGGACAAGACACTTGAAGGGCCACGGGCAGATCCCTGCGACCTATTTCTTTTGAGTGTCGCCCCACATATGAGAGCAATGACTCCTCCAGAACAATTACGATTACAAAGACGAGTTCTAGACTTAATCGAAGAAATTTGTTATCCCAAGCAACACATATGGTGATTTATCTGCGAATTTGATGACAATGCAGCTGAATTTTACAATGCATTTTCTAATAACCTCCAAGAATGTACTACCCAACAGTTGCCGTCAACTTCATCCAGTGGTTGCAATTTCAATGTACTCTAAATGCAGAGGTCCCAACAAACCCGAAGAAATGCATATTTTTTCTTTTTAATTAAGGTACTTATTTGTCGTTATGTTGTTTTCTAGTTACTGCTTTTTCGAAATGATACTTAGGTATGTGTTGTATGTGATTTAATAATTATACGTTACTCACCTCAATGTTATTAATAACCGTTCCTATGCAGAAATTGATTCTCTGTAGTTTGTATTACGTTTTGTTAAGTATAGCAACCGCAATAACACTAAACGTTTCTTGAGACATTCTGTAAAGGCGGAATCAGACTGTTCAACAATGCTTTTATTTTCGATGTTTCATCGATGAAGCATCGAAAATGAAGTATCTAAATAGGACGTTTCATCTTTCACAATTGATGTGCCTTTGTGATGAAAGCCACTGGCCACCCGTCGACTTTCATCAGCATCCCTCTTGATCCGCCATCGTTCATCGAAAATGAACGACAAGTGAAGCGTGTAAACAGGTAGCGCTCATGTGTGTCACAGAAGTGTTGCGTCACATTTGGTGTTCTCAAAGTACACATCGTGTTTAAACGACGTGATTGGGCACATGGCAATATTTTAAAAAAATTATAAGCGCCATGAATGTCTATGGAACTACGGATTGGCGATTTATAAGGATCGCAACAAGCGTGCGAATGCAATTACGTTTATAAAAATTGCTTAAATATAGAAGGCATCACTAAAGAGGACATAAAATTACAAAATGAAAACTATTCGCACTAAATACTGTGCCGAGGCAACAAAAATTAATGTTTCACTGACGAAATCTATGCCCTAAAATATTTTGGTACAATCAAGCCGATGAGTTTTTGTATGGAATATGCAACCAACGAAATAGTACATCAAATCTAGTAAGTACCTACCTACCTATATTAGTAGGACACCGGAACTTTAACTTTCACCTTTTTTATATGCCCACGTGGGGATCGTATTTTTGTCACCCCTATGGCTTCTTTTCGGAGGTCATTTTCAACCCTTGATGCACCCTAAGTTGGTCGTATTAAGAGCCTTTTTGGCAGATCAGCCCCTGGAAGGTAGGCAAATGCGTGCGCATACAATGTTCCGAATGACGGTCCTAAGGACAGCCCCTTTCACCTGATTAGTTTCTGATTGGTTCTTAGCCCCACCCAGCTTCTGAGCTCTGATTGGAGGCTTAAGGCTCTGTAATGGTTACGGTGGGAAATTTGAAATTTTCTAATAAGGGGTTCTAATGCTAACTTGTAAGACAACCATAAGAACCTGTGTTAGGTATGCGCCCTCTTGTCGTGGCCCCTTGTTACGAAACTTGAGTTTGCTTGTAGGGCCATCTAGTGGTGTACACACTAATTAATTTTTTTCTGTAATAAAGATAGGGTCACTTAGTGGACTAATTAGGGTTTGTTTGTGGAGCCATCTAGTGGTGTATAGACTAATGAACATTTTTTGTAATAGAAGTTGATTATTCAAGCCTGTCTCTCTCCCTCTCGGCTCTCTCTCAAACAAACAAATCAATCAATCAGATCAATCAATCAACTAAATCAATCTCAATAAAAACCAGACCACAGTTTACGAAAACCAACTTACAGTTCAAAAATACTGATTTGGTTTAATTAATTACAGCTTGCTTGCTCAAAATCAGCCACTGTTCAAAATACCAAATTGCTATAACGGAAATCAAAGACAAAAGGTATTAACGGTTTATTATTACATGCGAATCAATAACTACGAAGTTTAAAACCAACAAATACGTACCGCATAATGCTATTAATTAATTTATTAGAAAATAGCGTAACACTCACACCTTTATTTAATTAACTAAACAGGTGAGTCGAGATCGAGTAGTATAAGATCTGATGCAGAGTTGGTTAGTTTATGACAGCCTCCTCCTATAATAACATATTAAAAGCTTTATTGGCATTTTTGTGAACAATATCAAGTAAAATATGTATTAAAAATAATACGCATACCTTCGGATGTGTTTTTCTTTCGACTGTTCTAATAATAACTGTTGGAGAACTAAACTAAGTATTGATATATTTTATACAATTTACTAAACCCGTTTTGTGTTTTTACTTATGAATAGTTGATATAAAACTGACTATTGGCTTCTCCAATCATTAAGTAATTTGTAGAATGTAAATATACAAACCTAATTATCTCTATCACCTTTCGAAGACTACTTAGAGTCACCTTACATGAATTTATATAAAACGATGTTTTGTTATATACAACATACATTTAAAAGATTTCACCTATATGATAAAACTGTTTTTATGGAATGCAGTTATTATTATTAAACAGTTATACAGCTGCATTTTATATGAATTGGAAAGTAGCAATGAGCCGTCAACATCGTGTTAATTAATGTGTTTACAAATATTTAAAAATTTTGCTGCTACAAAAAATACATTAAGGTCTAAACATTAGATGAAATAATAATAATCATTTCTACCCTGATTTATTTGTATGTTCAATTCCTCACACACACGCACGCACGCCCACGCACGCACGCAGACATGCACTCACGCACGCACCCACCCACACATACACACACACACACACACACAACAGACAGACAGACACAGACACACACACACAGACGTAGACGCAGACGCAGACACAGGCACAGGCACAGGTACAGACACAGACACAGGTACAGACAGACACACACATACACACACACCGCGCGCACGCACGCGCACACGCACAGCACACGCACGCGCACGCATTTTATATGAATTGGAAAGTAGCAATGAGCCGTCAACATCGTGTTAATTAATGTGTTTACAAATATTTAAAAATTTTGCTGCTACAAAAAATACATTAAGGTCTAAATATTAGATGAAATAATAATAATCATTTCTACCCTGATTCGAAAAAATTATGCCTGATTTATTTGTATGTTCAATTCCTCACACACACACGCACGCACGCCCACGCACGCACGCACACATGCACTCACGCACGCACGCACCCACACACATACACACACACACACACACAGACACACACACACACACAGACGCAGACGCAGACGCAGACGCAGGCGCAGACGCAGACAGGCACAGACACAGACACACAGACACACAGACACACACACACACGCGCACGCGCACGCAAACGCGCGCGCGCGCACACGCACGCGCACGCGCACGCACACGCACATGCACACGAACACGCACACATATTAGTATAAATAAATGAGCGGCAATTAAGTAAGGATGTAATTAGACATTATAAATTAGATATACATCAAACTATTTGTTAATGCACGATGCACGTGTTGGTTTTCGTAAATATTTAAAAGACAATGATGTTAAAAGATAAGCACGATAAGATAGAGTAGAATATACTTCTGATTACAGATTTTTTTCACCGAAAATTTTTCTGCAATAGAAGTTGATCATGCACGCTCACTCTTGTTACGGAACTCTTAATTAAAACAACTAAACTACTAAAAGCGCTTGTATTTATCAGAGTAGAATGGTTGAAAAACAAGAATTATACAGCAATTTGATTATCTCATCATTTATAACTAAACGTGTAGTAAAACACTTATTTACAAAATCAAGAATATTATCGTATAAAATCCACATACACACATCCGAATGGTAATCCTGTAGCGTCGTTTTGTTGTAGCGGAACCATCTAGAATTCTTCTCAGGGAAACGTGAATGGTAACCTAGCGGGGGGTCGTCCAAAGGAATCAAAATATTCCCCGTTACCATTCTCGTCAATGTAGACAGAAGTCCAATGCTGACCTGGTTTGTTTGCTAGATCCGTGTTCACAATAATTGCACAAGGTCTAGGTGCGTGTCGCCGTAGCTGATTAGAATCACATACAAGTCGAAACACATTCTTGTGACTTTGGATCGATTTCAAACATTTGAACACTTGTACTGCATACATCTTTGGCGTCGTACTCTCGATAATCGATAATTAAATATTTTTTCCCTTTCGATGAAATCTCTCCTCCTGTTATACGGCTTCATAATGTTTGTTGTCAAAGGGAACGCATCATCTGCCACGAATAAACCTTCATTTGGAATTTGCAAGAAATCTGTAGACAAATCTTCCTTAAATATGGACTTTTCATAAATAGAAGCATCATTAGCTCTTCCGTTTGTTCCAACATCTATGTATATGAAATTGTAATTTGCGTCTACTATAGCAAGTAATATGGGAATTTGCAAGAAATCTGTAGACAAATCTTCCTTAAATATGGACTTTTCATAAATAGAAGCATCATTAGCTCTTCCGTTTGTTCCAACATCTATGTATATGAAATTGTAATTTGCGTCTACTATAGCAAGTAATATGATACTGAAAGTCTTTTTGTAGTCGTAAAAGTCAGAACAACTACTTGGCGGGCATCGATATTAACCAGCTTGCTATCCATAGCACCGCAGCAATTTGGAAAGTTCCTTATCTTGTAGTAGTCATCTATTATTTTCCTCCATTGTTCTTCACATTGAGGTACCTGAAACATATATTTTTTTTTAATTTCAGGACAATACTATACGTACCAACTAATTATCCGAAACAGAAGCTGACAGAGGACAGTCGCAGATAGAAAGAGCAGAAAATATACACACTGATGATAATGAGCAATTTCTGGGAGCAGTTTCTGAATGTTCTCAGGCAACTGAGAGCAGACAACCAATCGCTACAACCTCAAATACCCAAGGAGTACTTGCCGAAAGTTCTCAAGTAACTGGTGGCAGACAATCAATTCCTAGAGCCCCTAATAGTAGAAAAAGACTAAATGTTACTTCAATCGATACAGCTATTAGAGAATTAAGAGCAATAAATGAGGAGTAGGAGTAGGAGTCTGGAGATTCAATTGAACAAAATGCCCTTGGAAAGAGCTTTACTTTGTTAAGAAAAATTAGTCTGTGATGATACAGGAGCGCCTTTCTTCCATTATAATACATTCACCTATATTCGCAAGCAAACATTCTAGAATTAGTAATTCCAATGCCTCTAACTCTATCATTGAGATGTCTCCATCGCCAATTCGATTTGATCTATCCCCATATCAACATTGTAATACTTTTAGTATGTCGAATTCTGTAGTACAAGGTACGAATGACTCGCTTCAAATTTATGTAGTACCAATTAGTGATAACTCGCTGCTAAATGGTGTAGCACCTGTTACGGAGGACTGGTTTCCAAATTATGAGGTACTAGAAGAAGTAGAAATTTCAGATAATGTTCTTCACACAGCTGTTAGGAGCATATTATTGTGAAAAGACTACCTAAGGGTACACTCTGACCGACTATGTGGTACTGTTTAATTAGTTTTGTCTATTACTATTGGTAAATAAATATTCAATATCTAGGTAATTGGTTTTTTAATTCTAATGAAAATAAACAGTATCTTATTATGAAAAGACAACCTAAAGCCTAATTCTACGAAATTTTTAAGGGGTTATTTATTTATTTTATTAAACGCTCACTATGATGCAGGAAAAACTATTTTCGACAAGAATCAATATGTTAAAAAAATTTACTCAACTGCAAAGTTAAGACCTCAAAAAACTCTTAACAATCTCGTACATCCTTAGGCTCACACTGTGTAAAATTAAAAGTATAATCATCATCATCGACCTTTATACGATACTAATTATGATATAATTGACACCTACCTGAATATAATCTTGTAGTATAGTCCAAATAGGTTCGCATACTTCTTCAAAACAGTATGATATTGTACATCGCGGTACTTTATACAGATATTCCAAAGAACCAAAGGAATCGCCAGTAGCGAGAAACCTCAGTATAATTTGCAGTTTTACTCGTGCTGAGTTTAAAGCTGCTTACTTCTTCTGATTATCCATGATCGTACCCACACACTTCGACGTTTCCTTTGTTTTTTTCTTTTTAAGTAACTCTAGCTCTTTAATCAAACAATCTATGGTCAAAGAAGCTCCAACATGCACGACTTGTCTCCGCGACATCGTGAGAAAATGTAGACACAGTATTCACTTTACATTTAACGTGTAAACAGAAAAAGTCGTTCACTGGTCATCTTCCACTGCCATCCATTGACTGAATCACTTTTGATAAACCGTCTTAATATGAATGGAACTTCACCGGTGCATTTGATAATTCTGGATAAGGATGAACCCAGTACCGACGCCTTCTTCTACGTATTTGCAAATCATCTTCATCGGATGATAACGAGATGATTATTGGCTGCAAATGCAGTGCGATTTTGGTGTGCATAGTTATACCATATGTGTATTGCCGCTTATGCTCCTACACATATGCGGCGACTACACCAGTGGATTGCGTGTTGTCTGTGTCTTTGGTGTACGGCTTGACTAAAAGGCGTTATCTCAAAAACTGACATATTTTGCGAAAAATTTAAATACGATGATATATATGTTTTTACTGAAAAACTGGCAAAACCCGTAATAGTACTGTAGGTAGCGGACCACGAAAATTTTTTTATTGCAACAAACATTTTTTAAAGCGAAATTGTTACCGTGATAGGAACTTTAATTAATGGGGTTTAACATATTTTATTAAATATTAAGTCGTTATTTGAGCATGGTTTTCGGGATATTTTATTTTTGTAACAAATATTTGCCTAAGGGTTGGAACATGTGTTTGAGGTTTGACTAGAAGGTGTACGCTTAAAAGCTGCTTTACGGAAGGGGCGCAACGAATCACTGGAAATTCTTATGCGCATATTCTTGATGTAAGAATGTGACTAGTTAGTAATTAATTACGTCGGTACACACTGCAATCAAAGACGTCTTTGTTTCGTAAGTTGAAACTTGGGACCTAAATGTAGCGCTTGTTACGGACGAATGCATATCTTTAAAATTAAGATGTCGTTCAATAATTAATATGAAACTGTTCCAACATAATTTGTTGTTTTTTTTATTACCTTTGAAAAATGGGGGTTTATTGCGGGAGTAAATGTTAGTTCGAAATCGGGGGAAAAGTAGTGATAGTTAGAGTGTCGACGGAGCCAGATCGAGTTGGTTAATTAAATACCTTCGTTGTAAACAGTTGTCTTTAAAATATTTCTTGCGGGTACATTTTCTTTAGAATTAGGCAACGCTAATTTGTTTTTTCTTTCAGGTGTTAGCTAATATGGTTTTGAAATATTAATCTATGAATAACAGTCACCCTTCTTGAAGCCTTGCAAAGGTATCTCATTCGCACGCGGGCTCATTAAGCTGAACTCTGCTAAAATAAGTCAGTACAGGGCTCCCTCACTCTTGTATTTGTGTAAATTAGCATTGTTGTTTATTGTTTATATTTATATTTGTGTAGAGGTGGGCCTGGAGAACGGGTACAGGATAACCCTTGGTTACTAATTGTAATGGAAAATTGCCAAGTGGTTACATACTCCCGGCTCCAGATGACCATTAAACACCTCGAATTTTATTTTTATTGTTGTATAGATGAATGTATAACTTGAGAAAAGGGCGCTGTATTTTTCTAACGCACTCAAACTTATATATCCGTCACGATGTTATGATTTATTTATAAGTTACCCTTGCAAGGATTTGTTTTAATGAGTTTTTTTTGTGTCAGTTTAAGCAGAATCGTTTGCCTACGAACTAATTTCTCTTTATATGTAATTTATTGTAATTGTGCGTATGTATTTTGTGTTTTAGTAGTCACTAAACAATTTTGTACGTGTAAATTCCTTGTCTATTTTCTTTTGTCCTTGCCTTTACCTTGTTATCACCTGTGCAATTTTACTGTTGTATTTTATATGTACCGTAATTTGCCTTATTGTTTTATGTGCTTATTTACTTAGACCGGCATGATTGGTTTTAAAGGGCCACATGCTTGGTATTACCATTTTTATTCTAATTATTTATGATACAATTGTGGGTGTGACTACATGTTTTTTTTTTATTGTGTTTATGTGTAACTAAACTGCTTTTTATTTATTTTTCTCTTAATGTTATAATTTTGTACGCACTTTAACCTGATTTAATGGTGTTTTGTTATATATTTAACCCCTTCATTGTTTTTTTTGCGTTATTTGATTTATTAATGTACTTGTGCAAGTACTTATTTATGAATAAAATGGGTTTTATTGGAGATTCTTTCCCACAATAGTACATTAACGGGCTGAACCTCCATTGTGCATTGCTCGTTAATTTTAATTTTTTACCTGCCCCACATGTTGCAACACTTACCTCATCCAGCCTATCAATTCAAAAAGCTCAACGTACATACCACTAGACGGCCAATACTTTTGATCAGATTTGAGATTTGCGAGTAATTAAACATCAGACTTATAAATAAATTCTAAAGTTTTAATCATTGCCAAGAAAGTCAAAGTAAGGCAGGCAATTAATTTGGCTAATAGTAACATTATTATCAGTCAAGTCAAGATAAATCACTTAGCGATTGTTTTGTTCTTGAATTTGCATTATTGCAAATAAGTTCAAATTACACTTTTCAAGATAGGGTACCTGGGGGACACTACATTATATCCCATTTTAGACTGTAAATATTAGCAACTAACCTTTGGAAAAAAAATGTTACTAATGTTTAACAACTTTAATGTCAAAATATTAAATAATGTTAAAATATTAACTTCCTGCGTTCGTAGTGTTAATGTAGAAGATCTTTTAAAAATGTCTTTTTTACTTCAAAAAGCTGTCGACAATATGGGGAATTTATTTTGAATGTTTGCATTATCTCAGCATACGCACTTCGATATCCTCAAAGATACCGATACGGTAGCAGACAGGGTACCCGAAGAACTTTTTCTCAAAACTTATGTCCCATACGTTAGGTGGTCCTATTTAGTTTTATAATTCTGATTTCTTTGTGTGTTGACATTAAGTATTAGTTGATATATCAGATGTGTCATAAACTAGTTAAATTTTGAAGTCAAAAATGTAGTAAATCTTTTATTTATGTGTAGGTAATCATAAAAAGGTTTAATCTCATTTTTATGTACGTTCACAATTAATTTTTAATGTTTGTCTGGACATTAATATTATTTGAAGAAAGGACTTAAGATATCAAAGGTAAGACTTTCTGTTATACATACGTTGTGTATAACCGAAAAATAAATAGTTGCACTCTATACAAACAAGCGCAAGATGTAATCACAAAAAAAAAAAATGTAATAATCATTCGGAGTATATGAGTATTTGCAACATTTTTCGGCAAGACGAAAATTTTAATTTTGGGTCCAGAATCATCTGAAATTATAACTCTAAACACCTAAATGAGTGCCTAAATCCATTTCATTTCCATTGCTTTTACCACCAACTGCGGGACGGGGCTCAAACGTGTTTAACCCTTTGTGACGTGAATGTCATTTAGGGGCTCAGGGGTTCACTAAGTTCGTTTTATTTATTTTCGTCTGTATCTATTTATTAATTAGCATGCGTACGTCTAGATCGATAAGTTAACTTTACACCTCATAATAGGTTGATAAGGTTGAGCAAATATGACGGGTAAGTGATTATCCACTTAGTATTCTACAGAACAGTAATTAAAAATAAGTATGTTTCGTTTATGTATTTGTATCTATGGCAATCATGACTATAACGTCGCTTTCTTAACTCTACCAAGGAATTAAAAAAATACATAGGACGAAAAATAGTATAAGTATCACGACCGTTAAGGGTTTAACTGGGACAACACTGGAGACTTCGCTTCAACCAGTACACAACCCTTACCGTACTTACTACTTAATATACTGTAAAGTGTGTTGGATTTTAACAAATTAATCTATAAAATTAAAATTTTCACTTTCTGTAGTAGACATATAAGGCCGATCCTGGACCAGTTCAAGGTCACCCATGTAAATCTTATGGGGATTTATTTCAAGGTCAAGTGAGTTTTCTCGTTATGCCAGAACGCGCTCCACGTCTCAAGCATGCTTGTGGTGGGGGATTTAAATTTTTGGAGTCACTCGCCCTCTGGTGGTGAAATCGGAAGCTTTTGGAGCTCTTTCAAGGTCGAACTTTAAGCGGAGATTTAAAATGTAGTTGGTCAAGGTCAAAGCTAAAAGTTGCAAGGTAATCATAAATCAAAATAGTTTTGAAGGTCAAAGGTTATTGACTTACGGTGGTTTCTTAGAAATATAAAAAGGTCAAGGTGAAAAGCTAAAAATAGAAGTTGCAAGGTAATCATTCTTAGAAATCTGAAAGTTTTTTGAGGAGGTTAGCAGTTTTGAAAGGATGCATGTTTATAATAAAAGGCTTCTCCGTGATTGCATGATTCAGTAAACTTTTCATTGCTAGAAATGGTGAAAGTAATAAGATTGATAAGAGAGAAAGAAAGAAAGAATTATTAAGTATTGATGAGAGAAAGAAAAGGCTCGAGGTGTTAATCAAGGAAATAAAAAATTGAGGGTAGATTTAGAGCTGTATGAGCTAAAAAGAAAATGATGCAACTTCAGTGAATGTGCCATGAAAAGGTGCTTTAGTAAATAAGTAATTACATGTATGTTATATTGCATAAGGAAAAGGCACTTCATTTGAAAAAAATAAAGTGTGTGTGTAGGCATAGAAGAAAGAAAAAAAGTGAAATTTCTGTTTGGTTTTAATTGAATTATATAGATATATATATATTAAACGAGTTTCTTATCATGACTTAAATTATACAAATTATGTAGGAAGAAATGACACATAAAGCTTATATATATTTATATTTATTTATAAATCACTAATCCTTTACCCAAAAATTCCAATTTTTGGCATGTATACTAAACAAGTAAGAGCGCAATAGGTAGCAGTCCAAAAATTCTCAAAACTAAAAAAATGTGAAAAAAAAATTTTCAATGATTAATGATAAAGTTTGTAGTTTTGATATGTAATTGAACGTTGTTAATCGCTTAATAAATCACAACTCGATAATCCTTTACCCAAAAATTCTGAATTTTCGTATATATACCCAATAAGTAAGAGCGCCAATTATAGCAGTTTCCAAAATTTGAAAACACAAAAAAAAAAATGTGATAAAAAAAATGTGATGAAACAATTCATGTTAGCAATTAAAGTACTACTGAAATTGCTTAATAAATCACAACTCGATAATCCTTTACCCAAAAATTCTGAATTTTCGTATATATACCCAATAAGTAAGAGCGCCAATTATAGCAGTTTCCAAAATTTGAAAACACAAAAAAAAAATGTGATAAAAAAAATGTGATGGAACAATTCATGTTAGCAATGAAAGTACTACTGAAATTGCTTAATAAATCACAACTCGATAATCCTTTACCCAAAATTCTGAATTTCCGTATATATCCAATAAGTAAGAGCGCCAAAGATAGAACTAAAAAATTAGGAAAAAATTGAAGGTCCTCTTTACTATTAGAATGCATTTTTCCCCAAATAAATCAAGCACCAATATGAAATATGATAAAATAAAATAATAGTGTAACTAATTTGTAAACTATTTGTAATACGGTTTTTTCTAAAATAGATTTTAACGATTTTACAAGAAATAAAGTAATAATAACGCTCACAATGAATCTTTAGACATCTTACATATATATACATAATTACAATTCAACTTAAATGGATTGTACTCGTAATGAGTAAAAAGCATGCAATTGCAAAATGCATCCATGTAGTATTATAAGTATGGTTTGTAATATGATATTCAAGTACTGTACTAGAATGGAATGCATAATTGCAATTATTGTTGTGTAAACGATAGACATGTACTTGAACTACGAAAGTGATGTATGTTTGAAAGTGTGTGATAAGAAAAGATGTATGTACATATCTATGGAAAGAGATAAAAACGAGTCGACGAGGACGTCCTCCGGGGCAGGGAGTAGGAGGGATGTGGGAAGGGGTTAGTAAAGTCCTAGAAAATGCGCTCTTAAAAATTTAAATTTTCGTCTAATTCCGAGAAAAAAATTTTTTTCAACGCAGTTGTGTTGTAGAAGTGGTAATCTATCATTTGATGTAATAATTTTTCCAAAATATGAAAAATTACACTTAAATTGCCCAATTCCATTTTGAAACAACAAAAAGCACTTAAAACACACCTTTTGTACTTACGTAAGCTCAGAAGAAACATATGCATGCCATTTATCCATTTAATGTATCTAAATGCTCTTTAAATTACCAAATTCAATTTTAAAACAACACTTAAAACATGACTTGTAATTTTCGGTGCAGCGTTAATAATCATTGTAGGATAATGAACGCAGTTTTTGCTGTGAAAGCATTTAGCGAACATTCTATTTCTATGTCATCAATTTACATTACAACTTTTAAACAGGATTTGTAAAATATATATGAATGCAATTGTGTCATTTGTGTTGCATAAATACATGCTGTAAAGTTTTCAGATTTACATGCATTTGAGAACTGTTTTAACTTTTATTTAACGCAAGCTTTCTTTTAACTGTATTATATTTTCACACTTTCTTTATATGCTTTATATGCTTTATATATGCTTTATATATGATATTTTGCAATAACCTTCTTAGTGTATTTTTAAGTTATTATTTCCTATAATTACAAAATTAATTGAAATTAACATTTTGTATTCAGCACTTACTCAAGGATTCAATTATTTCCTTAACTTATTATAAGTTAAAATTTGTAACGCAGCATGCAATTAAAATTTGCAAAAGGACTGCTTTACTTTGATGCAGAAATTTATGCATGAGTAAGTCAGACTTCAGATGTTTTTAATTTCACTTTTCTAGCGCAACTTGGACTATCACTCAAATTTTTTAGCTGTAGTAAAATTTTTGGATAATGGGAATAATTCATGAAAAATAATAAAAATATAAAAACAATTTACATTTATTTTGTATAATGAAAGATACAATAAATTCCACAAAAACATCACACATCCATCCCTTCCAACGTAAGCAATATATTTTCAGTCTTTAGTATATTTTGCCGCACACACTCTAAATATTGATTAGCCTCCTTCAGTTCTTTATCCAGTTTTTCCGCTCGCTCCACCCCACCACCTCACTATTCAAATAGTCATTGTGAAGCTTTCGCAACCACCGAATACTTGTTTCCTAAAGGCTTGAAGGGTCGGTGGATCGTACTCATAATCCTGCTGTGTGAGATGCCCTTCTATAAGAGTCAAATTTTTTCCTCCATATTGCAGGTTTCGCAACGGTGGTGGTTGTGGGGTGTTGCTATAACCGTGGTTGCTGGTGTTATGCTGAAAAAATGAATAATTTTATTTGTACTAAAAATTCTCTATGAATTAATGAAAGGAAACTATAATATTAATTAATTAAAATTGTACATACCTCTCGAAATACTTCGAAAATTCATCCTCTACATCACTATCCCTGATGGAGATGATGGGGATGTCTCTTCGAAGGTGCTGGTTGCGTCATGTTATTTATGATGGGGATGGTCTCTTTGAAGGGTGCTAGTTGTGCGGTGTTATTTGATGGGCGCACCAAAACATCATGTAAAATACAAGGTTTTGCCTGTCTTTTTAGTGAAAGTTTAGATCGTTTACTGGATGAAGCCATTACTAATGGTGAATAATTAATGAGTATTCAATTAAAACTTTAACGTTATATACACATAGATCTGTTAACGTTAACAAAATTGATAACAAGTGGAAGTGGTTAGTACAATGACCTGAGCAAGCAAAGGTGATGCAGCATGAGTCATGAGAACAGTATTGATGTCAAGGTTAATATATGTTCCCAGTAAACGCTACAAAATGCAATCTATGCACACTGAAGCTCTTGCAACAAGTTATAAGCAGTTTTGACCTTGAATGCTAGGTTTATATTACTATATAAGGAGATAAAGAGCAGTTTTGTACCAGTCAGTATATTGCACTCACGACTAGAATTGCAATTGTATACCTAAAGTACTTCTATAGTTACTTAAATTTTAATTTTACATATCAAATAAATATAATATTTGTTTCCATTACTATATAATCGTGTGCTTCATATTTTCTTGCAGTGTTGGATACAGTTTTGAAGGTAACTATGAGTAACGGTATACCCAACAGTAGTGATATTGTTAATTTAACAAGAAATATTATTCCATTGTTGAAAACCCAAAATGAATTTGTAAGCACATCCGTATAATTAACACTAATATTAAGCTATTGCGAGATATAATTCAAAATAAAATTTATTTAGAGACATGCGAAAATTTGCTTAAACTCGAAAGTAATTTATCATTGCTAAAGTGTTATCTTATAAGAGTTAAACAGTTAAAGAGCGCTTCAGAGAAAACAGGTAGTGGAAATGTTACTAAAAGCGTACACGCAAATTAAGTTGGTACTCTCTAGATTCATGTTTAATGGTAGGTTACTTACTGGAATTATAGTCAATATAGCAAACATCAAGGACCCTCTTATTTTTTACAAAATGCATACAATAGTTTTGCGCGAAAGGTTAAAGTAATGCTAAGACAAACGATGCTAAAGGTCAATGTCATTTTAGTCTGCAATTTCATGCAACCTCAAAATCATGTTATTGAGTTGAAGACATTTGCCATAAAAATTATGTCATCGATATTACCACCAATTTGCGTGAGTGGTATAACAATAACGTTTATTACAAATTACAAAAAATTAGAGGAGTTTTCCGAAAGGATTCTGGTTGGGCATTACATGAAGTTTTACATTTAAAGGTGAATATTAATAGCTATACTCCATTTAGAGGTGGCCTTTCGACTTACGTTAAAGTTCCTTACTTCATAGCAGTAAAGCATGCGGTAGTGAATGTTAAGAACGATGACGAGTACTGCTTCCTGTGGGCCGTTGTTTCGGCATTATACCCAGTGCAACTTCATTCAGATAGAGTTTACAGTTATCCTCATTTTAGAGATGTTTTGAATTATGGTTCAATTTCCTTCCCATTAAAATAGATGATGTAAAAAATTTGAAAAATTAAACAACCTCTCCATTAATTTGTTTTGTATTCAGGGAAAGGTGTATTACCGCTAGTATTAAGTGTAAATCAAGAAAATAGTGTCAGGAACCTATAAATCTTTTAGTACTTTCGCCTAATTATCATTCTGCGGGTTCTACTGCTGATGCTATTAATACAAAAACTTATACATCATTTCGTGGATTAAAAATATGTCAGCTCTTTTTCTAAACAACTATCGAGTAGGGGCACAAGAAGTTTATTTGTTATCAATGCTTGAATCACTTTTCTTCAGATCACCTTCTACAAAAAACATGTCACTCTCTGCCATCAACTTAATCAATGTTCAGTCAGGATGCCTACCGAAGCGGAGATGTTCCTGCAGTTCAAAAATTTCGCTTTTCAGGAAAAGGCACCGTTTGTAATTTATGCGGATTTAGAAAGTATTTTAGAAAAGTGTACAAATTTAACATCACTTGGGGTAATACTCTATTTCATTCCAAACATATACCCTTTAGCATTGCTTACTACTTAAAGTGTTCATACAATGATTCTTTATCTCGATTTAGGCTTTATAGAGGAAATGATTGCATTCAATGGTTTGTTAAAGAGCTTCAAAGTATTGCACATTGGAGCACCGAAATCATCAATAAAATAAATCCTATGGGTACTTTAACTCCCAATCAGGTTGAACACTTTGAAAGCACTACGATCTGTCACATTTGCGAAAACCATTTACAGATAATGATATAAAGGTCAGAGACCATAACCATTTCACGGAGCATTTCGAGGAGCATCACATCAGAATTGTAACCTAAACTATAAAGACTCTCACATCTTACCGGTTGTGTTTCATAATTTGTCAGGTTATGATAGTCATTTCGTCATTAGAGAATTGGCTACTATTCCCGGTACGATTTCACTCCTACCCATAAACAAAGAAAGATATATCTCTTTCACAAAAGTAATAGAAGGTAGTAAAATTAAGTTTAGATTTATTGACTCTTTCAGATTTATGAGTAGTAGTATTGAAAAGTTATCAAACTATTTGGAAAATAGTAAAAAGTTATTACCCGAGCTAAATGTAACAATGAAGAAGAATTTTCTTTACTAGTTCGCAAAGGTGTGTTTCCTTATGAGTATATTGATACTGGGAGAAATTAAACGAGACCACGCTCCTCCTAAAGAAGCATTTTTCAGTCATCTTAATAATGAGGGAATCAGTGATGAGAGTTTTGAGCATGCGGTTAACGTTTGGAACAAATTTAGTATTAAATCGTTAGGGAATACTCGATTTGTATCTAAAACAGACGTTCTACTTTTAGCGGATATTTTCGAGAACTTTCGGCAAACTTGTATAAGTACTTACGAGCTTGATCCTCTGCACTATTATACAGCTCCCGGTTTAGCATTCGATGCTATGCTTAAAATTACACAAGTAAAGTTAGAATTATTTACAGACATTGATATGTTAATGTTTATTGAAAGAGGGATTAGAGGTGGTGTAGCTCAATGTTCAAATCGGTATGCTAAAGCTAACAATAAGTACATGGAGGAAAAATTTGATCCTACCTCTGAAAGTGTGTATTTAATGTACTACGACGTGAATAATTTATATGGAGCCACCATGTCAGAATTTCTACCATTTGGCGATTTTTCTTTTGTTGATGAAGCTAATTTTGAAACTTTAGATTTAATAAACCATCCTGATGATTCGGAAATTGGTTATAGTCGAGTGTGATTTAGACTATCCTATAGAATTACATGAGAGTCATAGTGATCTACCGCTGGTACCCGAACATATGGTTCCACCCGCGCCTGATTACAAAATTAAAAAATTACTGCTTACGTTGTATCCAAAACGTAATTACGTAATTCATTACAGAAATTTAAAAGTATATTTAAAATATGGATTGAAGTTGGTAAAAGTACACCGTATATTACGTTTTAAACAGTCTCCGTGGTTAAAAAATATATAGATTTAAATACAGCCATGCGTCAGCAATCTCAAAATGAATTCGATAAAAATTTCTATAAATTAATGATTAATAGTGTTTTCGGGAAGCTGATGGAAAATGTACGTAAACATAAGGACATACGGCTAGTAACGAAATGGGAGGGTCGCTATGGTGCTCGTGCTTACATAGAAAAAACAAATTTTCATAGTTGTACAATATTTGACAATGATATGCTTATCATTCAAATGAATAAGCTTGAAGTATATTTCAATAAACCTATATATGCAGGATTCAGTGTTTTAGACGTTTCAAAAACTTTTTATATAATTTTCATTACGGCTACACGCTACCCAAGTTCCATAATAATGCTAAGCTCTTGTACACGGATACGGATAGTCTCATATACGCCTTTTCGGTTCCCGATATCTATCAATGTATTAAAGAGGACATTGATAAATTCGATACATCTGATTATAGTCCCGACAACATCTTTGGACTCCATTAGTAAACAAAAAGGTCCCCGGCTTAATGAAAGATGAAAA
The DNA here is from genome assembly GCA_036346205.1 of Vesta saturnalis. NCBI lineage: Eukaryota > Metazoa > Arthropoda > Insecta > Coleoptera > Lampyridae > Vesta > Vesta saturnalis. The sequence goes on from JARFJB010001332.1 coordinate 387,899, forward strand.
CCATGGCGAAATTATGGTTGAATTTGTAGGACTTCGTGCAAAAATGTATGCTTACGGTTGATGAAAAGGTTGTAAAAAATCAAAGGGTTCTACGCAAGCAAGCGTGAGGCAGATCACGATTAATGATTATAAACAGGTCCTGCTTGAGAGTAGCGTAATAAGGCGCTATCAACATCTCATAAGGTCAAAGAAACATGATGTGTTTACCATTAAACAAAATAAAGTCATACTCAATCCTTATGACGATAAACGCTTAGTAAATTTTGATTTCACTGATACTAGACCATGGGGTATAACTTTCAGTAAACAATGAGCAGTCTTCAAGTCAACTTGCAGGAAGAGCTGCAGTGCAGTAGTGATCAAATATACAAAAAGTACCTGAAGCGTTCTTTGACCTCTCCTGAAAACTATACATTTATACTGAATATATTACAAAATATTGTTATTCCTGATGAGTGTTTTACTGGTGTGCTATAAACTCAAAGTGTGCAAATGAAATTATTATTAGGACATTATTTGATAAAAAATTAAATTAGACGATACCATTAAAAGTTTTATGAAATTGTGTACCGATAAAGGCTACAATTCATTAACTTTTGATAAAGTAGATGGGATCTTAGACGATATGAGTGTACTTGGTGACATACCGCTTAAAATGTATCTATATGATTTATTAAGGGTTCATGATTCAACAAATGTTAAATCTACGTTAGAAAATATTGCTTACAAGGACACTGTATTTATTATAACTGAATGTATTGAGAAATCGACATATTATGCTAACTACAAGTGCCTCGATATTTTGATTGAAATATTATTAGAACAAAATATCAACTATAAGTTTCAACCGTGGGAAAACGATGAGCACCACAAAATTTATTACTGGATACTAGACAACATCAATAAAGGTGAAACAAATTCAAATTCCTGTTTGGGATGGAGGTGTGGGCCAGATTCGGGTATATGGCCATCCAGTAATTTAAGTGATTATATAAGTACTTTAGGTTCACTTTATAAGATAATGAAATTTTAAAAATAAATGTAATATTTAAAAATAAAATACTATTATTTTTGTGTGTGTTTTATTTCATCTAAGAGCTACATCCTTTTCTACAAACTATATATATATAACTAATATAAGTAATTTGTTTCACAAAGTACAGGTTAAATGTTATAAAACAATATCATCCTTATTGATCCATGATCTTTCATCCAATCCCCACCATTTTACGAATAACTTATTATTCTTGGAGCGAAGCACTTTTTCTACTAGATATACATCGGGATACTTTGTTTTTGTAATTCATGTTCATAAAACCCTCCCAGTACAGGATTTCCCTTCATGTCTTCAAGCATGTACGTAGTGGGGTTAGTAATGCAAACTTTCACAATCTTAAATAGTTCACTAGACCAATTGGGTGTGTATCCTTTGGCGAAAATATTTTTAAATTTACTGATTCGTACTATGTCACCCACAGAATATCGATTCCCATCGAATATTTTTATGTTAGTGTAAGCCTCTAGCTTTGTATGATTACCAACATCTTTGGGCTTCATTCTAATAGTTCTATGCTTACGATTGTTATAATCCATCGTTATGGTATCAATTGTATCAATCCATTTATATTTACCTTGCAGGCTGAATGACTTATATAGAGCACCTTTAATGGTTCTGATAACACGTTCAGCAATTGCAGCCTTCTTTGTGCTATAGGTAGAGTAATGATTGACTCCATAACGATGCATTAGTTTAGTAAAATGCGCATTGTAGAATTCTTTTCCTGCATCTGTCTGCAAATTGGTAGGTTTCCGACCTTTTTCAAAGATTGTTTGCATGGCCTTGGTAACTTCTTGACCTGTTTTCGTTTTTAATCCTTTAGTCCATAAGTATTTCGAAAACAGTCGATGACCACTAATATATACTTATAACCCTTATTTTGTTTGGCATATGTGTTAAATTCAGCTAAATCTGCTTGCCAAAGATCATCAAAACCTCTAATTATTGTTCGCCTTCGTTTAAAATTTTTCGTGCAGGTTTGTGCAATTCGTTGACGAGTTGTAATTTGGACATGGTGCTAATTTATTCACAATTTCTTTAAGTTGATGTAGTTTTCCTCCAGCGCTAGATAAGCGTTGGCGTTTCCTTTGAAAGTGTTCCGAACTGCTTGTAAACAGAAATCAAGGTATCCTTTATTTATAGCATCACCATCTTCTTCAGGGTCACCCAACTGTGTCAAACGATTTCCATCCAAATCGAACCTTGTTGATACATAATATTGCCTAGTGATGACATCTTGAGGATCTATGGGATTGGCCACATTGCTGAGTCTCTTATTCTCAATATCAAATTGATTAGCATCAATCTGTTTAAACTGAGGGCTAGTTTCTTTAATTGATACTGGACATATGAACGTCCAAATTTGTCAAGGGCATTTTAGTTGTGACATGTCGACATCAATGCATTCTCATTTATATTGTTTAAAAAGCGGTTGTTCGGTTTTTCAATGTATCCATCTTCATATAGTTCTTCTACAATTGATATTATGTCATTTACAACACCTGTGTTTCCCGCTAATTTTTCTGCCCACAATACTTCCAGATCACGAATTAGTTCATGTATATCATTCCAATATTTATATTCAATGGGTCTGTTTGTTAATTCCTTAAAAAATATAGCTCCACCTCCTCCCTTGGTTGTGGTGGGTGATGATGACAGCAAGGGTTTGATTATTTGTGTATACTTTTGCTGCGGCTTCCTCGAATCTGTGCACTTATGTCATAATCTCGCCTTACTACATTCGTAGCCTCTAAAATAGTTCTATATTTTTTCTATCTGTTGACTTTACTAGACTTAAGTCGGGTTCATTCATAATAAGCAGATCATATAATCCTGGAGTCCCTTTATACGTGACACCTTTAATAATTATATCGTCTCCTTTAATTGTGATGGGTGTATTACCAATTGTCCATTTATCAGTTTTGGTATCATAGTGGACTCCATACGTATGATCAATATCACCTTCAGCATTCTTCAAAATACGTTCAACATATATACGCGGCAATTCATTGTACTGCTCGAGAAATTCTTCCGAGATGGGTTCATTATGGGAATCATCTACGATACTAGACAGTTCTTCTTCTTCCTCCCCAGTATTAATCTCCCCATGACTGATGTTTCCAAGAAAGATGGAAGACTTGAGGGAGGATTTCTTGAAAAACGGAAGCTGAGCTAGTGGACTAGTAGCACCCTTACTTGAATCACCTAATGGAGTGAGACGTGGGGTCCATTGAACTTGAGCTAGCGGACTAGTGGGGATAGTGGCGTGCTTTCTTGGAAATATCAATACGGGTGGTTTTTAGGTTTAACATCAATGACCTCCTCCTCCTTTTAGGTGTTTTTTATCGATTTTATTTACTATTTCAGTTAGAGGTTCTATTAAAGGCTTATAAGTACTTTCGAATGTTCTTTCATTATCAATGCGAGCAGTCTTAATACTGTTATACTTCTGCCGTATTATTTTACGAGCCTGAATAATTTTTTCTTTAATATCCTCTCCTTGTTGTCCATTGCGACAAACAGGTACCGGTTCACCTTGAACAGGTAGCTGTTTACACTAAACAGATAGCTGCTAATACCTAAACAGATCAGTTACTACTAAACTGCTGAATGCGGTTTAAGGTATTATATATATATATTCGCCTTATATACCAAAACGGATTTAATGAACAGGTACCCGTTTACCATGAACAGGTAGCTGTTGCGACAAACAGGTACCGGTTCACCTTGAACAGGTAGCTGTTTACACTAAACAGATAGCTGTTAATACCTAAACAGATCAGTTACTACTGAAACCAGTTTAAGGTATTATATATTCATCAAATCCTTTCCTATAGCGACCATTATTAACTTCAGCATCCTTGTTTATGACCATGAAACCAAACGGATCTACCCAGCACTTTGAACACATGTCCCGAAACAATTTCATGCTTATGGTGGGACTTATATGATCCTCATACGCATGTTTTAAGTTTAATTCATCTTGCTCAAATAATATAATTAGATTCGCATTATCACGAATTAATTGCTTTGGAATTTTACTGTAAGTTTGACTCAAATAGAAACAGTCAATATCGTTATGCCTACCCATAGAAAAATATGCTCTTATATTATTTTGCTTTTCACAAGCGATATCATCGAAAATAAAAATAGAGTTTGATTTTGCACAATTAGGCTCAATCACATCTTGATTGTCGCTGAAGGTAAAGTAACCTATGTCCTTCATTGGAAGTAAGATTTCCTGTAAAAGTTTGTACTTGTTTTGATTCAATGACTTAGAGTATACGTATACATGTTTAAATTTCAAACCATTTTTTCAGTAAGCAGACTGATCATTGCGTTTGTTTTACCGCAATTGGAGGCCGCATATAATACCACGTATACTATTAGGAAGTAAATCACCATGTTTTGAAGTAATAGACTTTTCATCAAAGTCATGATTTTGAATTGAGAGTTTTGTTTCTGAGCAACTACTTTCATCTTTGATGGATGAAATAAAACTAAACGAATAATTACAACATCTTTATTTTATATATTAGACTATACTACAATAATAATTATAATTTTTCACTTCTCCGGTGAGTGGACTGTACTGTACAATAGCATCATGGAGAATAAGACCATATACAACGATTCCATTATCGAAAGGTGTTAGAGATTCCATTTCCAATTTGATGTCCACTGTTGAGTTTTTAAGGATTCATTTTGTTTAGAGCAGTCCATTACAAATATTGGACATGATTTGAATTCGGAATAGTTGAATAATGCATCTTTATCATCTTCACCATAGTAATCACAACGAAATTTCAAAAATTGCGATAGGCAGGTATATATTGGTTGGCACTGAAGTTCAAATGCATTGCTTCATATGGATAATACTCAGAATTCAGATGTACTTTAAGATTTCTGATGTTAATGTGATCAAAATTTCCAGCCCTTGCTGACCTTGTATACCTTTTACCTTGTTGGAATGCAACAATTATCCAACGTGGTTTTTCCAGTTGCGTTGATGTTTTATTGGCCATATGTCTGAGGTTGCTTGTTTTAAAGCAGGCAATTCATACAACTCCCATTGTCGAAATGGAACAGTAATAATAGAATTTTTATTGATTCCTTGAAACAAGTTAAGTTTCGCAGCATCACTAAGTGTTAAGTGCGGTACTTTCCATTGAATTTTATTTAAGGTTATTGCGGCATCGACTTCACCATAGTAACAGTTTGTATCGCTTCTAGATCGAATTAAAACCAACTCTTGGCGCATATTCACGATTACCTGACGATAATCCTCCATTATTCCAAATATGTGGTTCAATGGTATGCATACTGTAAAGATTTTCTCCATTTTGCTCATCGAATTCTACTTGTAATGGTTCTTCATTCTTTGGTGACCATCCTAAATGACTTAGTGCTTTGCTTTTGCTTGCCGTATAAGAAATATATCCTTTAAGCGTAGATGTTATTCCTGGATTTCTACAAACATCCACTCTCTGACCACCTAACTCATAACGAATTTCTTCGAAAAGAAAGTTCGGGAAATTGTTGGTTAAGCTGCATGCTTTTCTTTCATCTTCTTTTTGAGCTCAAGTTTACCTTCTATGTACAGAAAACTATCATAAGTAGCCGTAATTAGATCTTGACTTTGAATTAAGATTCGTATTTCTTCGGAAGGTCCATATTTAGAAGATCCATATGGAAGATAAGTGTGAATATCTGATTTAATTATAGTATCATCAAAATGTACGTTTTGAAAGACGTTTAACGATTCTGCCATTGTGGTTGAGAACTTTTAAACCTATTGACGTTAAAAAGTATTTCTCTGCAGATGTTAACCGCAATGAAGGTTGATGACTAATTAATGACTTACTGTAGGGATGATGTCTTTTATATGAGTTTTTGAAAGATGGAATTGGTCCTGGATTAATTCTCAGACCCATGTTCTTTTAGTTCTAAGCGTACAGTGAATGGTTCACTTTCACCAAAGTCTATTAATTCACCCTTTTGATTAGTCAAATTAATTGTTATATTACTAATAATGTCAGTGTTTACTTCTAAATATTGAGTATTGCTCGGAGTTTTATCTAGACGATAACCTGGAGGAACTGAAACATCAATCTCATATAATACTTTAGCAGGTTTCCCGTTTCGATAAGATCCCTTTATAATGTTGCACTCTACGTGTAGATTAGTGTGTTTAAGTATTTGGATGTCTAACGCAGATGTATGTAAAATATTTGGTTCTAATATTTTAGACTCAAACCCTAGCATGCGCCCAATACAATTTTCTTTAGTAAAATCAATCTCAAATGAACTGTTTATCTCACATTTAAGTGTATTGTTGTTTGCTCTAATGATAAACTTTTCTGTGGGTATTTTAGATTTTAGATAATCGTTAATTTCATCTAACTCATATGCACCGTGTGGAATATTAATCACTTGCAAATGAGATGGATTTGTTCTAAAATAAAATCTATCGTTGCCTGCATAAATGTTTCTAATGCTGTTGCAGCCGTAAAATCCAACCAATCCAATAACGTATTTCTTCCCCAAATCTAGCTCTATCGGTGGATAGAAGTTGTAGCTAGCTGTGTTACCAACACCTTCTAAACTGAATGTTATTGACATAACTGAGAAAATTTGATGTTGTGCTGATTATTTATATAAAATTGTAGGCATAGGTGTCCGCAAATAATTGTATTAAACTCTTGATCTTGGTTGTAATTATAATATATTTTACACCCCGAAAGTAGTTAATCACTTCGTTTGGTGGTCGAATATTACCGAAACTATCGTAATACCATACCTTTTACCACGCTTTTGTAGCAAACCCAATGGGTACCTGGTCCTCTTTGGCTATCTAAGTTAATAATTCCAGATTCATTTTCCGTGGCAATTTAGGCATGCTATCTCTCATAAAATATCCCTAAAGTACGGTACGTTTTTGGAGTATTTCTTTAAATCAGTATCCGTTAACGGTCTTTCGGTAATCTATTCAGTTTTTGGAAACGGTTTTAAGTATAATGCACCACCACCAGATTTGTTTGGTTTTAGATATAGTGCACCGCCTTTCTTATTCATGGAGCCTATAGCGACCGATTCCATCATGCGATTATGGCGCGATGTCTCTTCCTGCAATTTTTAGCATTTTTAGCATCATTGACTGCTTTAGCAATTCCTGATGCACCGCCAGCTAAAGCACCGATTGCTGATAATCCTGCGAATAACGGAATAAGAAATGGTAAAAACCCTCCTTGTTTAGGTAGGGAATTACTCTAGGAACTTTAATGTTTTTCTTTCCTCCTAAATTTTTACCACGTTTTGCCGTTGAAAGCGCTGACTTTATTGTGTCTGTGAAATTTCCGTTAGGTTTAATTTTTTAGCTATTGTCTTTCGTAAATGCAATAAATTTCCACCATTGCATTTCTTCTTCATATTAGATCGACGTTTACACCCCATTCCCAATTTTCTCTTTGCTTTCATGATGGTACTGACTGCTAAAGCTGCAGTTCGTTCACCTAGCGTTGCGTCTAATGATTTAAAGCGCTCCCAAGCTTTTTTTGTAAAATTTTATCTGCTTTATGTCTACTTTCTAAATCTCGGTAATCTCTGTAACTGATATCATGAAGTTTGCACTGAGCATCTAATTGATTAATGCCGAGGTCACCGCGTGCGAGTCGTTTTTCCAACTTTGTACCAGGACCGCAATACTGGTAACCAGGTAAATGCAATTCAAACGGAAGTTTATTGATTAGACCATTCACCAAACCACCACCACCTACACTCTTTCGCTTCTTAACTAGCATTGTTTACATGGATGGATAGAAGGGGTATTTATACCTAAATTGAGAAAAACAAATCATAGTTATTTCTTTATTCAGTAAATGCTATACATTAGATAAGCAGGACGATAATACAAAATTTCCATTAAACATACAGTGTTATGTGAATTAATATTATACTTAGCATTTATAACATCATCAATATCTTTATAAATGTCATCATCACCACCACTGAATTCTTTCTCACGAAAACGACGGTAGTCAACAACTTGTTGTATGAACTTTTCATAAAAACACACCAGATTGTAAGATTCAAGAAATTCCAATCTATAGCTTACTATATCCTTTAAATTGAATAGTTCTTCTATACTATGTGAGTTGAATGTACAAGAACAGCACTTGTAGTTTTCTATCATAACAGTTTTCAAAATTCTGTCATATCCTTTAATTAATTCCCAATTGTAATAAATACCAAGATTACTAGATAGAGATTCATAATGTTGATCATAGATTATATCTTCTTCATTTACATTTGACCAATCAATTTCATTTTCAATTTCTTGAGATCGAAAAAATTGTAATTCTACATATGAATGCCATCTTAGAAGCTCATTCCATTCCTTCATATCCAACACTACATTATTGCTTTGATCACAATTACCGCACCCAATACGCACCACTGGTGCAAGGTTGAGGTGTGTACTGTATCCAATTTCCAGATGTTTTGCATGATGAGTATCGTTCGATAGTTTATAATAGGTACAATCGATTAAGTATTCCTTAGCTGCTTGTTTATACACTTCATCCTTATATTGAAATGATGATGCGCAGTCAGTCTTAGCAGAAGAATAACCTTCATCGTGTTTCTCTTCATTTTTACTACTACTACTACCATCACTATTTTGACAGCACCAACAAAATGTTAAATTATTCAGATTGTTACTGCAATGATGTGATGTATCCATATATAACGGTGAACTTCTGAGTTTGGATCGTTCCAGAAATGATTTTATTGCTACTTGCATGACTTTACTTGCTCACAATTTCACTATGACTAAACGCTTAAGAAAATAATTCTAGTATTTCAATTTTACATATGGTGGGGGTGCTACTATTAAAAAGAAAATGTTATGTTTGTTGTTTTGCCAGCTGCACCCAAACTACTTATAAACACATCCTTCGTGTTTAGGAGTGTTTTAAATTCTTCAATTCGTGTTTCTTCTTTTTTGAAATACACATAAAAGCGTTCCGGTAATACACATTTAAAATCACCCGTTTCTATCACTATACGTTCACCGTACTTAGTATTAATTATATCCATATTCGTTACTTTATACTTTCTCGATATATCGAGCTCGCACGCATTCTTAAAGGGTTTGCAATAGGTGCTTTGGTTTAACCCTGTTAATTCCATATTTAACAATTATGTGTTGCAGACTGATCTCAACATACAGCTCGCTGCAGTTTATATAAGAAATATGCGTCCTACATATTACAACATGCTTAAACTTGTTAAATACCTACTGTTGACCTTGACTATAAATATAATATGATGATGATGATCAGCTCCAAAATTTATATTTCCGCTAAAAGTTTGACCTTGAAAATTATATTCTTAGATTTATGATTACCTTGCAATTTCTATTTTAGCTTTTCACCTTGACCTTTTTATACTTCTAAGAAATATGACACCACCGTAGGTCAATAACCTTTGACCTTGAAAACTATTTTTAGATTTATGATTACCTTGCAACTTCTATTTTTAGCTTTTCACCTTGACCTTTTTATATTTCTAAGAAATATGACACCACCGTAAGTCAATAACCTTTGACCTTCAAAACTATTTTTGATTTATGATTACCTTGCAACTTTTTAGCTTTGACCTTGACCAACTACATTTTAAATCTCCGCTTAAAGTTCGACCTTGAAAGAGCTCCAAAAGCTTCCGATTTCACCACCAGAGGGCGAGTGACTCCAAAAATTTAAATCCCCCACCACAAGCATGCTTGAGACGTGGAGCGCGTTCTGGCATAACGAGAAAACTCACTTGACCTTGAAATAAATCCCCATAAGATTTACATGGGTGACCTTGAACTGGTCCAGGATCGGCCTTATATGTCTACTTTCTGTATAAAAAATGGAGTCGTGGCTCGTGTGTGCTACATTCAAGTAGTAGTAGAAGCCTTAGACTATACCTTTTCAACTTCAAATTGACACTAAACAATTTCAAATTGGCACTAAACAACTTCAAAATTGGAATTAAACAATTTTAAATTGGCACTAAACAATTTCAAATTGGCACTAAACAACTTCAAATTGACATTAAACAAGTCAAAAGAAAATTCAATCAACGTTAATGTGACATTTACGAGATATGGCGTTTGTAAAGTACCGTTAACAATTATCTTGGCATTTAAGAATAATAATTATAAATTTGTTAAAATACCCTACATTAAAAAATCTGATCTGTGTATTACATAACAACAATAAAATAAGGTTAATGCAACTTAAAGAATAATTTCAAATAGAACAGCAAGTTAATGTTTCCACGGAATGTTTACGAAAACATTTAGATGATGTATTATACACATTAAAACGTGTACGCAACCTACCTGAACGAACAAATAGTGCAGATAATAAAAACATTACAAAGGATTTTGTCGAGCAACTTTTGTAGTATCAAGCCGAAAATGTACCTCTTATTTTCATGGATTTTTATTTATTTATTTGAGTATTTAATAATGTGTTAATTGATTTAAGTGAGTGTGTTGTTTAGTGGGGTGTAGCGTGCGTAGTGTGGTTAATTCGATTCGTTGTCCGGTTTGTTGCTATATCGTCATCGAATAAACGGGGGGATGCGAAGGGCATATGGGATGTTATCTAGGGATTCTTCTATCTCCTCGGGGAGGTCGTCTAGGAGTTGTGTAAGGATCGTGGGGGAATGATTGAATTTTAATTTAGGTTTTCTTCATGGGAATTGGGGAAAACGGTAGCTGTAGTGAGTGGTAAGGATCTCTTTGGTAGGGATAGTGTACCCGAAGATTTTTGTATGGGCAAATTTTTTCTGTAGTGTTTGGATTCTGTATGTGATGGTTGGTATGTTTGCGTGTTGTGTTGTGAGGTCGCTAGGGTACCTGAGAGGTTGGAACGGAAGCCGAATTGGCTGTTGGGAAGGAAGTCGTTAAATTCGAGGTGGTCCCTGAGTAGCCTGGCTAGAATCTGCTCAAATCATTTTCCGAGGCAACTCAGGAGGGAGATTGGTCTATAGGAGGAGGGTAAGGTTAGGTCGGCGTGGGGTTTGGGTATCATGACTATGGAGGCCGATTTCCAGCCCGTCGGGAAGTGGGATAGGATTAAGCATTGGTCGTAGATGTTGGAGAGTAATCGGAGGGCTGGGTCGGGTAAATGACGGAGGATTTTCGATTTACCTAGGGCAGAATTTTTCCCTTTTTTGAAATATGTGTGGACCTGGTCGAGCGTGGTTCTCGTTATCGAGTTGGATTTCAGGAAGGTTAAGGTTGCGGAATTCTTCAAGGCGACTATCGAGAAGTACCTTGAACCGGTTATCGAATTGTGGAACATCGGGGGATTGGAAAATAGATTGGAGGTGATGACCAAAGAAATCGGCCATTCCTTGGTCGGAGGAGATTACGTTGCCCTGTAGGTGGGTTAGGTGGGATTTAGGGTTGACTTTCCTTCTGGTCAGTCTATCGAACTGTTGCCAGAAGAGTTTACCATTTCTGTAACCTAGCTGGGAGGTGCCTTGGTCCAGGAGTCTTCGGCGTGTTTGTTGGCTTCTCGCCTGATTCAGGTGTTAAGGTGAACATTGACGATAGATTCGTATTTTCTCTTTGATCCAGTTCACAATGTGTTGTGGGAGCGGTTTGCGGAAGTGTCGATGTTTTTTAGTGGTACGGAGATATCAACCGCTTCCGTAATTACGGAACTTAGTTCTCTAATGACTCTCTCTAGATCTTGGGTCGTTTGAAGATTGGGTGTAGGAAGGTTGTTGGAGATGTGTTCGGAGAACACATTCCAGTCTGCTTTTGAAAAATCTTTAATGACTGTGTATTGAGGAGGTGTAGGGGGAGCTGGACAAAATGAAGTTTTGACCAGTAGTGGTATGTGATCTTATGTGATCGTGCTGCCTAGAAAGCACTCACGATCGAAATAGTGAGCTATGGGTTCGGAAACTATGATATCATCTACTATTGAGGCACCTAAATGTTCGAAGTATGTTGGCGATTTGCAAGAGCGGCAACTGCAACAGAGGCGATGAAAGCCTGTTACCGTTGCCATTAGTTGCGGTGTCACCGAATTGGATGTGGCGGGCATTGAAATCACCTAGGATAACTGCATTAGGGAGGCTTAGATTAAAAGGTCATCGGATAGGGTGTTGTGGCCGGGCGGGTTGTAGTATGAAATAAATGGTATAGAAGTGGGAAAGTGCACCATCGCAGCAACGCATTCGAGATGCTGTTAGTGCGCAGGAAGTTGAAAAGGAGTGGATGGGAAGCAATTTTTAATTAAGAGGGCGGTTCCGTGTTGACTATTGTTTATATAGGCGTGACATGTGTTGGAATTAAGTGTGCATCTGGGTGTGAGTTTTGTTTCCGTGATGGAATTGATGTGTATATTGTGTGTGTGTAAAAAGTGTTTAAGTAAGGGACGTTTCCGACAAACGCCCCTGCTAGGATATCCATTGTGGAAGGAGTTAATGATTGGGTTGGCGGATTACGGCGACCTTCATCGGCGTACCGGATACGCAGATGTTGATGCTCCGTTGGAAGATGTTTTGGGATGCATGTAACAAACGTGCCAATATTCATGTCATTGGGTGTATAGGAAACTTGGGTCTTATTCACCATGATATTAGAAGAGATGCATTCAGGATGCTCGATGCAAATGAATTCGTTCGGTATTGTTTGCGAAATGCGTTTCAACTTTATCAGACATCTGTGACGCTAATCATTACTAATGTACCCTGTCATGCTTCAGTAGAAAAAGTATTTCATGAAGATGAATTTGCCCGTCACAATCTTTTACGACTTGGTCCATATAGTCCTATGTTCAATGCACTTGAACTTGCATGGTTTTCATTCAAAGCTGCTGTTAAGCGTAATTTGGCGAATCAACTGCCAGATGTCCTTACTGATAAGAACAGGGGGAATGTTGCTAAAAGGGAGTATCGGCTACAGTAACTTGAAAACATTTTTCGGGAAAATATTCGTGTTGCAATGTAGCCAGGTATATTAGGTATGTTGCTCACAGCCGTTGCACTGGATTTGGTAGATATAGTTTTAATGTTTGTAGCTAATGTCTTAGTTATATGTTTTGCGTTGTATAATGTTTGTTTTGAAATAATTGTGTGTCCTTTGTGTCAATTTGATATTGTTTAATATCAATTTGAAATTATTAGCGCCAATTTGAAATTGTTGAGTGCCAATTTGAAGTTGTTTAGTGCCAATTTCAAGTTGTTTAGTGCCAATTTGAAATTGTTTAGTGCCAATTTGTAGTTGTTTAGTGTCAATTTGAAGTTGAAAAGGCATAGAAGGTAGACGTGATGTTGATAAAAACATACATTTCATAGCTTAGTTCTTTGCATACGTTATACACAGGTGTTCAGTGTGAGTGTAATAATGCATTCGATTATTAATAATGTTATTAATTTCTGTACAAGCGATTACTTGTACGTATTTTAGAACATTTTATTTCTAAAAGTGTTTTAGAACCATTAATTCAACTTAGTTTTGATCAATCCGCTTTAAATAATCATAGAATACTATTAATAAAATCGGTTACATTAAAGTAATGTAACAAAAAATTATATTATTTATACAACATAAGAGCGAATTAGCTTGGTATTCTTTAAAGGAAAAATTACTCTATCGCCAAAAAGTCATACTGGTGAGAGAATAATTTAGTTGACAAATTGATTAATTACTTTTTACGAGATAAGTTATAATGTTAACACACCCTAACATAATAAAAAGTTAGTTACTACAATTGTAAGACACTTGTGGTACAAATTATTGAGTAAATACGACGATCCTATTTCAAAAATAGAGATTTCAATTTTTTTTAATAATTGTGGTCCTGAACATGCTACGCTTAGCTTATCGTGCCAAAGCACTTAGGCGCAATTAAGAGGGTGGATAGGGTGATATTAAATTGCCAAGAGATGCCTATGAACCGCTACCTTAAATCTTTTCATATCATAAGTGAGAGGAAAATAGGAACTTAGGAGATCATTCCAGAGTTTAGAAGAATGTGGATTGCGCCCGTTTGGTACGACAAGTGGAGCAGGGCAATAGCCACTGTAATACCGACAATACAAAAAATAACTGAAACGATTCTTCTATGCTTAAGGGACTGTATGTTAAAAGTTCAGGAGGTATCATTTATAAGTCTAATTGTACTTTTTTTAAATATGATCCACGATATCGAGAGCGTATCGGGGAGCACCATCCCAGATATGAAAATTATATTCTAGGTGAGGTCGAATTTGGGCGTTATATAACAGAAAGAGTTGTCAGGAGGTAAAGTACTGCTTAGATATGTACAAAAAACCTATTTTACGAGCGGCTGCTTTAGTAGCTGACAGAAGATGGTCAACCTGTGATAGATTTGGAGATACAATCATTCCCAACATAGTAATAGAGTCTAAAAACTTAAGATCGGAGCTATTCATACTTACAACAGGAAATCATCGAGCTTTTTGGCGGACACAAGGCAACACTAAGTTTTATTAGCGTTAAATTTAACTAGAATGCTTCCCCATTCAAAGATACTTTGACGGTCTCAGTTAACTGAAATTGTCGTTTTAGTTTTAATGTCTTGCTTTGAGATAGAAGGTGGATTACCATTATGAGTAGACTGGTGAACTACAATGAAGAATGCTGTTATCGGAAAAGTAATGGTCCGGGGTAGTCGTTGAAGAAATAAGATCATTTACGTATAGCAGAAAAAGTGTAGGCGCTACAACTGATCTCTATGGCACGCCCCCGTTATACCTATTTGATGCCAATTTGCTAACTTCCATGCTGAAAGAAATTCTCCAGAAGACATAAAGATCGAATAAAGCTTAGACAGGACTGGTACTAGTTCGGGGAAATATTTCTTTAAGACAATAACTGGGATACCGCCTGGGCCAGTCGCATTATTGTGATCAAACTTACTGATGACCGATTCTGGGAGCTTGTACGGAAAATGAATTGGTTTCATAACGTAGTGGAAGGAAATGTAGCTAGTTCACTGCATTTTCATAGTACAGACAACTTTTTAGTTTTAGTGATAACATTTTTGCAACAACCTTATTGAACCAGGGTTAGGAACGAGAATGACTTACACGATTTTGTTTTTTGGGATTGTATAACTCCATGCCCCTGAGGATGACTTCAGATACCAAAAGAGGAATTTCTGAAAATGAGGACAACTTAAAACAATATTCACGCCATGGAAAGGTTGCAAAAAAATCCCATAAATCACTCCATTTAGCTGATTTACAACATAGAAATTAGGGACAGTAGAAGTTATTTCTATTAGACGATGCTCAGATAGACCTAGTCGGGAAAGAACTAAAGCATAGATAAGTATTTGTATTTTTGAATTTGTGGAACGAGATCTAATCAAAAGCGGGAATATGAGGCATCTCTATATGCGGAACTTATCGCACTACAAGGAAGCTATTTGGTGTAGACAACTGTTCGAAGAATTAAAAATAAGCTACAACGTGAGGCGTCCATGGAAGTAGAGATAGACAATGTGAGTGCTGTACATTTACCAGACGTTTAATACCCATATCACCAATCAAATAATTCTGGTCAGGAAGTTATTCTTAACACGATCCTCTCGCAGTTTGTACTACCAGGGGAATGTAAAAGAATCACTGAGGAACGTTATTATTATCGATGGTGATTGCGGCCCCGAAGAAATAATAACATGACGCATTCCAAAGACATGTCCTCCTTTTTCCCGAGTTAATAGTGACGTGGAAGTCACTCTTAACACGATCCTCTCGGAGTTCGTATCACGAGGGGAGTGTAAAAGAATCAGTGAGGCGTTATTATCATTGACGGTGGTTAAGGTCCGGAAGAGATAATAACTTCCCGACGAGTACTATGATTCAGTCCATTTCTTCTAATTAATAGAGACCAGGAACGTATTATTGATATGCTCCTCCCTCTCGGAGTTCTCACCACGAGGGGAGTGGCATGAATAACTGAGAGACTATCATTGACGGTGTTTGTGACCCCGAAAAGATAATAGTTTTGCGAACAAGTTCGATCCTCATCCAAACTACCTTTTGCCCAGCCTTAACATACTGTACTAGCTTCTACATGTGTTGCTTAATGAGGACGTTTTGGCAAATTTTACTAAAGACGAAAATGTTACTCCTAGGTAGCCTAAAACTGTTTACAATTTTGAGTTTCACAACGTTATAATAAAACGCATTGCGTGATGATGCAGAAAACTGCCATTACAAAAATTACGATTTAATTTTTTTTTGTGTTTACCATAAGCTTATTTGTGGTATTGTGTTTTGCTAGAGTAAGTTTCTGTTTTGTATGTCCCAAAGTGATTCACCTTGAAATATTACGCATGATATATCAAAACCATTTACTACTTTAATCATTTTTGAGTCGATTGACGGTATCAAAAGCGCGCCTAGTCAATAAACGCTGCAACTATCTTCCTTTTAGGTAATCGTAAATGAAAGTAAATTACGGATAATAGGGAAAAAATATTATATTATGTAATCCAATTTTTTTGTGACTAACGCCTAACTTAATCTCATTTTACAACGTTTAACAAAGTTTTGCCAAGGTGTGTGTGTGTGTGTGTGTGTGTGTGTGAGAGAGAGAGTGTGTGCGAGTGCGCGAGTGTGAGGGTGTGCGCCCGCGTGTGCGTTAGCGTGCGCATGTGAACGTGCGTGCGTGTGTGTGTGCGCGTGCGTCCGTGTGCTCGTGTGAGGGTGTGCTTGTGTGAGAGTGTGCTCGTGTGAGGGTCTGTGACTGCGCGCACGCGTGGGCGTACGCGTGAGCGTGTGTGTGCATGTGTACGTATGTGCGTGTGGTCATGTGCGCGCGTGTGAGAGTGGGCGAGTGAGTGAGCGCGCGTGTGCGTAGTGCGGGTGGTTGCGTGTGCGTGCGTGGGTGGGTGCGTGTTTGCGTGAGTGAGTGGGTGTACGAGCGTGCGTGTGAGCTAGCGCGCGTGCGTGCGTTTGTATCAAATATTTCTGAAACAGCTGTATAATTGTAAGATATAAAAATACAAACATATATTGCAAAGACAAAAAGAGCAACATATAGACCTCAAACATATTGTTTAATTACGTTCTATGCGATTTTTTGGTACGACGGGTAATTCAGCGGCAAAAAAATTAGTAAGATTATATTTAATTGTTAGTTAAAATTTGTTTAATATCTAAATAACGATTAATTTTATAAATAAATTTAATTTTACGTAATTTTTCTTAATATACAGTCTAAAAGTTAAATAAATAAGATTGGAAATACTTAAATTGTATTATCGGTATTTTATCGAACCGAGAGGCTTTCGAATTTTTTTCCTCTGATTAGAAATTAGAATGCACAATTCCCGCACGCACTTCGATGTTGGAATGAACCCAATTCTTAAACGATTTTTAATGACTTTTTTCAAAAGTTTAAGTTATACACTTTATTAGAAAATCTAATTTGTAATAATGAATCGCCAAATGTGTTGCTAAGCGCAAAACTCGAGAAAGGCTGGACCAATTCTGCCAATTTTTTTTTCGAGTAATGTTTGAAGTCTGAGGAAGGTTTTTATGAAGAGAAAAATTGGTAAAATCTCCCGGAAAAACGTGATAACCTAATTTTTCGTTTTAATTATTGTAACACGGCGCGCGCCTAAGCCCTCATACTTTCTCTCTTACACACCGACCATTTATCTCACCGCGAATGCGAGAGTGCATTTATTTGTTATTATTAATCCACTGGTATCTGTGCATGGAGTTGGAATAATTAATTTTTTATTCTTCCATTCGCTATATGACTGTTTTAGCGTTAAGCAGAATAAGAGAATAACCAATTATTTCAGTTCATTCTGTCTACATGAAACAAAAGTGACGTAATGGTGTATCCAGTTTCAGTAACCATGACTAGCACGGGAGTTGTAATGTATAATGAACTGTGAATGCACCAAATTGGTTAAATGTTCAGTTAATGCAGCAGTCTTTGTGTGAAGTGCCAAAACAAAGAAATCAACATAGACTCAAATCAAGTTAGAGAGCAATTTAACTTTAACTTTAGGTATTATTAACTTTAGGTTATTGATTAGTAATTTTTGTAGCAGTCTTAATAGGTAATCTGTGTATATAAAATTCAAAGTCCTGACTGACTCAGTGACTGACTGATATATCAAAGCACAGTCTAAACCGCTGGTCCTACAGACTTGACAGAGGGTGTGTTTTTTTGAAGTGTAGGTATCCACTAAGAAAGGGATTTTTCGAAATTCCACACCTAAGGGGGTAAAATGACGGGTTGAGTTTTTTTTAACTTTTTTATTCCATGGGTCGATTGACTCGAATAATTATGAGACACGTGTATCCCAAAATTTAAATATCCCCCTCCCCATTCTGAGATCGCAGCAGCGCGCGACGGGTACGGCTAGTTAAACAAAAAAGTTGTTTATTAGTTGCTCGGAAACTATCAAACAAATACTATAAAATGTGAATACGGGACACTTTGTTACGTGTTTCATTGAAAATAGCGCCCCTAGCGGGAAGTAATGTAGGTACAAATTAACTTAACGTACGTTTATGCGTAAATTTTGTTGCTGAGATTTTAATTATGCTTAAATTAAACTAATAACAGATAACAAAAAAAAAATATGCAGAACAGAAAAATATGTATATTTTAGATTTAATTTTTTGTTTATTAAAATTTAAAAATTATTTAATTTATTTTTGCTCTTCCAGGGGGGGGGGCAGTTGCCCCTCCCTGCCCTTAGCTGGCCACGCCCATGCAATATATGGTTGTTGTAATTACGGCATGATAAACAAGTCGAATTCATGTCATAGATTTACAAAAGATCGCGAACCGTAAGTAGAATTTTTTGAGGTTACATTGAATCAATTACAAACGATGTGAATACTACCTATTGAAATACTATTCGTATTTGCTATTATTGCACATAAATTTGTAAACTGATCATTCTTTGTTACAGACTGGGTCTGCACCAAATTATATGAACAATGCATTGATCGAATGTGTACAGAAGAAGACACGTACAATATTAAAACCATCCACACTGCAATGAAGAAGTACAATAATGCCATATATTTGTTTCCTAATAAATGTGCTCTGGATATTGACCATATCATATATACTACTTTTCAAACTCACTTTGAAGAAAATTTTAAGAGAACTTCGATACATGTAAAATCAATGTTAAGTTATTCTTGTTCCAGTACTCAGAAATTTATATTAAAATAACTGGAGACTTTCATATAGTTTATAGTTTTAGCGGTCAGTTATCATTACTAAACGCATGAGGGCGCAACTGTCCTTGGCACAACTTTTCTCAATGATTAAGGATAGGAGTGTCCCGTATTACCATAATATAATATTTGCTATCAAATTAACTCACTATTGCCAACCTCATTGTTTTGCAACCAGATTGTTTAAGTCGTCAGTAATTAATAAATAAGATTAAATAAGCCCTAAACAGAGAGAATAGTATGAAACATTCGTTGCATAAGGCCTTCTAGGAACTCGTTCATTTGAACCTTCGCGGCTCAGGTTCGAATCTTGAACTCGTGTTAGAATAGTTGGATTTCTGCAACTTATGTTCTAATATACTATTAAGTTAGCATTTATATCCATATTAACCTCTATCTGACATGTAGTTTTAAACGCCCTTCTCACATAGATTATACCTAGGTTTTGTTTTTACAATGTTGCCTATTTTCGCCATGAACGGATTAAAAAATTAAGGGAACCCGACACTCAGAAATGGCAGCCGTGGCCATTAACTGCCGATTCTACCTACAAACCCTATTTATTTCCAAAGTATTTGCTCAATTGCTCTGAAAATTTAACTTTGTTCTTTTATTTAGATACTAATAAAGCTAAGTTTTCTTGATGTAACTTAACTCAATCAACTATATTGGTGGTAGGTGCCACTTTGGGATAAAATTTTGTGCACTTCTACTGCTCTGTTTGAAATAATTTTTTTACCGATTTGTTCAATAATAGTTGTAGTTTAAAATAGCTAATAAAATATTTTTTTTTAATTTTTGGGTAAAAAAATCTGGAGTCTCCCACTCAACATTCCTATATACATGGGTACATATGTACCATAACTGTACTAGCGGTTGTGTATAGTTACATAGTAAAACTCTACGTACAATGCAAAAATGAAACAAATCTATATAAGATTATTTTTTTAAATATCGCCTCCGTCGGCTTTAAATTTCATATCTAATAGTTTTTCAGTGCCTTTCGTGTGTGTAAGAAATTTCAAATTAATAGCTCTATTTAAACGATTATTTTACTCGAAAAAATGTTAAAACTATATAGGTTAACAGGTACTTCCGGTGCTTCTATATATCCCAAAAGTTGATACGGATCTACGATTTTCCCATAATAGCCGTATGCCTAATTTTATTACTCCAACTCAAACAGCCTGACCGCTATCGTGCTCACATACACATACAGACGGCATGGAAAAATGGATCAGGGACCCTCAAAATGTGAAAATTTGTCACAATCTAGAGGTCGAATTTCTTCATGATCGCAATACCTTCCCTTTACTATATTACGTATAGTATACATGAATGTAAAGATTAACGTTAAAATTATTTCATTTCTATTATTTTCCACGTTGTAGGTTGGAAGATTGTGTGATGTTCTACACTAGATGTTTATGACGGTTACATAATATAGAAGTATGTATACCATTGAGAGAGAACCTTTTTTGATCAGAATATTTAATTTTTTGTTAAAATAGCAGCAAACAGACAGTTTTCAATTAGAAGGTAGTTTTATAAATCCATATAAGTACAATTTCTGGGGCATTTTTTACCTTTGGTAGCTCTGAAATACATTCCTGACAATCCCTCGCCACGCCAAAGTGTAACAATTGCGGCGGCTCTCACGCAACTTTCAGTTTCAACTGCGAGAATCGACGAGAGATTCCCTTCTCTCCATCCAAAACCGCCAGCATCGCAGCCCTCTAAACCGACTCCATTACCGACTCCTCTTCCGCACCAGACGACCCCATGGTCGAACACTTCCTCCGCATCAATCAATTCCTGGAAATGATCTCCTTTACTCTCGTATCAATTTTTCTTGATAAGCGCGAGCGAATCATGAAACTGATCGACCGGGCAGCAATGGAGTTCTCGAATCGACGCGTGTATTCTGCCTGGGTAGGTACACGAGTCAAGTTCTTCACCACTATCATCTGTCCTTAAACAAACCCCGAATACCATCCCATTCTTAACCCATAAGTACAATGGATCTGACAATCGCAACAGTTAACGCAAGGGGCGTTCGACGGAAACGCCCCTTACTATAAATCCTACTAACGAACGACAAAATCCAAATACTCGCCGTAACCGGAACTAAATTATCCACACGAGGCACTTAACATCTCCCAATACATTCCTCAACAATAGTCAAAACAGAGGAACACGAGGTACAGCTCTCCCAATTTACACTAGATATCCCGCAACCAGTTAAACACTACCACAGCACCTGCAACACATATGGTGCACCTGCCAGCCACCCAAATAATAGCCATATCATACTACAACCCACCCGGAATGAACACCCTCTCAGTAGAATTGTTAGAATTTGCTAAACACGCCCAATTCGGTGACACACTAACCAACCCTAACGGGAACACATTAGCCACTAATCTTCTCCGCTTGCTTCTCTGGCGAGCGGAAAACACAATGCCCATATTTTTCGGTTACTTCTACAACAGACAAATCATATGCTCCACCCATTAATCCAATATTTCGACAACCAATGCCACCTAGGAACAACTATAGCATCAGATCACCTCCTACTCCTCATCAACACTACATTAGGACCACCTCCTCCACCCACCCCAATGATCATCACAAGACGAGACTTTAAAAACGCAAATTGGGACCTATTTAGAGAACACATAACCAATAACCTACCTACCTTATTTTTTCTTCTTGCACTTCCTCTCTTTATCAAATAATTATTTTCTTTTCTTTAAGTCCATCCCAAACAGTCTTACTCCCACACCCCTATTATTTTTTTTCCTTCCCAAGTAACAATACATTTGGCTATTGCAGCTACTATACGGCTGCTTAATTATAGCTGTATTTTAGACTGCTGGACATTGGCTTTCAAATCAGCTCCGCTAACTTATTTCCAGCTAAACGTCTAAATAATAAAGCCAATATTGCTATTTGGCTGCCATACATTCATCCTCGTAGCCATCACAGCTACGAAAGATGATCAAATTGTAGCCATTTGGCTTTTAAAGCTATTTGGCTGGAGGAATGGTTGCGACAGCCAATCCTAGCATGTGGCTAAATTTAAGCTGTTTAGGTGTAAGGTGTCTTTTAATGCTACTTAACAGTCAAATGGCTGTGTCTGGTGGAAAGTATTAAGTAAGGTTATGTTGTATTAAAAATCTCAAAAAAATATACTTACTGTAACATAATGGAAAAGTTTAAACTTTCTGTGCAAGATATTGCAAAAATAACAAAATCAAAAACAGTAGGTACTACATATTTAATTAAAAATTTATAAAGATATCCATTGTCTCAAGACACTCGAACAAACTGTAAGGACATCTTCGTTAGTTTGGACAATTTTATACCCCAGGCTGCAATAAAGTTTTATGAGAAATGTAGATCATGTGGAAGTGATTCTTTGTTTTAATCCTCAAGGTTAATAAAACGAAGATACATAACCTAAATAAACAAAATAACTGTTGTTTTATTAATAAACAAAGACCACTTCTCCAATATTGCTATTTTACCATTTTTGTGGACACGTACAAAAATTAAAAAAATATTCATATCAAATACATTACTATACTATCAATAATAAAGGTTACGCTTATATGAATTATGTAACGGAAAGTAAATCACGCGACATAAATAATAATTTTATTAATATTAAATGTTTTGTAATTTTTTTAAAGCGAGTAGCTCACTACCAGTTGCTTACTTAACTGACGTTATGGCATCTAATTGTTGGCTGAAAAATCTACGATGCAGCGCTTTCACAACCACAGATTTTAGCTGGGAAATACACATTTAAATAGATGTTACAAAGTCTTGACAACCAGAAAAAGATCACCATTTTGGCTGCGGCAGCGCTTCCACAACGTTACGAAAACGTTGCACCAGTAGCTGTAACAGCCCCAATGCTGCATTGTTTAGCTGCCATGAGGTTTTGAATGCTAAAATGCCGCCTGCAATGTTACTTGGGATTTCCTCACTCGTTCTTTTATATGTTCCCCATCTTTGTTGTCTTGTCTCATCGTGTATCCGAAGTATGTTAATACCTTCACCTGCTTTATTTCCTCCTCCCTCCATCTCCACTCCTCTTTTTTCTCCACATTATTACCTTCGTTTTGTTTACATTTGCTTCCAGATGTTTTCTTTTCAAGTCAATAGCTTTTCTCATCTCCTTCATTTATTTTTCTCCCTTTACTATTAGTACTATGTCGTCTGCATATGCTAGTGTCCGCACTTTCATGTTCCCCACTATCACACCTCCCACCTGTTGTCCTCTAAATGTGTCCTCCAGGTCTCCTGTGTATATGGCCACACTCCTTTTCCCATTCACTCTTACCCTGTTTCTTGCTTCCTCATAAATTTCCTCCATCCTTTCTTAAATATCTTTTTTTCTCAGGTATTCCCACAGTTTCTGCCTGTTGACCCTATCAAACGCTGCCACTAGGTCAACGAATACCGCCACCATTTTCGCCATTTTCTTTTCTAGTTCCTTATTTGCCATATGTTGTCTATCGTTTTTCTTCCTTTCCTGAATCCTGCAGTCCGTCTGGTAACAATTTCTTTTCCTTTATTTCCAACCTAATCCTTTCTTCTAGTACATTCGCATATTTTATAAGCCGTGTTTAGCAGTGTAATTCCTCTATAATTTCCCACTTGTTTTTTATCTTCTTTTTTATGCACTGGGCCTATGTGTCCTTCTCTCCGGGAATCCTTCCCCTTTCCACATTTTTATCTATTTTTAGCTATCTTCTCCCGCCGCCTTTCCTTGTTTGTTGCCTTTCTGTTTGTGATCCCCCTCCAGCAGATTCCTGAAATTTGTCTCCCATTCGTTCATTCGTATCCATCTTCTCCTCTTTTCTTTCTTTAAATATTTCCATGCGACTTAATGCGTCTAGCTTTACTAGCTGTTCCAAATATAGTGTTGCTACATACCATTTGAGAATATGTGGTTAAGAAGTATAGTAACTGTGGCATAATCAGTTTGAGTAGCATTCTTTCATGTTGTTAACACTTTTTTCCTGTGTAATCCTATCCGACACATCATACATCAGCTGAGACGGTTTTGGTTGTTAATCTGATTGGATTTCAAGTTCTTTAAGCTGGGAATTGATTAAAACTAATTTATAAGTAAATCTATTTATTTGGTTACTTTGTTTTTGAAGCAATAGGTTATTCTCTTACACTGTAGCTGTTAGTGATAACAACTGTATGAGTTAAAGTACACAGGTTACTAGCAGCATTTGAGCAAGGCATATCCAAAGAGGTTCACAGTTCGTAGTCCCAGTTTTTCACAGCTGTACGTATATATTTCCTCACTGAAAATGTTTCGTTTACATTTTGGACAACAAGTAAGCACTTGTATTAACTATGTTAGTAGGTACATAAAGAGTGCAACGGTCTTATAAGTTGATAACAGTCCGTTATGATAATGCCTTAACTTGGTTTAATATATGACAAAACTTAATTTACTCCTCAAATTAATGATTTATACTGTATTATGTGTCTTGTAACTGAATTATTCTTACTGTGTGCTATGCACCGGTGAATGGAGAAAGAGTCCAAGAGTGTGAGAACTTCTGGAATGATGTAGAGAACGTGTTGAACGTACGTAATTCAAAAATACTGAACGTGTTCTAGGAAAGTTAGGAGACCAAGGAGTTAATGAGAATGGTGGACGCCTGGTGAACATATGTGTGCAGAGAAGCCTGTTTGTATCTAATAACTGGTTTAAACATAAACATGTGCATAAGTATACATGGCAAAGAGGTCAATCTAAAAGTATGATTGACTTGGTACTGTACGATGAACGACTTAGAAACCTGGTGAGACACAAAAGTAGTGCGCGGTCGGAGTGTGGATCGGACCACTTTTTGGTTGTATCGAGAGTGTGTTTAAGGCAAAAGTGGGTCTGGAGAAGGAAAGCAAACGTAGTGCGAATGTCCTGAATTAGGGTAGACAAACTATAGTAGATAATGGTGTGAGAATGAAATACGCAGATGCGGTGAGTAAAAAGTTGAATGTAAATGAAACAGAGTGGAACGAACAAATAAAAGTCACTGGCGTTGAAAGTGCATGGACAAGCTTGAAAAACTGTGTTGTCACTTGTGCCGTGCGGATATGTGGAAGGGCGACTGCAGGTAGACAGAAAAAAATGTGCGTGGTGGAATGAATCGGTGAAAAAGGCAGTATGTAAGAAAAAAAGTACGTATATGGCAATGATTGCTGCAAAAAATGAGACTGATAAAAGCGATTGTATGACGTGACCAGATTAAGAAACAAAGAAGCGAAGGGGGCAGTGAGAATAAGTAAAGAGTAAAAAATGGCTGTGGAAGGGGAGAAAATGCAGAATAATTTAGAGGGAAACAAAAAATTCTTATGGAAATGGCTCAAAAATACATAAAGAAGCCCAAAACAGAACGCTGCAGGAGTGATGAATACGAGTAACGAAATAGTATGGGACGATTGGGAAGTAAGGAAATGCTGGTAAGAATATTTCGGAAAGCTGTACAGTAGTGAGGAAAGTAAGATTGAATCGTTAAATAAGGAGAATGTAGAAGGAATAGAATGAAACTGAGAAGGATATTGGGATAAATGAGGTAGAGAAAACGGTAGGAAGGTTGAAAAACGGTAAAGGAGCAGGCGTGTATGAAATCACTGGTGGAATGCTAAAATATGGAGGTGTAAAGCTTATACGAAGATTGTGTGAATTATTCAATGTATGCCTTCAGTGTGCCGAATGATTGGAAGAGCGCAATCATTGTACCACTGTATAACGTTAAGGGGAAAATGAGTAATCGCAAGAACTATAGAGGAATAAGTTTGCTCAGTGTTCGTGGTAAAGTATTTGAAAGAATACTGATTGATAAGAGTACGTGAAACTACACAAACTAAGATTTGGGATGTGCAAGGTGGCTTCATGCCAGGGAGAGGAAATGTTTAAGGGTAAAAAGGAAGCTGCACTGTGCGTTTGTAGATCTGGAGAAAGCATACGAGAGAGTGAATAGGGAACTGTAGGAAATATTAAATTAATATGGCGTAAATAAAGGTCTAATAAACGGAATAAGGACAGTATACAACGGTACCCGGGCATGTGTAGGGTGAGAGGTGTGAGTGAATACTTTAATATTGAGCAAGGAGTGCGACAAAACTGTATGATATCACCGTGGTTGTTCAATGTATACATGGATATACGTGTTAGGTAAGCATGTACCGATACAAATAGTGTAATGGTCGGTGACGTAAATGTAAGAGTGGTGTATGCAGATGACACAGTCTTATTAAGTGACAGTGCGGATGAGCTACAGACTGCTCTAAGGAAGCTGTGAGAACATGGACCTAAAGGTAAAGGTGAACAAAACTAAGATTGTGTTCAATCGGGAAGGTGGAAAGGAGAGTAGATGAAATTGTGGAAGTGGACGAGTTGGTATATCTGGGTAGAATGTTTATTGCAGATGGTACAATGGATGGCTAGATTGGAAGGTAAGTGATTGGAAGTATGCGGACGATAATGAGAAACGAAAGCATGACACTACCTGCAAAACGAGCAATCCATAATGGCTTGTTCGTACCGTCAGTACTGTATGGAAGTGAGACATGCGTACGTCAAAAAAAGCACGAAAGAAAAATAAATGCCGTGGGTATGAGATTCCTGAGAAGCGCGTGGTAAAACCAGAAAGGATAAGATAAAGAATGAGTGTATAATGACGGAGTGTGGCGAGGAAAAGACGATGATGCATAGACATAAAAGTAGTACATTACATTGGTTTGGTCACATTGAGAGAACGAACAACGCAAGATTAACGTGTGGGTGAGGTTAGAGGTAAGGCCGGGCCTGGTAAGGCGCGTAAAACTTGACTGAATGTATGATAAAAGAAAGAAACATGAAAATGTAAACTTTCACCATTATCACACATAATAGAATACTTATCTTTTTTGTTTTTTTTTAATGGTGTATTTTAAATTATACAATCTAAACGTTTCGATAACACTTACAGTTATCTTCGTCAGTAGTAATATCTATTAAAATTGTTAAAGATGTTGAAAACAAACTTGATAGCTACCTGTTACAGATAGAATTGAAAAAATTCTAATTAAATATGGCATTAGGACTATTTTTAAACCTACAAGATAAATTAAAAAAACATTTAAGATCACCTAAAGATGTTTCAAACCCATTATCTTCCACAGTGTATAAGTTATCTTGTTCATGTGGAACAGCATAAATTGTATACCACAAAACGTAGTTTTGATACAAGACGTAAAGAACATATGCATCTTGATTTTGACTTTTGGTATGTCTAGGTTTTTTACTGTTTTTCCTAGACTTTGAAGCAAATGCTTTACCAAGCATATGTTAAATTACCACAGCATTATAATTTAACGTAAGTAGTTGAAATTAAGATTAAAATTACAAAAAAAAAAAAACGTTCTGCATTATGCTTTTCATTGTTAATAACACTTACACTTATTGATAAAGATATCTCTTTGTTAGATTTAACTGGATTATTTTATTTGATGTCATGTTTATATTTGTAAATGCTTATCATTTTCAAATTGAAGTTTTTCACAACTTTACACTTACATCGTAACTTGATTAAATTTTATTGTTTTTTGGCTGACATTTTTCATTGTTAGCTTTAGCCATTAGATTTGTCAGCTTTAAGACAGTTTAACAATATTTAGTTTTTAAAGACCTAGTTATTCTTTACTAACATTTAATTCTATAGTTGACTAAACGTTTCTCAAACTGTTATATTAATAGCAGCCTGATGTTTGTTTCAATTTTTAAACTTTGACAAAATTGTTTTGAACATCTTTAACAATTTTAATAGATATTACTACTGACGAAGATGTTACTGAAACCTTTAGATTGTATAATTTAAAATACACCATTAAAAAACCCAAAAAAGATAAGTATTTTATTAAAGAAAACTGAGTTTTAGAGACAATGTATGAATCTTGCGGAAGCTAAGGAGGTATGCAGAGATAAGAAAGCATGGAGAAAGATTAGGCCGATCAACTCAACTAATAATGATTTACAAATTTTATATTGCACCTTAAAGTACATATCCGTTACCTATAAACAAATGGTGTAGGTAAATGCACACAAATTATGTTTTTTAACCTTTTATTACCACTTATTGTTCCCAATAAACAATTAAATCTATAATTCTACTATCTAACAATATTTGCATAATTTCTAGGTTTTTGTAGCAAATGAGAGAGTGTGTCCGTTATATGTATAGATGTTTAACACAGCATTTTGCATTGTATCGAAAATATATAAAATTAGGTTATACATAAATATGTGACGTTTACTTTACTCTAAATCTAATTACAGTCTTAAGGAAGGACTTAAAATCCATACAACTACAAAACTATGACATGCATAACTAATACTAAAAATAATTACTGGCCCTTTAATATCATAGTTGTACTTGTAGATAACTGTATACTAACGTGGTCATTATTACGAGTATTTTCATTTTTTAGAAGTTTTTCTTCATCCTCAGCTAAATCACTTTGTGCCATAAGATTTATTCGTGGCAAACTGGAGAAATTTTGCAAAACTTCAAATTCCTTTTGTGCACTTTGAATGTGTTCTAAAAGCTCCATATACTGAGGCTCACCTCTGAACCTATTTGGTCTGTATAAATGTAAAAAGGTCCACGATTGGTATGGTAATAATACAAGTGAATTGACAAAACTATCCATGTCTTTCATCAAATCAAATCGTCTCACAGTGTTCAACTCAGAAGGTATAGCATTAATAGAATATGGAAAAGTTATAAGCAATATTTGCTTAGTATTTGTAGAGCATGCAATTTTGGTTATTATTGCTTTCATAGTAACATTATCAATTCTATAAATATTATCCGAGTGAGATGATTTAGATGCAGGTATCTCTGGTGATGCAATGTAAATGATGTGAGTGGCATCTCGAAATACTTGATTATACCACAACACAGGATTCTGATGATTTGTTAGTGGAATGTCGAATACATCTAGGAAAACTTCAATATGTAAGACATCATTGAGCAATCGAGCTAAACTGCGAACTACATTATAGTGAGCACTTATAGAGATACTATATACTAATAATATACGAGGTGGAGTATCATCTGTAAACATAAATAATGTAAATAGGTACGTTTTGGAAATAGTACACTTACCTTTATTATTTTTCTGCCTATTCATGAAGAACATGGCATAAAATAGTGCAAATATAATAACACTGGCCCCAACAATTCCTACTACTAATGAACTTTTTCTACGTCCCATGAATATCTTAGGAGTAGAAGATTTTACACACATATTTTCTTCACAAATATCACTTAAAGGTGAGACGTTGAAATAAAAGTAACCAAACTCGTTCCACGTTGGATAAGGAAAAATAAGCTGTCCATTAATTGCATCTTTTGCACTTACTATTTGTACAGTTAAACGTGTCGAAATATTGCTACGTTCCCTAATTACTTCGATTAAATAACCAGTAATATTATAATAATCTGGTGCTAGCTGTACATATAAATATAAATAATCTGAATCTGTCACATCTAAATAGGAAAATATTGTTAGGCTACGCACATTGACGTAATCATCTGAAAGAGAAATTGTTAATGAAGTAACTTCAATACAAAAACAGGACTTACCAAAATTACGAAAATAAGGTATTTTGAAAATAAAATGATGATAGGCAATAATAGGCGATACAAATTCGTATTCTAAAGAAAAATCATGCCCTTCATACATTGAACTGGTCCATGGACAATCATAGGATAAGGTAGAATATTTTGGCACAGTTACATTTTCCCAAATTTTATATGATCTGCAATTGTTGACATCATTTTCAAATCCCATTTTCGATATTTTCATTACCAAATCTAAAATGGATTAATTATGAGTCTATGACATTCATTAGAATTGCATTATTATAAGTTTTTGTTATGAACGAATAAGTTCAAAAGTAAATAAGTAATTAAAATGAATTATTAATATATTTTAATTACATTAGAATTGCAGTTTATTTAACACCCGATGCTATACAGAGTGGAACAAAAGTATCAAATAATGACTTTAATTTTTTTATTTGTAAAGTTACAAAAAAATGTTCACTAAAGTTTGATTCAAATAAAGTTGAGTATGACCCTTTGATTATGTATAACTACTGGATGCAGCAAGGCCTATTACTTTACAATGATCGAATTGAAGCTTAATTGTGAAATATAAATAGAATGCGTTGGTATTGATGAGAGAGAGATGGATACAAAGTTTCTACTAAAGAACAATGTGCAAGCTTGTGATGCTTGGTTAGTTTCCATTGATGATTTGAGGCATTTGAGATTATATTTCGTAATGAAAATTGTAGTGTTTTGTGGTACTTAATTAAAAACTTAATAATGTTTTCTACATTTGTAAAGATATTGAATATTGAATATTAGTTGCAATACATTGTTTATCTCTTTTTTTAGCGTCACGTTTTATACATCCAGTAGTTATTCATAATCAAAGGTATGACCCATCAATGTAAATGTCTATAATAAAATTACATATTTTTATCTCTCTCTTTCAAATACGTGTATTAGAGAAGGATGGCCATAAAAACATAAATCTGCTCTACAATTCATATTAGCGCACTAAAACGTGTGTCGTGATTAAGAAACAGTATCTGTCACTCCTGTTGTTGTTTATGCGTTTTTGCTTTACTTTTGATAAAAAAACAGTTTTTGCAAAACTATCTACGTAGGTACAACTTGTACAGTGAATTATCAGTAATTTGGTAACATTTTTACATAATTCATATAAAATTTAAAACGTCTTAGCTATGCTACGTAATAAGCACCTTAAATTTTAAGCGCAGCTCATAGTTATTAACGTGCTTAATTATTTTGAACGGAAACGTGACAATCAAGCGGCACTCCTTCCATTTAAATCTGTTATGCAGGTATTATTGTGTAAAATATGATACTTGGAAGGACTACTTTTATTATATATTTATATATTATACAGTTTGTATTATAACAAAAGGATTACAGAAACCCAAAATGAAAATAAATCTCCACAGGCACCAGCTAAGTGGAGAAAACATACGAAATCTAAGTCCACCGAAGTTGATGACTATATGAAGGATGTTGTAAAGAGAAAAATTTACAAAATGCATTCAAAATGTAAATACAAACATGTAAGACATGTCTAGTATTATACCTGTTTTTGTAGGTATCCATGTTACGCTGGTATCATTCCAAAAAGAATTAAGCAATAGTTAAGTAATTTCGATTTCAGTAGATCAAGTTTAAGACGTCTCTTACATTCAATTGGCTTTTCATCTAAAGTAGATGATGGTAGCAGAGGTTTACTGGAACAATCACATATTGCTGCCAATCGTGTTTGATTCTTAAGAGACTATTACAAAAATACAGAAGAAAAATTATACAATCCTGTATTCTTAGGTGAAACTTTGATTTTTAGTTGAGGATCGCACAAAAGAAACTGGCATGATAAATCTAAGAAAGCGTGAAGGAAAAAGGTTTGTTGTAATTTAGTTATTAGATTATAATTCCTAATAAATTAACTATATTTTTTAGATTCATAGTTGTTCGTATAGGTAATGAAGATGGATTTATTTCCGATGCCTTCACTTCTGTTTACTACAAAGCCACAAAGTGCAGACTATCATGGAGATATGTGAGCGAAGTTGTTTACACAACGGTTTGAAAATAATTTAATTGCAAACTTAAAAGAACCATCTTTAATTGTAATGGACAATGCTAGT
Organism: Vesta saturnalis; assembly: GCA_036346205.1. Taxonomy (NCBI): domain Eukaryota; kingdom Metazoa; phylum Arthropoda; class Insecta; order Coleoptera; family Lampyridae; genus Vesta; species Vesta saturnalis. The sequence goes on from JARFJB010001332.1 coordinate 420,001, forward strand.
TATCATTTCAAACTTCTAGAAAAAATTCCAAATAATTCATCTAAGAAGGAAGAAATATGTAATTTTCTATTAAAACACAACATAGCTTATGAACCTAGCCATGTTTAAAAAAGAATTACTGCAATTAGTTGCAAATAATGCGATACCAAAGGTGTACGAAATAGATGAAATAGCATACAAGGGTGGACACAGTATTGATTTATGTAAATTGCTTTTCATTTAACTTGGAGCAATATGAAATCTATTTAAACTATGTGCTAAATTAAAATATTAAACTTCTATAATTTTGTTGAACTTCGAACTACATTACACTGTACACACTTTCTTCTACAAGAATGAAATCATCACAAATGTATCGATATTGATGTTATTGTAAAGTATCTACAAGAATTATGTCGATTACAAAGCAATAATTACGCTTCTAGAAGGGTTGTTATAAATCTTGAGAATAACAAACTAATTACAACTTTTATGAATTTTTCCTCCTGAAATGATTTAATTTATAATAAACAAAAACAGTATTTGTTTACTTACAAATATATAGGTTACATATTATGATGGTATGTAATTACAATCAAACCATGTCCTAAATTATAACAATTCACCGTCGCAGTAAAATATTTTTGACTATCAATAAAATAAACGGATAATTTTTCAAGTTTACAATATAAAAAACATTCAATAATTTTCAACCTTCTTTGACATTTTATGGAAATTTATGTGTAGACATCTGCCGGTAAAAATATTAATTAAAAGATTGATTTAATGATGACTTACGTCGCCTAAATCTTTTCCTGTAATTTTAATAATGAGTCATAGCCAACTTTATTTGAATCAAACTATATAAAAGTTGTTTGGTTCATTATCATGCCTGTTTTGAGGTTTTAGTTTGTTGATCTTCTTTTGTTTTGTTGCTATGCCAACCAACTTTTCTTTAAAATGACAACCATACTTTTTTTTGTCATTTTGAAAGATTATATAATAAAATTAACGAATAAGCGAGAACATAGTATATTATTTTATACGGAGATAAAGTGATACCTTTTTTGTCGAATCTCGGTTGTTAAAGATGAGACAAAAAAAGTCACTTTAGCTCCACATAAAATATGCTATTTTTTCTTGAAAACTAACCCAGGCCCAGTTATTTTTGACAAATTGTTCGCGAAACGAGGGTCTACCATTAACCCGAGTTTGTATAGGTTGCTTTGCAAAACGTTAGACGCGCGTAGCCATGGATTCCGCAGAATAAAACACCAATGTAAATTAAAAAGTTGGCATTAGGAGAAACTGGGAGCGTTTTCGAAATTTTGTCACTTTACTGCCGTTGATGAGCGGCGCTCTGTCATCTCTAATCAAGGATGCTATGGAAAAATGTCATGCATTTCTTAAACAACATTTAGTTTGGTTAAGAATGCTGTGGAAACTTGACCATTAAATTTATACAAACAAACAATAACAAATTATTTTTGGTTTAAATATTCTCGTATATTATTAATTATGAAGACAAGGCACATTTGAATAAGAGACAACGCATTGAAATATTAATGATTTACGGGTACAGAGATAGGAATATGATTCAAAGTGAAGTGTGTAATGTATTCAACGGAATTTACCCAGATACTCCTGTATGTTAAGGAACAATCTCTTAAACAATTAAAAAATTTCAAGAAACAGGAAGCACCAATTTCGTCCGTCGTCCTAAAGAATTGAATCGTTTCCCAGTAAGCAAGGTCGTAGCTAGAAAGCAATGGGGGGCATGGTATGATTTGATGGAACAATAGAAAAACATAGTTGTTTTAATAAAAGAAATAAAATGGTGTTACTTATCATATATATATATATATATATATATATATATATATATATATATATATATATATATATATATATATATATATATATATATATATATATATATATATATATATATATATATTATTAGAAAACCATTACAGAAATATTAACACCTTATATTACAAAATTAAATTAAGGAACAAATCAATCACCTCCTCGGTGTCTATGTCAATTCTGAGGTGGATTGACATTAACGCCAAACCGTTTAGACTTTCCTGGCCTGTGGAGTTTCTTAAATAAATTTTGAAACGTTACAGAGGAAAGAAAGTCCTCTCAGGGGTACATGTGGAAACAGGCAGTATCTCCACGATCTTTAAAAGTCTGTGAATGTTTGGAAATAAGGCCTGGTTGCATTCTCTGAGAGCTTCAATAGCACATGTTGGTCGATCTAGTTCAGATTCTTCCAGCCGTTCTTCCGCCACATGTCTATTTCAGCTTTTACGAAGTCCCATTCCTAATGTTTTTTATAGAGCTCAAAGTAGTTTTTTTGGTAATAACGATTAATTTGTTCTTTGCAACACACAGACGGAATTAAAATGTTGAGAGATGATAATGTGGCTTTATGAAATTGGAATCTCGACTGAAGCTGATCAATGAAATCATCCAAAAGTGGAATCATTATAGTAATTCTAAAATAAGTTTCAGTATCTTTTGGCGTGACGTTATTTGCGGAATTTTCATTTCCTCATTTACAGTATTGAGCAAATTCTGTGCATTCTTGTAAAGTTCAGCAAACTTTGAATCAATATTTTGGCGAACATCTTCAATAGTCCTTATAATTAAATCGACAAGTTGAAAAGCTGCTGCCAAATTGCATAGGGGAGATTGAAGTATTTTACATAGTGTAAGTGTGTATGGGAACAACATTCCTAAGCAACATAAGAAAATCACATGAAATGACTGATCTCAGAAAAGAATTAGCCTTTTACGATGTTTCAGAATCAATGTCAGTGCTTAAGTCGTCTAGTGTATCAACAATAGCTTTATAGATTCCCTTAAATCTTAACAACCCATCATGATTTTCAGCCCAACGGGTCTTGCACATTGCCGTAAGGTTTTCCCATTGTGTTTTGGGGAAGTTTTTTTTTGATATTCTCTTTTAAGCACTTGGTTCGTTTTTCCGAGGATTTGATAAAAGTAATAGTATTTCGAATAGGCTAAACCTGGCAAGAATGACCCAGAGCTAAATTCAATGAATGTGAGCTGTGATGAACGTATAAGTCTTCTGGATGTGACTCACAAATTACTGCTTGCACACCTTTAAAACTTAATTTCATCGAAGAAGCTCCATAATATCCTTGTCCGATAAAATATTCGCAATCTACTCCCAAAGATTTTAATTCAAAATAAAATTGTATTAGCTAAATACTTTCCGTTAACAACTGTTACAAAAGTTAAAAAATCTTCACGCAAGATAAACCCATTATTTTTTGGTTTGGCATATCTCACATAAATGGACATCTGTTCTTCTCGTGAAACATCAGTAGTTTCGTCACCAAGGATTGAAAAAAATTTCGCAGAATTCAATCGTTGCACAATTTTTTTCTGTATTATTTCACCACAAACTGCAATAACTTCATTGTGTATGGTCGGGCTGAGGTAGGTCTTATTTTCCGTGTGCTTTATTAGATTTGAGTCTCCACAGCTGCTTCTCATCCGTAAGATAGTACGAAAGTTTCCATCAATTGTTTCTGGTCCAGGATCACTGATTTTTACTGGACCTGAGCCGCACGTACCTCTCAGAGCCAATTCCTGACGTCCACACAATTTAATTGTTTCAATAATCGGAATGAGCCGTTTCCGGTTTTCAGCTAGTTGCGCTAAGTATCCGCTATCAATCTGACTCATTATATTTGGTTGAGATTTATTATACACCTTCATAAAATTATCAGCCAATAATACAGAAGATTTATGGTAATGGCTTTCACTGTGATGTTTGAAATTTTGTACACCATCTTTCCATTTAGTGAGCGGCTGAGTAACTAAGGATTTTAACTGCTGATTCTAGCCTTTACTTGCGCAATCTCTGGAAAATTATACACAGTATTTGCATAAAGCACCCTGTTGCTCTGTACTCGTGTAAACTAACCACGAGAAGCGTTCAAACCATTGCGTTTGAAATTTTAGCTTTCTTTTATCGTCACTCACTGGAAACTTGAATTTTTTTCTGGCATCCAAGATTTCAACAATCTGTACTTCAAATCATCATCAATTTTGGCGTTTGATCCCGTATAATAACCCACATCTAAAATATGCTGAGAAACATCATCCACAGCCGCAGGAACGGCACTAGAACTACTTGTAAGAGTATCACTGTCGAAAACACTTGAACACTTATTTTCAGTAGTACCATCACCATCAGGTTTAGATTTTTTAAATAAATATTTGAATGATGTATTTTCTTGCGTCCTTTTTGCCATTTCAAACGCTGAACCGACTTGTAACAATTAAAAAAGCAGCCAAGTATTAATTCCATTTGTACACTGATATTTACTTCGATAAAGATTCAAAAGAAAACGAACACGAGTAGGTAGTCTACTCTTAGGCATCAAATCATTTTAATTTAATTAAATTACAAAAAACACTGACACTCAATTCTCACCACTCCTTTTTATTTTTATGTAGCTTCCTACAGCTACACTTAACTTATTTGAACTATTGCGGACGAGGGGGTTCGCAGACAAAATGCCGATTCCAAAAATGAGGATTTATTTTCTAAAGAATCGACCAATACAAGAAATTCATAAAGGTCTGGTAAACGCGCCCACTAATGACTATTAATTCACAGTACTACTATTTCACACACTGCACTATTACTTCGCTAATATCGCCTTAGTCGCATTGGATCACTTTCCAAGATAGAACTGCCACTCCGTGCTCGACGCCGCGCTTATATATATATATATATATATATATATATATATATATATATATATATATATATATATATATATATATATATATATATATATATATACCGCAGACGCGGGCGCGGCACAATAAAACATCGAGAATAACCCGTCTCATTCTCTGCCTGAATAAGCACAGTCATACTCATACATACATAATAAAAATAACAGTAGGTAGGTAGCGAATTTTGTTTGTAGTGATTAACTGTTATGTTGTGTATAACAACAGAGTGAGACGGTATGTAACTGTAGTTTGCATTCTCATTGGTACGTACCAAAGAAATATCTTTTTTCCATTTCGGGGGGATCACCCCCTCTTGATCCCCACTGGCTACGGCCTAGCGACTAAGTGAAATTTATTTTCCTGGACCATATCGATTTTGCCCAAAGGCGTTTATGCACCGATTTCATCGGAACAAACGCCCCAAAAAGTAAATTCTATGAATTTTCCATATCAATATGTATTTTAGCCAAGACATGTCAAAATCGTTTTTTATGTACCAATTTCTTTAGAATGACAACCAATTGCCCAATAAGTGAGTTCTGTGTATTTTTCTTAACCATATATATTTTAACTATGAGATGTGAAAATCGTTATTTATGCTCAAATTTCATTAGAAAAACGTCCAAATGCTTATTATACACCCATTTTGTTGGAAAAACGCACCAAAGCATTACCCGGATGTCCAATAAGTAAGTTTTCGATGACCACATAGATTTTCACCAAGTGGTGTCAAAGACGTTATTTATGCATCAATTTTATTGCAAAAGCGTCCCAAAGCATTGCATGCCTAAAGTAAATTTTATGTATTTTTCGTGAGCATGTGGATTTTGACCAACAAATGTCAAAATCGTTATTTTTGCACCATTCTCGTTAGAAAGGCGTCCCAAATAAATTCATCGTTTGCCAGTAAGTGAATTTTATGCATGTTCCATGATCATATGGATTTTGGTAGACATGTCAAAATTGTTATTAATGCATCAGTTTCGTTAGAACAAACGTCGCAAGGCCTGCTTCCTTGCCCAATAAGCGAATTTTATGAATTTTCCTTAATTTCAAACATTTCACCAAGAGGTCTAAAAATCGCTACTTATGCTCAAATTTCGTTGGGAAAACGTCCGAATGTATTGTATCAATGCTCAACAAGTTAACGTTACGCATTTTCCGTGACAACATGGATTTTGGCCAATAAATAAATGTTAAAATTGTTATTTAAGCATGCACCAATTTTATTATAAAAACGCACCAAAGCATTGAATCGGTGGCCATAAGTAAATTTATGCATTTTCCGTCACCATAAGGATTTTGGTCAAGAGATAAAAATCGCTATTCATGCACATATTTTGCTGGAAAAACACACCAAAGCGATTTTCCATGACTATACAGGTTTTCACCAAATGGTGTCAAAAATCGTTATTTATGCACTAATTTTGTTGCAAAAGCGTCCCAAAGCATTGCATGCCCAAAGCAGTGACCGTATGGATTTCGGCAGACATGTCAAAATCATTATTGATGCACCAATTTCGTTAGAAAAACCTTCACCAAGCATTACATCATTGCGCAATAAGTAAATTAAGCAATGATTTCACCAAGAGATGTGAAAATATTTATTTACGCTCAAATTTTCTTGACAAAACGTCTGAACGCATTGCAACAATGCTTAACAAGTGAATTTTGAGCATTTTCTTCACCAAGAGATGTCAATTTATGCACTAATTTCGTTGGAAACACGTCCTAATACGTACATTTTAAGCATTTTCCATATCGCTATGGATTTTCGCCAAGACATGTCAAAATCCTTAGTATGTGAAAATCGTTATTTACGTACAAATTTCATTAGAAGAACGTAGTAACGAATTGCATCAATGCTCTACACGTGAATGTTATCTATTTTCCGTGAGAAAATGGATTTTGGTCAATAGTTGTCAAAATCGTTATTTAAGCATGGAACAATTTTATTGGAAAAACCCACCAAAGCACTGCATCGGTGCTCATTAGTAAATTAATGCATTCTCCGTTGACCATATGGATTTTAGCCAAGAGATGTCAAAATCGTCATTTATGACCAATTTCGTTGGAAAGACGCATTGCATCCGATGCTCAATAAGTGAACGTTATGTATTTTCCACGACCACATGGATTTTGGCCGCGTTTCAAAATCGTTACTTAAGCACTTCCGTGACCACGTGGATTTTGGTCAGGATATATTAAAATCCTTGGAGAAGCGATAAACGCATAGTATCGATGAGAAAAAGATAAATTTTGTGACCTTCCAGTCTTGGTCCTCATTTTGGACGAGTAACTGCGCAAAGACTTTATTTGTTCACCAATTTCATTAAACAAATGGCAAAACGTAGTCTCGATGAGAAGGTACTAAATTCTGAACTCTTCCTGTCTTGGTCATTATTTTGTACAAGTGATTGTGCAAAAACTTTATTCACCAATTTCATGAAATGTAAAACGGACTTTCGTTTTTGAAACTGGATAAAACAAGGATAACCGAAATAATATATTTACTCACTATCAAAATATCACAGTACATGATTAGGTATGACAAATAAATTTTTTTTCTACAGTTGCTATCGAAAGTAGGCATTTGCGCTTTGTTCTTCTAATGCGAAACGCATCGACCCAATATCTAGTAGAATCACTGGGGACCATTCACATGTACTTGAGAAACGACAATGTTTTGGTATTGGGTGATTCTAATGATTATTTATTTTGGATATGATTATATCTTATATGTTTAAAGAACAACTGCACCTGCTTCTTCTCTCGCCAAAAGAATCAACAACAAATATTGGAAAAGGTTTTAATGGTATATATGACTGGTTAAAAGATCATGCTTATATGCTTATGTTATTATAGTTATTTATGGTCCAATCTCGAAAAAATTTTAAACGCACCATATTCACTACGTCAGGAGCTGTGTATATGTTCTTCGGCTTTCTAGAGTTAAACACGATTTTTCCATTTTACGCCACCTTTGTACGGCATTTTTAAAGACAACGCTAGCATTTTAGTCTAAATAGGATATTTACTTTTAGAGGGTTTCCATTTTCTATCTTAATAAACATCGTTTCTAGCTCACAATTGTGGTTATTATGGTCCAATCTCGAAAAATTTTTAAACAGACCGTATTTACTGTGTCTGGAGCTATTTGTATTTTGTTCGGGTTTCTAAAGCTAAACACAAAACATTTCCATTTTACGCCATTGATTTCACAACCTATGTACGGTATTTTTAAAGACGATTCCAACGCCATCTATTTCGCCTAAATCGGATGTTTACTTTTCGAGATTTATAGGTTAATAATCATTGTTTCTAGCTCATCATTGCTCTACTCTCCCATATTTTGGTTATTTATGATCCAATCTCGACAAAATTTTACACACACCTTATTTAATGCCTGGAGTTGTTTCTATTTCGTTCGGGTTTCTAAAGCTAAATACAAAAGTTTCTCATTTTACGCCATCTATCTTACTATCTTTGTACGGCATTTTTGGACTACCTCAATGCTATCATTTTAGTCTAAATAGGATATTTACTTTTAGAGACTTTCCATTTTCTATGTAAATAAAGATCGTTTCTAGCTCACCGTTGATCCACTCTTTCATATTGTGGTTATTTATGGTTCAATCTCGAAATTTTTTTTAAACAAACCTTATTTACTACGTCTGAAGTTGTTTTTCTTTTGTTTAAGTTTCTAAAGCTAAACATAAAAGTTTTCCATTTTACGTCATGTATTTTACTATCTTTATACGGCATTTTTAAAGACGTTTGCAACGCTATTGATTTCGTCTAAAGCGGATGTTTAAATGTCGAGATATCCCATGTTTTAGGTTAATAATCATGGTGTCTAGTTCAAAATTGCTCTAGTCTCCCATATAATGGTTATTTATGGTCCAATCTCAAAAAACACACCTTATTTACTGTCTACTGTCTGGAGCAGTTTGTTTTTGTTCGGGTTTCTACAGTTAAACACAAATGTTTTTTATTTTACGTCATTTGGAGGAGATTCTAAATTTTAGTATCTCTCTAATTATTACCCATGAAGACAAGCAGTCAACAATAAAGATGCCTCTACACTTGAAAAAAAGAAGTAAATACATCAACATAATATGTTTAATTGTACTATTTAAAAAAAAGAGGTATGATTCGTATCTGCAAACAAATTTAATCAATTTTCAAGTTATTTGGCTTCGTATCAAGAAACTTCGCAAAGAAAAGATATGTAAAATTGCATTATGTTTAAAAAATATGTTTACATATTTTCCTATAAAGTTGATCGTTACTAGGATATTGAAAAAAGTTAACAAATACTTAAGACATTTTTGGCCGAAAAACATATCTACGTAAAATTTTTTATTGTAGTATTTTAAAACATGAGATGTTATTAATATCTGGGAATAAATGAACAGCCTTTTACGAAAGCTAACGATGAAAAATGTCACAATCAAAAAGAAATTTAACAAGATCTAATCAAATTATAATGTAAGTCGAAATTTGTGAAAAATTTTAATTTTACTTTGATTAAATTTTGCTAAATTTGTTTTTTGATTGTGACATTTTTCATTGTTAGCCTTCGTCCGTTAGAGAGTGTTCAGATTTGCCATTTTCAAGGCGGTTTAATAAACTATCTATTACAGATCTTAGTAATCTTTACTAAAATAAAATTATATTCCGTAGTTGGACTTTTCATATACGTTTCCTGAGTATTGTAGCAGGTTTACATTTATGTTTTCAGATTTCAAACAGTTACTTGACATCTTCAATCATTTCCAAAGCTACCCTCATTTACTGAAGATAACTGTAATTGGTATCGAAGCGTTTAGGCCTTCACGTTAGATAGACGATAATAAACATATTGACTGCGTTCCAAATCACGCATACGAAACTTTCCAAGCATTGACATGTAAAACATTCAGATATTTACAATACACCCACACGCAAATGCAACAAAGTATTTGATTACGGTTGTTCTTCTGAGAGAATTTAGATGAGGATAATATTTTATGTATATAGTCTTGTAAAAAGTGATCAAAACAGGGCAATTTGTCAAAATAATAACTGTTTAGAAAAAATTATACCTAATGTTATCGTCAAGAATTTAATGAACATTTTAGGTTAACATTATTTGCTTAAAAATATTTTGGATTTTTATGAAAATAGCATTCTCGGGCTGTTTCCTGAAACATTTGAAATAGTTCTATCTCAAATTGAAAACTATCTAATGAGTAGTCAGGCAACTGGGAAGAAACCTATACCAGCAATGCAAATGATATAAAATGAGGTTAATTCAAATACGTCATGCGAAAGGAAATTCAAAAAATCTGGAACACTGGAACTATGGCAAGATCTGTAGCAAACAAAATACACCCACGTAGAGCAAAATAAAAAACACTGAACGCGCGTTTCAGCAGCGGTCGACTAGGACAAACTAAAGCAAGTTTCTAATATATATATAATCATCAGCATGCTTATCTGATGAAACTGAAAGTTTAATGAGTAGTCTAAATGTCCTTGATCGCCATTATTCATTAGAATTTGTTTGTTTTTGAAGATCTCTAAAAATATCGAGATCCAATTGACTTTGGTTGCTTATATTTTTTTATTACTAAACGTCTCAGTGAAAAAGGATCTCGAGTACTATGTAAACCATTTATCAGATCTGGAATCAGACACTTCTGATGGTGAAAATTTCGAAGTAGATGACAACGATTGTTCCGATAGTCTATCGGAATCTGACCATGAGGATATTGCTTCTGATTATCTTCAAAGTTCTTCAGATATGGAGTAGGTGCCACAGGAAGATTCAAATCTCATGTTAGGTAAAGATGGAACGCAGTGGATGTCCAACTCTCCACTAGAAAGCCGCACTCGCTCACATAATATTATTACTGGATCTCAGGTCAGTAAAGTTGTTTTGCCTTGAGGAAGAATTCTTTAAGAACCTCTGGATGCTTTTTTTATGTATATAGACAGCGATATTATAAATAATATAGCAAAATTTACGAATTTAGAAGCTCATCGGGTTCTCCAGTCTCTACAAAACAAAAAGAAGGATTGGAAATACTGATAATGTTAAAATGTACGCTTTCATTGGATTATTATTGACAGCGAGTCATTTGAAACAACACCATACAAACTACGTGGTACTTTGGAATCCAGTTTATCGACCGCCGATCCTTCGCGCAACGATGGGTTTACAACGATTCAAGGCTCTTCTAAAGTTTATCCGGTTTAATGACAAGGAAAAAAGAAGTAAGAGACGGAAGAAAGATAAGTTTGCTCCATTTAGAGACACATGGGAAAAAATAAACTTGGGAAAATATTATATCCCTGGAGCAAATCTTACTGTTGATGAACAGTTAGTGCCATTTCGTGGCCGAGTTTCTTTTCGTCAATACTCGCCATCAAAACCCGACAAGTACGGGATGATAATATTTCGAATATGCGATCCTGATACTTTTTATCCACTAAAAGTACTACCATATTTAGGTAAGGAATCTGGATTTATTCTACCTCAATTTTTGCCAAATAAAAATAAAGAATTATATTCATTTTTATTTGGATTTACCAAAAAATGCACTCTGGTATCTCACGTCCCAAAATTGAATAAAGCCGTTATTCTTTTATCAACAATGCACCATACTGCATCAGTGTGTGAAGATAACAATAATAAACCTGAAATAAACATATATTATAATGAAACGAAAGGAGGAGTCGATTCACTTGATCAACTATGCCATGAGTACATGTGCAAGCGGAAAAGTAATCGATGGCCTTTTGTTTACTTTTGCAACGCCCTTAACATATGTGGAATTGCGGCTTATGTTATATGGTCCAAAACATACCCAGATTGGAACAAAAGAAGACATGGCAAAAGAAGAGAGTTCCTAAAAACTTTATCAGAAAACCTAGTGATGCCTCACATAGAAAGACGCAAAAAATCAATGGGCATGGGCAAAAATGTCGTAAAAGACATAATGTCTTTCAAGCTACATTGGCTGATCCATCCACGAGTAAAACAGAAAACCAAACAGTTGTTTCATCTAATAAAAAAAGGCGATTCCACATATGTCCCACTAAGACATCTAGAACACAAAAGCGAGTATGTTCTATGTGCAAACAAAATGTATGTAATGAACACTCATATGTTTCTAGGGTTTGTACCAAATGTAAATAATTACTTTTATAGCTGTTGATTCAAATATTTTTTCATTTGCTCGAAGAACTGTTTTGTTAGGTTTTAAGACTATTTTTTAAAATCCCATTTATTATTTTTTTCTTAAATATATGAAAATAATGTTTATGAAGATTATAAATGCTTTAATTCATTGTATACATATTTTTTCATCCATAAAAAGTACGTAAACCCGTCTTATTAAATAGTGTGTCCAGCGAACACACGTTGTACGGTTGTGTTACAAAAAGACGTTGTACGGACAAGGGTTAAGGATACCTCATCTAGCACATGATTATTATCAAACATATGTAGGGCTACGGCAGACTTGTCCAAACGTTTGTATTATGAGCTAAATGTTCTTTAAAGCGAATTTTGATAGGTCGTTTAGTTTGCCCCACATATATTTGTCCACAATTTGTACAAATAATTTCATAAATTCCCGACCTATCCTGCATATCCACTTGATCTTTTGGATTGCCTAAAAGAGTTTGCAAACTATCTGAAATAGTGACTGTTTTCAAATTAAATTTTGGAAAATATTTTAGACTTTTTGTATAAGCAGGATAGTTTGGTAATTTTACATACTTTGTTTTTATGTGTTCTCTAGCTTTACCTAATGTGGTTACATTCTTAAGCCTCATCCTATGTGTAGCCCTACATATGTTTGATAAAAATCATGTAGTAGATGAGGTGTCCTAAATTAAACATGTTAGTAATAAGCACGAAGTTGATTGTTATGAAAATTTAGAGATCTTCAAAAACAAACAAATTCTAATGAATAATGACGATCACGGACATTTAGGCTACTCATTAAACTTTTATAATAATCTTTTACCAGATAAGCAATGAGGAGTTACTCACTGGCCGATGGTTATATATATATATATATATATATATATATATATATATATATATATATATATATATATATATATTATATTTTTAGTTCGTCCTAGTCGACCGCTGATGATGATAGCTTAGCTATTGAAACGCGTTCTGTGTTTGTGTGGTACGTGGGTTTTTTGTTTGTTGCGAAGGGAAATAAGTTTTGAGTATAATATGTGAGATTAAATGCGCTACCAATGTGTGTATCGGAATAAAAATCGCTAGACATCAAGTTCTAAATGCGTGATTTGGAACGCAGTCTTCGATGTCAAAAAATATTGAAAATAGTTTTAAGGATTTTAAGTCTTATTTAATTTTTAAGGCTTATTTGGTTTCGTATCCACAAACTTTATAACGGAAAGAAATGTAAAATTGCATTATCTTTAAAAAAATACGGATATTGAAAAGCAAAAGGTACAATTAATATATTCTTACATTATTTTTTCAAATTCACTATTACACTTATTCCTATCACTATCATATTTTGTATGACGTTATCTTCACGGACCTCCAATCTCAAAATGAACAGCACCTATTTTGTAATTATTATTAATTAAATTAAATAGCAACTTTCACAATTTAGCATAAAGAAATTGTAACACAAATATTAGTCACAGTATCCTAAGGTCCATAATATCCAGAACGCAACGTAGCATAATGTAATAGAATTTATGCGCCACATTAAATTGCAATTGGTTATTTTCTGTCAATAGGACAGTAGGATAATTACTATAAATAGTTGTGATATTAGATCTAATAAACAGTATTGCGTTAGATACCTCTAGTTCAATTACTCACACACCCTTGAATTCCAAGCACATTTAGTCTCAAATAACACAAGAGTAAACGTGGTCCTTCGAGCCACCACCATTAGCAACGCGCAGTGAAAACACCATCGCTACCGCCGGAAGGAAGAAAAAAAAACTACGTATTACGGCAAAAGGTGCATTGCGCAGTAGAAGTTTACCCTTGTGAAACTGTAAGGATTTACGCTCCTTACAGATAAAAACATCCTAGAAAATAGCGGGTAAGCGATTTACATTTCGTTTTTTAAATAAACGGAAATTGTGTGAAGAGTACCATTACTTTCATATCCATACAAACTGTGAAAAGAAACCTCACAACACAGAAAAAATCGAGGGAAATCGAGAGGCCAAACAGGAGTCGTACCACTCGTAAAGCGAAAAGACATAAACCGCTGTCAGAAAAAGAGCCAGCATTTACAACAATCACATACCGGCAGAAACTAAAGGCCGTGGGTAAGAAATATTGAATCTTGTGGGAAAAGGCATATAACGAAAATTGAAAAGATCAACGAATTTGTCAGCTATGAAAACGAAATTGGCAAGGCATAAACTGTTAGCGCATACGAAAAAAGACTCGGTATCACGGACGGACGATATGTACATAAACGAGCGTCGCGGTACATTGGAGGCAAGGTGGGAAAGAGCATTAAGCACACATCGGGAGCAATTGAAATTGCAAATAGAAAATCATGACTACCACACGTCAAAATATTTTGAGAAGTTAAGCAAGGTATACAATAATATTACACATTACCTGACAGACCTAGAGAACAATATATCGGCCACCACGCAGATGTGGGAGGACCGACATGGAAGAATCACAATGATGGCAACTACAAGACATTCAGTTTCAGCAATTATAGTCTCTACTACAAGGAGTAGTAGAAGGAAAATCAACATGTGTCAAGAAAAAATTCAACGAAAATGGACTGAGATTTAGGAGCTGTACAAACATTAAGGTACATGAATCGATATTTCAGCATACCTATTTTACATCAAGCGAGTTTGAGAAGATCGAACGACAAAATACGCATCAAACTTTAAAGTAAAATAAACGTGTCCACACAAGTAAATAAGCCACGCAACGTTGCACTACCAAAGGTAAAGCTACCTATATTTAGTAGGGGTTATAAAAACTGGATGACCTTCCAAACACACATTCGAAAAGGTAATACACGCCAAGTGGTCCTTCGAGCCACCACCATTAGCAACGCGCAGTGAAAACACCATCGCTACCGCCGGAAGGAAGAAAAAAAAACTACGTATTACGGCAAAAGGTGCATTGCGCAGTAGAAGTTTACCCTTACAGATAAAAACATCCTAGAAAATAGCGGGTAAGCGATTTACATTTCGTTTTTTAAATAAACGGAAATTGTGTGAAGAGTACCATTACTTTCATATCCATACAAACTGTGAAAAGAGATTCCAAAAAAAATGGAATTCCAAACAGATACGGAGAAGATGCAATATCTAAAAAGCCATGTTACAGGAGAAGCAGTTCAACTAATCCAGTACCTCCACATAATAAGAGTGCAGCTATTCAACAGCATGGGGCATTCTCAAGAGCACACATAACAACAGAAGATTAATGGTATTAAAACTAATAGATAAAATTTCTGTAATCAATAAAGCGACTATATGATACGATTCATGGATATCTGGAGGTGATCACAAACCTGGGAACAGAAACGGTATCCTAAGGTTCGATGATCGTCAGGATAGTGGCACGGAAATGGGATTCAGAATCCAATAAACTCTTTGAATAGCCTCCAAAAATGTCGAATGAATCACCATCCCTCCAAGAAACAATGGAATTCCTCAAAATATGATTTCAGTCGTTAGAAACTATCTCCTAAGCCAGGAAAATTATGCTCTCACGTTAAGAAATCCTAGATGGCAGAACATCCATCAACAAGTATTGGCACCGCCAGCAAGACTCGTCTACGTGGAAAAGAAGCGTGTGCGTTTCAATTGCATGAAACATAATTTCAACGTCAAGATGCTATTCGATTCGAAGCTGCACAAAGAGTTAATATCCACACCATCTGCTACTCCACCTGGACTACAAAAATTTAAACAGTACACGGAGCGACGGTGCATGTAGCTCCACAGAAAAAAAGTCCTCTTACCACAGTGATGGTCAAAACTAAAGATGTCCGTGGCGAGCTCCAAACATTTATTACGAGTATTGGTCGGCCCTGGGTCGCAAGCACCATTCATAACGGAAGCTTCAGCGCAATTATTAAAATTGTTCAGGCAAAAAATACAAGCGGAAATCCGCGGTCTTGGAGGAGCAGCTCCAACCAATGCACATTCAAAAATAACCATTCAACACTGCGACGTGGCAGTATCTTTTCATCGACTACGGAGGTAATAGTCCTGAAGATCACGGATCTCCACATGAAGCCATTTGAGTTCCATACCAACCAATGGAACCGTAAGAAATCCTGATAGAACTTAACAGTGAAGATTCCATTCAAAGAAGACCTATCGAATCTAGAGAGCTCCAGAGCAGTAGCCGATGCGAGGTTACTACAACTGGAGAAGGAATTCCTCAAAGATACTGAGCTGGAGTACAAAAAATTCACGGAATAGAAGGAGTTAGGACATATGCAACTGACTAACCACCCTAATGAGAAACGAATCTACATCCTCGATCAGGCAGTTATAAAGTTCAACAACAAAACTGAGAGTAGCCTTTGGCGCATCTTTAAAAGATGTGGATCCAAGGCTACAGCAAGACCTCTGGGACCTACTTGTGAGATGCAGGAAACATCGTTACGTGCTCACGGGTGATGTGGAGAAGAGGTATCGCCAAATTAAACTAAACGCAGAAGACCAGGGGTATCACACCATCCTGTGGAGACTCAAACCAAGGGAACAAGGTAGCTTTTGGCACATCTTCAAAAGATACAAACAGGAAGAGCCTAAATAATGTTATGGATGTGGATCCAAGGCTACAGCAAGACCTCTGAAACCTACTTGTGAGATGGAGGAAACATCGTTACGTGCTCACGGGTGATGTGGAGAAGAGGTATCGCCAGATTAAACTAAACGCAGAAGACCAGCGGTAGGTATCATACCATCCTGTGAAGACTCAAACCAAGGGAACAAGTCAAAGAATACCAGCTGACAACTGTAACATATGGAACAGCATGTGCTCCGTACTTAACACTAAGAACGAGTGACACTAAACGACTACTACGTGGACGATTTGCTAACAGGCACAAAAACTATAGAAGAAACAAAACTCCTAGAAGAAGAATTAATAAATCTGCTCAGCATGAGAGGATTTAAATTAAGAAAATGGGCTGGAAAACATCAATAATTATGGAAGACACATGAGCCTATGGGCATCACGGAAGACGGAGCACGAAAATCTCTAGGTGCTAGATGGGTAGCGGACCTGGACAGCTTTCAATTTAAGGCGGAAATCACGCAGTGTGTAATAATGAAGATAACACCAAACCCACTACGGATAGAAAACGGAACGTACTGGCTGATGGAAGTAGAAAACGGAATCACGACAGTCAATTTTAACAACCAATTATACTTTCCACTGCCGGATGAATACAAAACATAGTCATTTGCACACCTCCGGTAGTAAACAGCATAGACAAAACTCCAGACTGTATAGACCAACTGTACCAACGAACAAAGGAAAACAGATGCAAACTGGTAAAGCAACAGGTGCATTGAACAATCTGGAAACAGCTGTATTCGCCCAGCATGTGGGTGTTTATCTCAAAGGACTGCACCAAGGCAGCAGTAATGTGCAATGGAATCATGAAAGACAAAATTACATCACACAGGGATCATCCAAATATCACAGAAATGTCTGGTAAAGACCAAACAAAGCACTCCAACACAGCAAGATACGATGTCAGTGATTAATAATCACAAACCAATCCACAACATGAAAGGGGAAGTTAAACATCAATCTCAAGTAAACAACATCCACAAAGAGGTAATATTGAAGGCAACAGATCAACTCAACCAGTTTGAAAGGCAGAAACTACGACAAGACTTAGGCAACGCTCCTTGGAGTAATATTTCATTGCATTCCATAGTAACCAACCTATGAACTACAACAATAATACTGGGAACTATTCTTGCAATCTGGGGAAAGTATAAACTATGGACACGAATACGAAGGAAAGAACAGTCAACCACAGACGAAGGGATTGTGAGGGAACCATTGTATACTACAGTTGCCCCTTCATTAGCGTGGCAGGATGTTCAGTCTATAACCCAACACAAACTCCTCGGTCCGGCAGGATGTTGAACCTCAAATTGAACAAGACCCGCATCACTTTGCAATCATTATTAATAATTAAGTTAAATAGCAACTGTCATAATTTAGCATAAAGAAATTGTAACTAATATTAGTCAGCAGTGTCACTAGGTCAATAATATCAAGAACGCAATGTAGAATAATGTAATACAATTTAAGTGCCACATTAAATTGCAACTGTTTATTTTTTGTAAATGGGACAGTAGTGTAATTACTATAAGTAGTTGTTATATTAGATTTAATAAATAGTATTGAGTTAGATACCACTAGTTCAATTACTCACAGGGTGCAAGGACCAATCTACAATCGGTACACGTGACGATGCACCCCCAACACATCTAGTCTCAAATACCCCGAGATTAAACACGGTTTATCATAGTTTTATCTGTTTTAGATAAACGCTTTAAAATTTTTGCCAGTATTCTGCCTCCTATTTTCTCCTTTATCTTCCAAATTAAGTAAACAATCCATGAAGTATTCTTTATTAAGTCTCCAAATACTACAATTAATTTTGTAATATAATTTCCAAAAATATTGTACTTTGCACATATTTAATCATTTGTTCGTTGGATTGGGAATATAAAAATTTGGATTTATTGTTATACCTACGTAATGAACTATTTCTTACTCAATTCGGATGAGTGCAGTCAGTCACTATGCCAACTTTAGCTGAACGGACAGTATTTTGATTAATTTTGATTTTCAATTTAGATAAAACCGAACTTAGAGCAATATTCATTTAGTCATTCATACAATAAAATTAAGCACGTATTGTTTCTCTACACGATAAATGAATGTAATAGGCCAATTTATACACGTGAGTGAAGTCAATACACTTTTCTTGTTGGAAAGCCTTTTGTCCCCATATCCGCAATTGGATAACATATCACCACCTTACCTATTTATCAACTGCTTTTAGACTCGATTGTTTAATTATGTAATAATTGATATGTGTATCTTTGATCCTTACACATAAAAAAGCAATACAAATATCTCTAGAAATGTATGTAAACATATACACTGCATGGATGTCAGACTTACAAGAACGGATTAAGACACTTACGTTTCCATTTAATTTTTGTTAAAGTAATGTTAAACATAGTTTGCTTAAGATCTTGGACCGTATATGCATGTATTCGAACATCCCCTAGCTTATGCGTTAAATTAAGATTATAATCAAAAGTAAGTGCTGCACATTCAGTGCTGTTTGGTTTATAATTTCGGACTTGGCATACTTCAGGAGGTTCGCTATTATTCTTCCACAACTAAAACAAATTGAATTGTAACATCAATCAATTACATATTTGAAACTTACCTGATACATGCAGGATTTATTCTTTCGTGAGCAAGACGTTGAGCCATCAATTGTTATAATAAACAAAAACAATATACCGACAGCAATCCATGCCATTATTTTTAATTTGCTAAGACATTTTAAAACTTATTAATTTATTTATTGTCTTGAATCACTTTAGACATTTAAGATATGTTTTGTATTTAGACTTAATTTCTAACCTAGAAATTAAATGAAAATGATTTATACCAGTTTCATTCCAGTAATCCATTTATAACTTACATTTGGCACTATTTTGTTTTAACATTTTAATACATTTTAAATGTAAGTATTAATGCGTCACTCCTCCATCCTGATACACCATCTTAAAATTTGCATAAAAAAATTTTAGTGTAGGTATAGATTATACGAGGGGTGTTTAATAATAATCGCCCATCAGCTCAATTGTGTCCTTTTCAGAACAAGTTAATCTGTAGAGTTTAACCTTTTACAGTGTCTTTACTTCAGCCAGTAGAACCGTATTGTTTTTGGTAAATATACAGCAACCCTCATGCCTTGTCCTTTAATTAGGTAGTTCCAAACTAGTGGAGCGAGTCAGTTAAAATTTGGCGAGGGTTCTTAAAGGGGTCCCCACACCGACCTACTTTTTTTGCATCAATTCTTAAATCCAACATTTCTCTCTTTCGCATCATTTCATATTATTATAATTTTTAAGTTGGATTTCATCTCATTTCATAGTTTTATACAGCGCGTTCGTAAAGTAGTGGATAAATTCAATTAAAATTCGAATGGGGTTTAAGAAGAAAACGCTAGGACTCGTCGATTTTTATTTTCCATTTAGAATTTTTTATGTAAAAGTGAAATGTACAGGGTGCGTCAAGAAAAAGATATGACGTCATTGACATTTTTCTTAAATACCAACCCCCATTTTTTTTATTGCAGAATTAGGAAGGGTACATCTTTTCACGTCCGACAAGATAGGTAAATATGGACGGTGGTTAGAAAAGGAAGTATTGAATAAAAATTATCACAAACATTAAAAATAAGAAAATTTCATTCTCAATGTAAGAAAACGTGAAATTGTACATTTTGTTAAAATTATTTTAATTATTTGCACGTTAGCAACTTGTGTTTAGTTTTTTGACAGGCGATAGCATTGTTATCGTGAGTTTATCTACAGTAACCATGACCATAAATAACACCTGCAAAACATTCATCATGTGATAGGAGTTTGTTTGGTATCATGTATCATATGTATCATATCAGTGTAAGAAAACGTTAAATTGTACACTTTGTTAAAATTATTATAATTATTTGCACGTTAGCACATGTGTTTTAGTTTTTTGATAGGCGACAGCATTGCTATCGTCAGTTTATCTAGTAACTACTTTACCGTTATTTTGTGAAATATGAGGAAATTAAGCGAAAGTGAATGAATTGAAATCCTGTGCATGTTTGGTTTCAGATATAGGTTGCGCACTCAATTAGAAGTGGTTGCATTGTTTAATGCAACTCACCCTGATAGACCGTCCATTAGCCAAAGCACGGTAAGCAGAGTTGAGGCGAAATTCCGAAAATTTGGACATGTTCGGGATATGAGAAAATCTGGCCGAAAGTCGATAAGTGAAGATCAGTTGAACATTGTGTTAGCAGTATCAGGTAATGCTAATACCACCATTACGGACACGGGTAATAATATTAGCGTGGCGCGATCTACTGTGCATAAAGTGTTGAAAAGAGAGAAGTTCCATCTCTACAAGATACACTTACTTCACGAGCTGTCGGAAGATGATTTTGATCGGCGAAATGAATTTTGTGAACAAATGCAAAATTTATGTTATAGTAACGCCAATTTTGTAAAAAGAATAATTTTTTTCCGACGAAGCAACATTTGATTTATAGCAGACAAAATTGTCGTTATTGGGAAACCGAAAATCCTCATTGGTTCACGGAATATCACACCCAAAACCCTAAAAAATTGAACTTTTGGTGCGGCATAGTTGAGGAAAGAGTTACAGGTCCTTACTTCTTCGAGAATACTCTCACTGGTGCGAGATATTTAGACTTTCTTCAAAATGACCGCATCCCTGCTCTAATAACGTTCTATCCGGATTTAGAAGAGCCCGATGTGCACCACCGTGACCTCTTTTTTTAACAAGATGGAGCGCCGACACACTATGCTTTACCTGTTCGCGCTTATTTGGATAAATTTTTTCCAAATCGTTTGATAGGTAGAAAAAGGACAATTGGGTCGCCAGCCAGATCGCCAGATTTAAATCCTCTAGATTACTTCTTGTGGTGATACTTAACGAGTAAAGCATACGCGACGGGGCCGGCCAATTCAGAAAATTTAAAAGCACGAATTCGCCAAGAAATTAGAAACATTACCGCAGATGTCATCGACAACGTTCAAAAATCATTTGTTAATCGCCTTGGCTATTGTCAGATTATTAACGGTGCTCAATTCGAACATTTAATTTAAATTAGTGGAATAATTGGGCCTAACCCCAAAAAATTGTCTGTGTTTCAAAATGTATTTTATTAAAAAAATCATTCGAATTTAGGTACGATTTTTTCTTCAAAATGACCACATCTTCCAAACTATCCTGTATAACATAATCAAACCTTATATTGAAAGAATGGTCGAAGTGAGCTGAATTCAAATTTGAAATAAAATACAGGGTGTCCCATTTAAAAAATCTGTTGGGTTCACCCTGTGTAAATGAAACACCTTGTATAACCTAAAATAATTTTAAAATATGGGCCTCAGTTTTTTCTACTACACTTCAAAATTTTGTTCTTCTATTCCATTAAATAAGGGAGGTATCGTTCGCGGACGCAAGTTTGGGACACCCTGTATTACATCATCCATATGCAACTTGTCCTACGTAAAAAGATGTACCTTTATAATTCTGCAATAAAAAATGGAGATTAACAATCAAAAAACATATCGATGACGTCATATCTTTTTCTTGACACCTAGAATATTTCACTTTTACGTAAAAAAATTCTAGATTGAAAATAAAAATCGACCGGTCCGAGCGTTTTCTCCTAAACTCCCATTCGAATTTTAATTGAATTTATTCGCTACTTTACGAACTTACTGACTTTCATAAAAAAACGCACACAGAAGTTATTGATCAATTTGAATTAACTTTTCACTAAATGCCTATTGTGATGAAACAAAGTAATTATTAAAATTTGAAAAGGACAGAACAGAAATAAAAATTGTTTTCAATAATGAGTTGCTCTATTACGATTTGCTATGCACTCATTTAATAGGCGGGGTATACATAAGTGATCAACTCTTTCCTGAGGTGTCATTCCAAGCTTCCTAAATCCGCAGCGCATAAGGTGCAAGTCGATTGGTAGGTGTGGTAAATCAGACAGCCTTCTACCGATCATATCCCAAACATTCTCAATCTGTGACAAATCTGTCGACTAAGCAGATCATGGGAAAACCACAATGTTAGCTTTTTGCAAACTGTGTGTTGAAACCCTTGCCGTATGAGGGCGTCCTTTATCATTTTGAAAAATGGGATTTTCCAACCCCAAGGATATGAAAGTGCAACAGACTCCAGCACATTGGCAATGTAAATGGCTACGTTTAAGTAGCATGTCAATGAAGACCCGCAGAGTAGAGTCTACAGGTACAGTGAAGTGGGCGTTCTTTCGTGTGGTAACGGGTCCGTACTTCTTTAGAAGCGGCTTCCAGGTAATGGGCAACCTTTGTGCATAGGTGTGTTCATGCTAGACGGCCCCCTTTCTATTTCAATGGCTTGTCGAAATATACTGTGTGTTTTATTTTGGATGTTGACCAGCATCTTGGAGTTGTAGAAGTATATTTTGTGTGCACACGTTGGGTCAGTGAAAAGGTAACCAAATGTTGGTGGTAAAGATGGTCTCAATGTTGTGTTTCTTCAGCTGTTTCCATATCTTGTCTGTCACACCTCTCACCTACGGCAAACATGTCTGGGCTATAGGCTGCTCATTATCTTCTTTTGCATTCGATGGTTTTCCCGCTCTCTTGATGTTTTTCCTGGAGAACCCATTTTGTAGAAGTGTGATCTTGATCATAACAAATATGATGATGAATATTTAATACAAAGCCAAAATAGCACTAAAACTTAACTAAAGGTTTAAAACGTCTAAACTGTATTATCGATATTTTTACAGAAGCGGGCGTTTTTGGAATTTTGTACCTTCTAGATGGCTATTAACCTCTATCCGATATGAAAGCTTAAACGTCTATCTGACATTGATCATTAGCATTACTGTTGCTTTTAAACTGTTGCCTCTTTTTATTATGAACGTATTACAAAAGAGGTTACATAACTGACCTAAAAACATCCGGCGTTGAACAACAAACGACTTTCCAACCTACAAAGTGGAAGTTACAAGAAATGAAATAATTTTATGAACAATACTTTTTATAGGACTATCCAACTTAAAATTGAGCAACCAATCGAAACAGTCTAAATTTTTTATTTGAGCCAATTAGGATTTGATTACACTGGCAATCTTTCCATACTACGGTGCGTTCTTACAACGATAATACAGGTGAGAATAAAGGTAAAAAACTGCATTTCGGAAAAAGCCTTCAATTTTACTGCATTTTTTTTGGATTGTCTTTCTGAATCCAACTCGTGGTAGGAATCTTTTGGTAATTATTGTCAGTCAGAATCACTCGTAGTTGTTGTCTTTGGAAAACCGCCACTCGTGCTAAAGTACTCGTGGCGATTTTCGTCACAACAACTATTCGTGATCTGATTAACAAAAATTGCCGCCAAGATTCCTACCACTTGTTGAATTATATACGATAATTATGCAACCTCTCTTGTAAAACGTTCATAACGAAAATAAGCTACGTTGTAAAAACAAAAATAATAATCCATGTCAGATGGACGTTTAAAAGATTTAGAGGTTAATAGTTTAATCATTTTTAAAAGCGTTGGCACGTCAGTAATTCTATGACGTCATTATTACACGTCCTTGCCAAATCTTTTTAAGGTGTAATAAAACACCTTAACAGCAAATTACGTAAAAGTAAACTGTCAGCAGCTGCCAAAAAACGTTTGGCTTCGATGTTGGTACAGTACATGGATTTGTCAACCTTTTTCACTAAAAAGTAACTAGATCTTAAAGAACTCCAAGTAACCAAATACTTGGTTTAAATTGGCATGGTACTCTATTCGATGAAGTACAACGCTTTAGAAAACGAACAAACCCGCTTGCTTGTACAAAAATATTGATAATAAAGTTTAGGCATTTCCCATTCTTTATAATTCATTTTTTGACAATTTTGGCACTGTTTTAAGAAACTACAAAGAAAAGTTATGAAAAATTAAATTATCTTTAAAAAATACGTGTGCACATTTTCCTATAAAGTTGATCGTAAATCAGATATTGAAAAAATTTGCACACACTTAAATTCCACATTGTGAATTTTTTTCGGCCAAATTACGCCTTCTATCAAAAAATTATATAGAACATAATCGATATGTTTAAACACATATTATATGCGTGTACTTTAATATCTTTGAAATTTGTACCTGTTTCAGAAATATTTAATAAAAACTGCATGGATTTTCCCAAAATCTAATCAGCTCCCGAAGAAATGAAACGAAGCTTAAATACAACGTTTCAAAACCGTATGTGTTATGGTTCTGGACTTATTGTGGATACTAACATACATCCGCGCGCACACGCACGCGCTCACACGCACACACACACACACACACACACACACACATATACCTACACGCACATACGGACTCATGCCCCCGCCCAACCGAAACCCACCGGACGACACACCGACTCGCCTGTCAGTTGATTAGATATCGTTAGATATTTAATCAAAAATTATAAGATGCGTAAACTTCGACAGAAAGTTAAAACGTTAATGTTATGAGCGTTATTTTTTTAAGAAAATCTATTAAATTTAAGAAAATAACATTTATAGTATTTATTTACCTTCTATAGTACATTTTCAAGAATAAAATTACTATGTATACATAGTAAAATAATTTTTAAAGTATTTTTTTAAAACAAATATATCACTTTTTTCAGATAATATTTTAGGAGAATATATAATTAATATGTTTTATTAATATAACTAATGGTGTAGTATGCATATTATCTACTCGCTCCTAGTGAGTTCGCGGTGAGACAGATAGTCGGTGTGTGAGAGGAAAAGTATTCGAGGGCTTGGGCGCACGCCGTGCTACATTAATCAAAAATAAAAATGAGGTTATCACGTTTTTACGGGAGATTTTTGCAACTTTTCTCTTCAAAAAAGCTTCCTCAGACTTGAACTATTATTTGAAAAAAAAATTAGCAGAATTCGTCCAGCCGTTTTCGAGTTTTGCACTTAGCTCATATTTGTTATAATTGGTGGATATCTTTGATTATACGTGGATAGCACACACGGTTAGTATATAGTATATAATCGGGGGTTTGGACGGTTTATAGTAGAAGCACGAAACGGTGCACACGACGTTCCCTTGACTTCGCGGCGACGTACCTTCAAGTGCGTGCAGTTTTGTCCGACCTTCCAGCCACCCCGTAAGTTCACCGGATACGCGTTATGAACCGTAACTTCGGCAAACAGTACTTTGTCATCTATTGTTTGCATTTTTTCACGCACGGCAAAATTGTTTTCGAAATCATTTTCTAGACAATAATTTTGAATTAATTTATAAGGCGTATTTGGTTTCATATGAAGAAGTTTTATAAAGGAAAGTTTATAAAACTAAATTATTTTTGGATGATTCTACTATAAAGTTGATCTTTATTCGGATACTGAAAAAATTTTAAGGAATACATACATTCTACTTTAGGAATTTTTTGCAGCCAAACAACGCGTCTCATTAAAAAAAATGCATAAAACATAATTAATTTATAGTTTTAAATTCTACATGTTGGTGTTTTTATATTTTTGAAATGTGCAGTTGTTTCAGAAATTTTTTATATAAAAAAACCAATTATTGCGCCTTGTAAATACCCACCTCTTTTGATTTTGGTGCATTTATGTATCGCTTAAAACTGCGTGTCATTTCTAAAAAACAAAAATTGCGTGTTTACTTATTCCTTATGTACTTACTATCTTTCAAGTTGCGTGGATAAATCCATTATTTAAGTTTCCCGTGAGAACTATTATACTCCATTTCTCCCCTAGGCCCCGTTCACCCGCTGTACCAATTTTTCAGGCGGTTGTCCGCCGCCGCGGTAGCCCACACAGACTAGGCTTTAATTTTATTTCATCTACGAAACGTTCAGTGATTATTTCACATTTTTATTAAAAGATAAAAACCTCACGGATAACACAAATCTACAAATAAACTAGGGTCCGCCTCACCAGGCACCACGACGTGCAGTAATGCGGGCAACACAGCAGGATAGGTTGGCAGCCTTGCCCGAACCGCTGTGCGTCGCTGCCGAGCATAAAAGCTCCCATTTAGCTCATCGCCCAACCGCCGCGATTTGTAAGTCACCCGCCCTGGACTTGCGGGCCGCTGCTTGCATAAATAGACTCATTTAACTCAATGTACTTAAAAACCGCGGCGGGCGCCCGCGAGCGGCCACCCGCTAGCGCATAAAAGGCCCCTTAGAGGCAAAATTTCAAAAACGCAGTTAATATAGTTAAATTAGTTTAATAATTATAATAATTAAAAAAATTTAATACGCACGTAAAAAGTGATGCGATGTCAATGCTATACTCTGTTCTATCTTATTTTGCATTAGAGCAAGCCCATGAAATCTAGGGAAAGAGTGGTAGCACTGTCACAAGTACAAGTTACTACCGTAGCTTGGTCCGTGATGCAAAAAGACCAGCCGTAGCAATCCCAAAGATGCGCAGTAGTCATTTTCTCCGACCAATCAGAAATGTATTCAAAATACAAAAAGCAACATGACATCTTCCTTTACAACTCATTAATCGATATGGAAATTGATTTTTTTCGTCAACTTATTAACCCAGCAAACACACATATAAATTATACATAGAGTCTATATAAAATTGAAGTAAATACTACTACATATGCTTTTTTATATTTAAGGTATGTAAGTATTCTTTAATACAGTTATATAAACCGTATATCACATATATTATGTATATATTATATAATAGTATAGAAGCGTACGTATATTCTATATCCAGAAATTCATATAATATATACATACAGATAATTACATATTAGTTATGAAATTCATATGCTATTATATTTACATGAATGAATTTATGTACGTTATATGTATAATCTTATATGTAAGATATATTACTTACTTAAGATTTATATCTTCTGTAAGTAATTTGAAATTACCATTACGTATATTTTATGGTCGAAAATTAATGTCCGTTTCGGTGAAACATATTTGCGCCGTATTATAAGTAATCGCGCGCGCGCGATTTCTGTGTTACCCACCGTAAAGGACGCTACTTAACCTAAAATACTGCTTTATATAAGTATTAATTATTTCTATTTGGTTGTTGTGTGTTCATAACTTTACACTTTATTTGTTTGTATACGTTCTTGATTACAAAATTATTGTTAGGTAAGTTGATCTATTTATTAGAGAGGTGAAAGACAACATTCATAGATGCTTGAAGACCATTTTCACCAACGATGTAGCCACAAAATGTTCATGGCTGGACCAAAGGGGAAATTTTCATATATTTGACTTGGTGTCATTTACTGCTGTTAAAGGTAACGTTGATAGTTTTGCAGTGGTGAGATTCGACTAATACCTATACTTGTTTACAGATGTTATGCAAAGTACATACACTATTACGCAAAAGCAATTAGAAGTTATATGCAGTGAATGGTTTCGGTTAGCAAAACTTCGACTTAAACCAACGCAAAATCAAGCTGTTCAAATGTAGTTTTTTTTATTGATTTATTATTTGTAAACAAAATATGAAAAATAAATAAACTTTTTTACATAAAATATATGTCTTATCCATATATCTTATTTAAGTAAATATCAATATGTAATATTGATGTAATTTTTCATCTGTATTTTTTATGTAACTAAATATACATAAAACATATATAAATTCATGTACTACAGAGATAGAAGAATTTACATCTAATATACATATATATTATTTTGAAAATTGCTGACATCCTGACATTAAATATCTATTTTTCTTCCAGTTTTATATAAATTTAACCAGCTCTTATATAATTTATATGTATTTTATATATATAAATGTGTTTGCTGGGAAGGATTATACAGGGTCATTTTTTAATTGGGCCATTAGACGTTTCTCAACTCCTAAAAACATTAGAGAGTTAATATTTGGCCATAGATTCTGATGATACATCTTTCTAAAATATTTTCATTACAATGGCACTTCCGGTAATGCCGGACGTGACCATTAACTTTATTTTTTTAAAGGGAACGATATACTTTGTTACCGGCATTAGATTCCTTGTTCAATTTACTACATTTTCTGTCTAGCGTATGTTTATTTAATTACCATAGTTACGGAGATATAACAACTTTTATGGAAAAATTACTACTTGCAAGGATTATTTAGAAAAATCATAACTTTTGAACCATTAATTCTACTGAAATGAATAAACGACCCATTAATTGCACAAGAATTTCTCTATCGGCTGAATTCTGTAGCTTTATTAGAAAGGTCACAATAAATTCGTAAACTTGAGAAACTTCAAATACGGATAACTAATTTTTTTCAAATGGAACACCCCTACTTTCTTATCATCTGTCGATAGAGAATTTGATTTGCAACATTTTCTTTCAAATGATCGGTATGTCTATCATTATCCGTTTCTGAGGAAAATATCAATATTACTCAATTTATTATAATTAGTAGGTGGCTTTGGAGCTCCGAAGCTATGGTAACAGTTGCGTGCAATTGTCTTTATTTATGCTAAGTTAAATATTCTATAATTTCCATATTTATAACTTAACAATTTTTTCAAACCATGTTTAATAGCGAGCACCTAGGCTGTCAATTTAGTGACAATATTTTTGAAATTAAGTGTATCAGAAAGAATTCCAAAAATTCAGAACACTACACAAGAATTTTATTCAGTTTGGAAATCAACTGTACAAGAAATAACGTTACTTGGGCTTTAACACAAGAAAAAGAAATAACTACAACAGCGTATTTGAATACAATGGCAGTATTGGATAACGTCATATTAGCGGAAACACATCTCTAGCCTAACTTGCACGCCCGTGGTAACTGTCTTGACAAACTCTGCTGGATAAATTTCGCGAAAGGCTTGATGGATTCGATCAACCAATTCTTCTAAAGAACCTACTATTCGGTTATGCACCTCCCCACAAATAAAAATCCAAAGGCGTTAGATGCGGCGACCGGGGTGGCTACAGCCGTGGGCCTCTGTTTCTGGTCCATCTATTTTCAAACAGTTGTGTTAATTTTTGATCCACAGTTCTTGTATTATGGGGTAGAGCCCCATCCATTTGGTACCAGCATGTTCTCGCTCTACTTAACGGCAGTTCGTCAACGAAGGTTTCTACTTGGTTTTCGGGAATCTGAATGTATCGAGCCCAATTGAAATTTTCGTTATATAAAACGTATTGGAGTTGATCACTCATGATCATACAATAAACATTAACTTTAAATTTTCTTTGATTGCCCACGGTTTCAAACAGTCGAGGATTTTCAGATGCCCAGTAATACCGATTTCTCCTATTAACTATTCCATTTTGATAAAATTTTGCTTCGTCCGACCAAATCACATCTCTAAGAAAGTTTTCGTTTTGTTGAATTTCAATCATCATGTCTTCACAAAATTGAATCCTCTTCGAATAATCTTCTCAACCCAGTTTTTATAGGTGAATGAAGGAATACGGATGCTTCTTATATTTTTTATAATTTTATGCATTGTCGAATAAGTTAAACCAGAATCTTCCGAAGCTGCAACTAGATGAACGTGGATTTACCTCAAAATATGCAAAAATATTGATTTCGTTATCTTCTGTTAGAACCCAAGGAACGACATTTCTTGAACAAGTTGATTTGCCAAACTGAATAAAATTCTTGTGTAGTGTTCTGAACTTTTTTGGAGTCACTTCTGGTACATCGGGATATTTTTCATTAAATAAGTGACACGTTCTTGAAATAATGTGATTACATTCGCCAAAACAACAAAACAATGAAAAACCTGCTCGTTTTTATACCGAAAACGGTGATTTTACATGTTTAAGTGTCAAAATAAATAAATAAAGACAATTTCACGCAGCTGTTACCATAGCAATGTAGATCCAAAGCCACCTCCTAATTATAAAAAATTTAATAATATTCATCAATTTACATAAACATGGTTTTTCTCAGAAACGGATGACAGGCATACCGATCATTTCAAAAAAAATTTTGCAAACAAATCAAATTCTCTATCGACAGCTGATAAGAAAGTAGGCGAGTTCCATTTGAAAACATTGAGTTATCCGTATTTGAAGGTTCTCAAGTTTACGAAATTATTGTGACTTTTCTAATAAAGCTACAGAATTTAGCGACCACTCAGCGGATAGAGCAATTATTGTGCAATAAATGAGTTTTTTATTTATTTCAGTAGAATTAATGGTTCACAAGTTATGATTTTTCTAATAAACCCTTGCAAGTTGACATTTTTTCGTAAAAGTTGTTATATTTCCGCAACCATGGCAACTAAATAAAAATAAGCTACACACAAAATGTAACAAATTGAGTAAGGAATCTAAAGGCGGTAACAAAAATATATGGTTCTATTTAAAAAAATTAAGCTAATGGTCACTTCCGGCATAACCGGAAGTGCCATTTTGATGAAATATTTTAGAACGATAGATCGTCGGAAACTATGGCCATTTTAACAGTTGAGAAACGTCTAATGGCCAATTAAAAAAAATACCCTGTATATTTTTATTAGTTTATGATTATAATTTTTTATTATATATTGTATATTCTTTACATTGGTCATAAATGACAACACTGTCTTACCTAAAATAATGAGATGTTTTGTTTATCTACGTAAAAACTAATCAGAATGCTTTCTTCTTTTTTCAAATAAATAACAGGGCAGGAATATGCAGGATATCCAGAGCGCAACTTCAAAAGTAATCCAATGTGGAGGCTTGCTTTCGTGATACAATTTACCTACTGCATTTTTCTCTTTCGTTTTCTTGGCTATTCAACATGACGTAGATGTATGTTTATGACTACCTGAACCTGACTTGGATTCTCTTAGTGATATAGTAAGCAGGTGGGATGTCTCCCATATATTTTCTCAATCATTTGAAATAATCCTTTCTGTGTGCAAACAAACATTTTGCCACATTATTGAACCTCAGGCCATAATTTCTGAACCCTACCTTTCGATGAAGGTTCAGAACCTATATGTTAACTGCAATAAATTTTACAAAAGCCCCATGCCATTTCAACATATTGACAACGCTAAGCAGACAATCGTAAAACTTCATACCCATCCTTATTCATCAAAATATTACATAAAAGGTAAGAATTCTTATAGATTCCCCATTGTGGGATAAAAGTATGCAAAGAATTTCTTATGCCTGTTAGGCAATAAATTCAAACTTAGGAAAACGATAAGATTTCGATTGGTTACCGATAGCGTGTGACTTTTTCCTTCCAAGTTTGGTTTCTTTTTTAAAAAAGAACGCCGTTTTGTGACGGAAAATATGCGTAACCAAGTTATGTGGGAGAGAATCTTTCTGTAATTTTTATAAAATGTTATTTAATAAAGTTACATATAGCGTAACGCTAGTTTTATACTCTATACGTATCTAAAAGTTTCTAAACAAAGGCTTCACGTCCTAGCAAAGGGCGAGTAAAAGAATTTTCCTTAATATCAGTGCACTTTTGTCGTTAAATAATTAACTATCTTCGTATCTAAAACATTCGATTCTCTAGGTTCTTTCTTTGATTGTGGTTTTGGTCCTTTCGTCGCTTCTTCAGTTCAACTCTGATCTTTCACCCGTAAATAAGATACTCCTTCACACCTGGGGTTATGAACGCATGACTAGCAGTTTTTCGTCACTACCGAATACTGGACGGGGGTCTACGGAAGCCCACTGGAAGATAACTCGACGGGCAACGACCTCAATCTCATCTCGTTTTCTCCACCAGAACAGTAAGCTTAAGTCACGTAAGATACACGAATAATCCTATTCATCAGTTACTGATTGGTGAGTCTTTTAGATTTTGATTACTCCATAACGACATCCTGAACCTACAAATACTCGTATAAGTTCAACTTCGCAATACTTTACCTAGTTCGTTATTAAACGAATTATAGCTGCAAACATAACACGGTTTCTTAGTGGTGTGTTATACATACATTTAACTGTGACATTGGTTTGGGTTACACCTAATGAGATTAGGGAATCTGAAATTATGACTGTTTAATTAAGATTTAATAATAACTAATTTCATTCACACTTACTGAGGTGTTCACTAGCACCGTTACTAATGTAGCTTACTCAGTACTTCATTTTGAGGTTCATTACTGTTAAAGATTTGAAATTGCAAGTGCGTCATAAACAGCTGTGACAATCTGCACCTGTTTACCTTGAAGTTGGTTGCTTCTGTATTTCAATAGTGTGTTATATGGGGAGATCCATATTATAATATAACAGTGATGTTTTGTAAAGTAAAACGCTTTATACTGGGTGATTAAAGTAATGATTTAATATTGCTGAAAAATTTGAAGAGTTGAAAACATTCAAGTAGGCTTCTAATTTAAGCTTGTAGTTTTGTGTGTAACAGTAATAACGTATCCATGTGCCTAACCGACCGAAGGAGCTTCAGTTCCTTTATTATCTGGCTCCTTTTGGACCACGGAGACATCCGAGGTGTCTGAATAGAAAAAAAAATCTGTTTGCGCGTCGATTTCTTTCTTAAAACGCTGACTGAAAATTACAACCTGGTTCACTTTTGGCAACAATTTTTGCTGCAAAAAACCTGTCTCTCTTATTTGTACCAAATTTCACAATAAAAAAATCAACTTTGATCTTATTATCCACAATTTGTCTGTCCACCTGAGACGATGTTGGCATTTATTCTTCCTCTGTTATCTCAGCAGCATCATCGGACAGTTTACCTTCATCGAAATCCAACTCTTCAATGTCCTTGTCAGTATCCTCATAATCGATAAGGGTCGGTATTAGGTCAGACACCGAAACACTTTCTCCTTCAATTATATTTAGCTTCATCCCACGCTTGACCGTTTCCCTATTTTCAGTTCTCATTGGCTGAGATAGTCGAGAACTGTATTGCACCATGCTGTGACTCCTCTGGTTCTGGGTTTACTCTAAGTAGTTCATTTTTTAAAGCAACACGTGGTTCAAATGGTGATATTTCACAGGGTTCAAATCCGGCAAGTTTGTTGGCCTCATATTTGGCACCAATTTTGGTAATAGTTGCATTCAACAAACGGGTAAAACATGTCTTCGGTAGCACTCCTCGATTTTTTAATTTCCACCTTTCCAACACTGCTCGCCAGGCTGCTTTAAACGGCCTAAAATATTTTATTATTCTCACTTTGTGGAACAACACAGACTGTTAAGTAAAAACCTAAATTATCGCCAATCATCAATTTTGGACCATCCAAATTTCGCAAATATGTTAGTGCATTAATGAAGAAACAATCCTCAAGAGTTTCACTGGTGAACCATCCATTGGGTAACCTCTTTCTGTCCATTACCTGCTATAGAAAACTAGATTTTGATGTATCGACAATTAGATGAGCATGTTTCACTCCTCGTTTAATCACAACTTCGGCAGGATCCGGGTCAACAGAAAAGTACGTCTCGTCGTAATTAATAATGTTAGAAGGCTCTTGTAGATGAGTAAAATATTGTTCCACAGTCTCATATGATACATCAGCCCTTACATTCTGGGTTTTGTCGGCTAATTTTACTGTTAAGTCACGGTGTCTTCACAAACAGGATTTAAACCAACCCGTGCCAGGTAGATTGTCCAAAAAGTGTTTTCCCTTTTACCTAATCTGTTCAGATATTGTTGAACCATACACCTGATATTAAAACATTTCAATGGATAGCCCCCTCACAGAGCAACAAAACTTCCGCCAATCTAGATTCTGCTTCGGCACTTAAAACTGGTTGACCAGCATTTTTTTCTATGAAATTTTCAAGCGTTGTGTATGGTACTCCATAACACATATAACATTTGCGACATATGTAGCATTTTCTTAAATTATTATTAATTCAATGTGAGACTTGATCATATGGGTTACATAAATAGGCAACATAGCATGATTACTTTTGACAGGACGGCGTTAATTTGACTTCTGGTCATTTTGACAAATGGTAATACCACTACAGAAAAAAATATCATGGTTTGCTTTAATGCAAAATAAGATGGAACAGAGTATCTGTCACATTATCTTCATATTATTAATTAATCAAATTTTGACAAACGTTATCACTTTAATTAATTGATTCCGGTTTCGAAAAAAATATGTAACACAATACTAAGGCAATACATTTTTACACAGGTCTAGAAACATTTACAAAGTTCTTGTTTGTATTTGACACTCTTTGCAGTGCATCATTTAATTTAAAATACTAATGCAATTTTTTCTAAGTTTAATATATCTACAGCAACATAAAACACATTTTGAGTTAAGTCTTTTGTTTAATATAAATGTTAAGGATGTGTAAAGTATTGTAATCACCTAGGTGAAATTTATGTTACTGCAGTGGAGGGAAGTATCAATTTGGCCTTCTAAACAATTGATAAAATTTTTTGCACCCACAGATTTTTATAGTAAGTTACCAAGTACAAGGGTAATTTTAGATGGAACTGAAATTCCAATTAATAAACCATCATTACCAACAGCACAGCAGTCGACGTTTTCCCATTACAAAAACAAAAATACTGTAAAGGTCATGATAGGGTGTACGTCAGGTGGACTAACGTCACTTGTTAGTCCAACATATGGGGGATCAGTGAGTGTTCGACAGCTGGTAGAACGCAACAACTGGATACCATCACAATGTGATCCCGGAGATTCGGTTATGGCGGACAAAGATTTTGATATACAAGATATTGTTGCTTCGCATGGTATTCATGTGACCATACCAAAATTGTTTAAAAAGAAAAATAAACTTTCATGCAACACAATCCAACATGACAGGAAAATATCTAGTAAGAAGGTGCACATCGAAAGAATCATTGGTCTTGCCAAAACATTTAAAATACTTAAAGGGACTTTAAACGAAACTGAAGTATTAATGTCCGAAGATATATTACTTGTATGTTTTATGCTGTGTAACTTTCGATGATTAGTTGTAGATCAAAATGCATGAAAATGTATTTGTCAATAAAGTTAAATTATGTAACTTATATTAGTAAAAATTATGTTGAGTTTCGATAGAAATTAGAATAAAAAACTTATATGTAGTACTTAATGTTATATTTAATAATTGTAATAATACAGATAGGTACATAATAAACACTATCTATATGAAACATAGGAGTCATAAATGTACCCTTTAATTAAATATGTCCTTATAATTTTTATAAAAGTGTTTATTAGCATAGTTTTTTTATGATACTTATTGAAAAATATTGATAGTTTTTTAATCATTTCCCCAATAAAAACATCATCTCTTTTCATTATTAATAACACAAAATCAACCAGTGTATAAATAATAAAGTGACAGATTGTTTTGTTGCTGCACAACTGCCCTTGTACCTAAAAAATAATAATTGTGATTTTCATGTAATTTAAAAGCACCACTTTTTTCACAAAGGTATATATATATACGCAAGGATTTCTGGTGAAATACGGCAGTCTTTAATTGAATAAGGGCACTTAATTTCTAGGCAAATGTTGTCATCTACTATGCCATCAGGTGAACTACATAAGAAAGGATATGTTCTTGAAACAAATAAACCACACATTGTGACGTTTGTGTTCATTTGTTTTTTATACATTTTTCTAGCAGTAGGTTCGTACATTTTATCATGACGAATAGCAGACAAATCTTCTTGCTTCACTAAATTATTTGAAAGTTTTTCAAAATTTTTACAAGTTAGGCATATCAACCCAAAATTCGAACATTGTAATGTATAATTTCTTTCTTGGTGCCACGTTTTACATAATGATTGTGCTCGTGTACTTTCTTCTATTGCCTTAACTTTTTCATAGGTAATTGAAGTTATACCAATATCGCTTAAAAATTGATCTTCGGCATGCAGTTTTAAATAATCATGATCATTATAAACATCCATAAGATCTGCAGGTGGTATTATCTGTAATATCGGAATTTTTTCTTTGCTGAAGGCTGCATATGAAATACAGCGTTGTTTAAAAAATTGCTTGTAGTTACTGTCGATATATTTAGATAGGCGAGGATCATAAACATTTAGATTAGCAATCTGTCTTTTTAATTCTAAATTACATGCTTTATTAGGCGAACCTTTGTATTTCTTTGGTTGGTGAAAACTTTGCAATGTATCAGTATAGGTTTCTCGAGTTTTAATTGATGTACATCGTTGAAAATCTAATAAGGCTTCGATGCAAACAAAAACATGCTTGCATTGTGCAACAGGGTCTTTACCAGCTGCACATTCACATTCTGCTTCCTTAATAAAACCATTGACACATAACATTAAATTTATATTATAAAGAACATTTTTTTTTACATTCAGAGACCACTAGACCTATTATAAAAGTGTTGGAGTTATGAAAAGCATATCTCATAGATAATAAATATTTTTCTTTATACATGTTAGACGGTTTTGTACCAACCACTATTTCAAAAACATTTAAATAGTTCTCTTTAATGGAGTCTGCGATAATTAACTTTGAAGAAGCATTTATATCTCTATAAATTGTAATATCAGCTCCACAAAATACATAATCATCTTCAGTACAGTCCTCTGCAGGAAAATTGAAATTCTGGTCATATATTTTCAGTCTAAAAGATAAAATTGGGTAAATAATACTAAATTCTGTACACAAGGCACTACTTAACATACCATTCAATCAAATTTGCTTTCTTGCCATGAATGTTTACGTTACGTTTTCTAATTCTGCTTGTAACTCTTTCAAAGACCAAGTTCCCTAGTTATTTGCCATTTCAATTAATAGTAAAATACAGGAAAATGATAAATTAAGAAAACTAGAAGTACTCAATCGTGTTTTCTTGTACATGTCAAATGACTAAAAACGGAGTACGCATGCTGCCATCTACCCGCATGTATTGTAAGATGTCTTTGAAAAACGCCCATTAGAGCCTTTATTTTGTTACGCCAATGGAAATAGTAATATTCTGATTCTTGGGGATCTTAGACAAGAATCTAGGGATGATCTGTGATTCAAATTCTAACCTACAATTACAACACAAGTTTGTGGTATTCTACCTACTTCAACAAAATCTTATTTTCACTTTGTTATATCTCAAACAAAATGCAATCTATAAGAATAATAGCACGTTCATCAATTCGTAACAAATGGTCACAAAAATTATCTTTAAGGTCAGTATGATTTAAATCTTTTTTCCTACACTAATTTTCAATTTAGTTCAATAGTCAGTCAAAATGTGGAAGTACAACCAAAAGTAGAAAATATAACAATACCTCCACCATCAAACGTAGACAAACCATTATCACCAAAAATAGAACAACTTGTAAATGCTATTTCTAATTTGACACTAATAGAAGTAACAGAGTTAAGTAGTGGTCTAAAAAATCGTTTAAATCTTCCCGATGCACCTATGTTACCAGTTGGATTCACAGCAGGCGGTACGATGCCTGTTGAAGAGGAGGAAGTTACACCACAAAAAATTAAAAGTTCTTATACAGTAAAATTAATGAAATTTGATGAAAAACAAAAAGTTCCGTTAATTAAAGAAGTTAAAGCACAAGTTGAAGGTATGAATTTAGTGCAGGCGAAGAAATTTGTTGAAAGTGCACCTGCAGTACTAAAAACTGATATTGGAAAAGAGGAAGCCGAAAAGTTAAAAGAAGTTCTTACGAAAGTTGGTGCAGAAATTGTTATTGATTAGTTTGGAATATTATATAGGTAGGAATTAAATAAATAAATAAGATTGTGTTTATTTATTACGTACATTCAATTTTACACTCCTTTTTCCATCTCTATGAATATAATGTTGCTTTACAATTATTTTGAATGTGTACAGGTCATAAATCAAAATTTGAGGCTTTTAAAGTTGTGATTATTACACAGCAGAAGCAGATTTTCAAGCTCTATGTGTGTTTATAATTTTATATATCAATGCTAAAGTGTTTGTTGTTGTAACAAGCTAAAGATTATAATACATAAGGTAACTGCATATCATCCAAAAAAGTTATGTTTGGGTACTGATCTTTCAATGCTACTAAATCATGTTGGTTACATGAATTAGATGTAAATTTTACAAAACACAAACTTGGTAAATTGTCAAAAACCTGTGGGCTGAACACCTGTACATCACAATCTGAAATATCTAAAAATTTTAAATGTGGTAATTCTTCCCCACTGATGTTCTCCAAATTTTTAATATAAGTTCCCCTCAAATAAAGACATCGTAAATTCTTAAGCATATTAAAGTGTCCATTCAGTTCTAGTAAAATGTCGTTATTAGTCAAATTTAAAAGTTTCAGCAACTCTAATGCACTGAATGAATTTTGATCAATTTCCTGAATTTTATTATCATTTAATAAAAGAGATAATAATCCAGGTACATCCTCAAATGTTTGTGTCGTTATTTCTGCAATTCTGTTAGAGCCTAAATTGAGTATGCCTAAAGAGTCTAATCCTTTAAAACAACCTTGCTCTAGTTTTTTTATATTATTTTTTGATAAATCTAAAGCGCGAAGTTCTTGTAGGCCTTGAAATGTTCCTTCTACTAATTTGTTTATATTATTACTCGCTAAATCTAGAACTCTCAATAGTGAGAGGTGCTCGAATAGTTGTGAATTAATATGTTTTAGTTTGTTTACTTTCATACCAAGAAGCACTAAACTAGTCAACCCTTCAAAATCATCCTTCTGCAATTCATCTACAAAATTCTCGTTTAAAGATAATTGTGTTAGGGCGTTCAGTTGCTTAAGATTTGGTAATTT
Source organism: Vesta saturnalis (assembly GCA_036346205.1). NCBI lineage: Eukaryota > Metazoa > Arthropoda > Insecta > Coleoptera > Lampyridae > Vesta > Vesta saturnalis. Next base: position 459,322 of record JARFJB010001332.1, read on the forward strand.
TTTTATTTTATTACAGTCCAAATCAAGTACTTCTAGAGTGTTCACTTCCTCAAAAACATTTTCTAATTCTACTAAATTGTTACCGCTTAAATACAATTTCTGTAGTGCTTTTAGCTCACTGAAAGCATTCTCATGGATTGTTTGTAAATCGTTACTTTCAAAATGAAGCTCAACCAGCTTACAATTTTTTAGATCGTCCTTTCCAATTTCCTCAAGTTGGTTGCTACTTAAATCGAGTTTTTCTAAATTAACTAAACTATTGAAAATACGATCAGGGAGTTTTTTAATTTTATTTGACTTGAGATTTAAGTTAATCAAGTTTGGTACATGTGTAAATACTTCATAAGGCAATTCTCGTATTTTATTTTCTTGCAAATTCAACTCTATCAATGCATTTAATCCTGAAAAAGCGTCAGGTTCGATTTTTCTAATTGTGTTATCAGTGAGTTTGAGCTGTTCAAGTTCATTTAAATTACTAAACACACCAGATGGTACAAATTCAATTTTATTATACTCTAAGTTGAGTTTCTTTAAATTGAGTTTTTCAAAATGATCTGGTAATATTTCAGATATGTTGTTATTGGGAAGATTCAGTTCTTGAAGTATTGTTGGTAGAGCGTCACTTGGGATTGTTGAAAGATTACAGAATGCTAATGTTAATGAAGATAACTGATTCAGCTCTTGAAAAAACTTACAGTCTAATAATTTTAAATCACTGCAAGTTATTTTTAAATCGTTTATAGTTGATAGAGTTATTTCAGATGTTGATGCATAAGTATTCAGTGCTTCTATAAATTCTTCATAATCTTGAACATTTTTACAGGTAATTCTTCCATCTTCATTTTCTATTTGTGCCTAAAATTAAAAAAAAGATTTATAAAACTGCATCTCATTTTCTAAAAGTTTGCATTTTTGGATAAAACAAATTCAATAATATAATTGCTAAAATGGTTTATTGTGTTGTAAGAACCATACTTTAGTGATAGTATAAGTAACTCTGGAAATGAGAATTGCTTTAAGGCGAGAAGCTTATCCGAAAGATTGGCTTGTTTTTTCAAGATGTACAGTGTATACAGTTTATACATAGAACAGTAAGAAAATAAAAAAATGAACTATCGAAAAAAATATATACTAAAGTTCTTGTATCTTTATCTAACTCAATTATTTTCTTACCATTGCTGATGTAATTTCTTTACAAATATCTTAATAATTATGTTAATTGGAGTTTGGGGTCAAACAAAATTTACTCGCCCCATAAACGTAGGTAATGGAGACTTTGCGCCGACGCACCTTGAACAGTTGGAATAGGTCAGAAAAATCAATTCAATGTCTAAAATGAGTAATGGCATAAACCGTAGAAATACGAGGGCGTTTTGGAATTTTGTTCGTATCATCACATAATTATATATGTTATTGAAGACGACAGCTGTAATTGCTGTTAAAATAAAGCGAATAGAGTTAGTAAGTATTTAACCGAAATACACCGTTTTTAATTAAATGTTTAATGAACCATATATTTTTCGGACATTCCGTCAATATTTTCGTGTTAATAGTACTTTTGGTTATTAAAAATTAGTTCACCATGAAAAATTATGGCTTCATGAATGGCTACTTTTGGTTATATCGGAAGCTGGAAATAAATCTGTTATTTTAAATGGGACACCTTGTATTAGCAGCGTGGGTAACCAACAATGGGTTATAAGTTTTCACGTTTAAAGATATTCAAAAAAAAGGGGGGTGCAAGTTACTCTTCAAGGTTGATTTACTATTTACGAGAACTGACAAGAACTGTAAGTAGAAAGAAGACAACCATCCCCTCCACTCTTTTTGTGACGTCACAAGCCCCGCTCACGTGGCTGACTTCGGGTTTGACCTTGATGGCCATGTGGACGGCGTAATTTGACCTTGGGCCTGGCCTTGGAGTTGACTTTGGGGGGTTGACCTTGACGGCCACGTGGTGGACATGATTTGACCTTCATGTCCATTTAACGTCTGGGCTTGGCATTGGAGTTGGTCTTGGGCCTGCCCTTGGAGTTGACCTTGGGTTAGCTAAGGTCAGAACCAAAATCTGTTCTGCGGGAAAATTGGAAACTTTCTAATAAGGGGGCCCTAATGCTAACGTGTAAGACAGGTGTAGGAACTTCTGCACTCCCAGTCGTGGCCCCCTTAATGTTAGTATTCTAATAAGGGGGCCCTAATGCTAACTTATAATACAGCTATAGGAACTTGTGTTAGGGGCTTCGCCCTCTTGTAGCTCCCTTGGCACGAAATTTGAATTTGTTTGTGTCAACATCTAGTGGTGTATGGACTAATGAATGTTTTCTGTAATAGAGGTGGACTAATTAGGCGTTGTTTGTGGCGTCATCTAGTGGTATATTTTTGAACTAGTGAATGTTTTCTATAATAGAGATGACGCCACTTAGCGGTATATTTCTAGGACTAGCCAGGCTTTATTTGTGGAGCCATGTAGTGGTATATTTTTAAACTATCGACTGTTTTCTGTAATAGAGGTTGATCATGCACGTCTGTCTCTCTCTCTGTCTTCCTGGTTTCCCCAGTTTCTCTTTCGTCTCTTTCTCAAACAAATAAATCATGCTCGATGAAATGAATCAATCAGATCAATCTCAATCAATCAATCGACCAAATCTATCAATCTCAATAAATCAAATCATAACTTACAGTTTGCGAAAACCACCTTACAGTTCAAAAATACTGATCTGGTTTAACGTACAACTTGCTAAAAATCAACCACAATTCAAAAATACCGCATTGATATAACGGAAATAAAAAGGTAAGTGGTTTATTATATGCGAGTCAATAACTAGAAACTTTAAATCCACAAATACATGTCCCCATAATGTTATTAATTAAAAAAAAGTAGCGTAACACTCATACCTTTATCTAATTAACTAAACAAATGAACTGGGATCGAGTTCATAGAATAAAAGCTGACCATATTGCAGAGTTGGTTTATGACGGCCTCCTACAAGGATATACATTAAAATCCTTAATAGTATTTTTTATGAACAATATGGCAACCAACCTACCAAGCTACAATTTTAGCTGATAAAGGTTTGGTTATAACCCAGTAGGTTTTGTGCCTTTTGCTCATTCGGAGATTAGGATAGGCGGGGTACAAAAATATTACCAGATGTTGGTTTAAAAAAATATGCATATAGATATGTTCGCTTTATAAATTGATGTTGCTTCAACCTGAAACTAAATTATTATATAAAAAGGGCACCAACACGTTTTATGGAAAAACAAGTAAACCATGAATATAATAAAGTTACAAAATTGACAATAGCAAGCCTTATTTACTACCTTAATTTTGATTATAAATGAGAATATCATAGAGCTAATGTTAGTAACGATTTTACTACCTAAAGTTTGATTATAAAGAAGACATCTTAAAGCTAATGTTAGTGAGGATTGTTTAACTTAAGTAAAACTAATATATGGAATTATTAATAGAAATAAAATACCTTATTTTGATTATACTGTACTTCTATAGGATCCGAAATGGCGGCTTTTTGAATCAGCGGTTGGAAAATTCCGTGGCGTAAATTTTACATGGAAGTTGAAATAAAATTGGATTCGGATGCATTAAAATTTCCAAATGTATAATTTTGCTGGTTTAATGGATATTACAATTCCACTTCACAGTAACAAAGGTCATTGCGTCATTATTGGTTGAACGCAATTACACCGTAAAGCAACTAAAGCTAAAATGCAACTGGTTAAGTAATTATGCGGATAAATAAAATAAAGTAAAACGTAAAGTAGAAGTAAATAAAAAGAAGTGCCGAAAAAGCAATCATCTCAAACTGTTGCATAATAGCTTTTCAAATAAACTTACCGTAATAATTATACGGCACTTATTAAAAAATTTTAACAAAGCCACAATGGATGCGCCACATCCACCTTCAAAATGTCATTAAAAAAGAATCGCCGCAGTAGTTTTTGCGTATGCACATGTGAATCAAATGTGCGAATAGTATGCGCACGAGTTTACTTTTACAATAATTATGTGCATGTTTTTATGCAACTATGATATGCAACACACGCTACACGCAATGCATGTTAAATTGCCTAAATAAACGTGAATTTTATTAACAAACGTAAAGAGTTTGTTACAATATTAGGTACAAAATATATTTTAAAAATAATACGCATACCTTCAGATATGTTTGCTTTCGGCCGTTCTAATAATAATAATAACTATGTGTTGGAGAACTGAATAATGAAGTATTTATTTATAAGGGAGGGCGGGAGGAGAGAGAAAGAGAGAGGAGAGAGGAGAGAGGGAGAGGAAGGAGAGAGGGAGAGGAGAGAGAGGGAGAGAGAGGGAGAGGGAGAGGGAGGGAGAGGAGAGGGAGAGGGAGAGGGAGGGAGAGGGAGAGGGAGAGGAGAGGGAGAGGGAGAGGGAGAGGAGAGGGAGAGGAGAGGAGGGAGAGGGAGAGGGAGAGGAGAGGGAGAGGGAGAGGAGGGAGAGGGAGAGGGAGAGGAGAGGGGAGAGGGAGAGGGAGAGGAGAGAGAGGAGAGGGAGAGGGAGAGGGAGAGGGAGGGAGAGGAGGGAGAGGAGAGGGAGAGGAGAGGGAGAGGGAGAGGAGAGGGAGAGGGAGAGGGAGAGGGAGAGGAGAGGGAGAGGGAGAGGGAGAGGGGAGAGGGAGAGGGAGAGGGAGAGGGAGAGGAGAGGAGAGGGAGAGGAGAGGGAGGAGAGGAGAGGGAGAGGGAGAGGGAGAGGGAGAGGAGAGGGAGAGGAGAGGGAGAGGGAGAGGGAGAGGGAGGGAGGAGGGAGAGGGAGAGGGAGAGGGAGAGGAGAGGGAGAGGGAGGGAGAGGGAGAGGAGAGGAGAGGAGAGGGAGAGGGAGAGGAGAGGAGGGAGAGGGAGAGGGAGAGGGAGAGGAGAGGGAGAGGGAGAGGGAGAGGGAGAGGGAGAGGGAGAGGGAGAGGGAGAGGAGAGGAGAGGGAGAGGGAGAGGGAGAGGAGAGGAGAGGAGGGAGAGGGAGAGAGGAGAGGGAGAGGGAGAGGGAGAGGGAGACGGGGAGGGAGGAGAGGGACGGAGGGGAGGGAGAGAGACGGAGAGCGGAGACGGAGAGGAGACGGAGACGGAGAGGAGACGGAGACGGAGACGGAGAGGAGACAGGAGACGGAGACGGAGACGGAGACGGAGACGGAGACGGAGACGGAGACGGAGACGGAGAGGAGAGAGAGGAGAGGAGAGGAGAGGGAGAGGAGAGGAGAGGAGAGGAGAGGAGAGAGGAGAGTGAGTGGTAAGCAACCGCAGTGGTTGTTTGGTTTTCGATATAGTTAGAGCATCGGCTAAATATTATTTGGTCGATGGTTAGAGTTATAGTATAGAGGGCTAGCTAGATGTAGATTGGGACATGTTGTACATACGCCTATCTTGATGCATTATAAATAAATGTGTTATGGTTATTAAGAATTTTCAGTGACGACAACTAAACCTGTTGATATTTTGCCGCGAGAGCTTACAACAGTTATACTTCGACCCAGAGAAATAAGCGAAGGTTCCAAACGGTAAAAAAAATATTTTATGGTATATGTTTGACAACGAAAAAAAAAAACAGAAACAACAAAAGAAATTGTGGGCAGATAGTGCAAAGTTTTCCTCCCAAATAGGTCGAAAGACCTGCGATTTAAGAAAATCTGAAATCTGACTTATCGAATCCCATTAGATTTAGTTATATCATTTTACAGTCATTAACTATAAATATTTTATTTATTATTACTGTTACGAACAATCGCTTAGTATAAAAATTGAAATATTTTTAAATTGGTCTCAGAATGCTTGTCCCAGTTTCTATAAAAAGATTAAAATATGTTTGTCAGGTATGTGTGTGTGTGTGGGTGTGTGGGTGTGTGGGTGTGTGGGTGTGTGGGTGTGTGGGTGTGTGGGTGTGGGTGTGTGGGTGTGGGTGTGTGTGTGTTTGTGTGTGTGTTTGTGTGTGGTGCTGCGTGGTGCGGTGTGCGTATATATATATATATATATATATATATATATATATATATATATATATATATATATATACCAGGTGTCTACAATCTACCCACGTTCTATGGCCATATTTGTTATTATAAGAGATACAGATTCGGTTAAATTAGCAAAGTTGGGCAGAATTACATGGTAATTCAAATACCGATAAGAAAATTCAACATTGTTCCCAACTTTCTAAGATATCTGAAAATAACTAAAAATCGTCTAAACTTTCAATCAAACGAAAGTTATTTCTTAAGACTTCACCGAAATTTGTCAGAATACGGACAATTTAATGCATCAAGACCGAAATACGGGAGTAGGCTCCCTTTAGCAGTTAAAGAGGAAATTCTTGATACAGTAAGTCTTTCTTAAGTTTTTTTTGTCACAGATCTATGTTTTGATTTTAGGTAAACCTAAACCCGTCTATTTCTACAAGAGAGATATCTGTAAATTTAAATATCCCGCAAACAACAGCGTGGAGAACATTGAATGAGGCGAATTTCAAACCTTATAAAATACATACAAGTCAAGTTTTACATCCCGGTGATAACCAGAGGCGGCTTAGATTTTGCAATTGGTTACTTGACCAAGCAAACCACGATGCGAATTTTGTTGAAAAAATAATTTGGACTGATGAATGTCGCTTCTCCAATTTAGGCGTTTTTAATCGCAATAATGAACACATCTGGGCAAGTGAAAATCGTAGAGAGAACAGGCAAGTCCGAGATCAAATTCGCTTTGGGTTTAACGTCTGGATCGGTTTAACTAAGAATAGGTTACTAGGCCCTTTTATTTATGAGGATACGTTAAATTCAGTTAGATATCTAGAGTTCTTAAGAGGACCAATGCTGGAGTATTTGGAAGAAATGCCACTTAAGAATTAAGAGAACTTTGGTGGCAGCAAGATGGTGCCCCACCACATAACGCTGTTTTAGTTCGTAATTATCTAAACGAAATTTTTCCAAACGCATGGATAGGTAACAGAGGTGTTATCGAATGGCCAGCGCGTAGTCCCGACCTTACTCCGCTAGATTTTTTTTTATGGGGAACCTTAAAAAATATTATTTATAAGCAGCGCTACGAAAACATCCAAGAACTTCGAAATAGCGTTATAACTGCCTGCCAAAATATTCCCCGAAATAGTATTCAACGAGCAATACGTAGTGTAATCAAAAGAGCTAATATGTGTGTACAACAAAATGGTTTTCTTTTTGAACACCTATTGTAATCCTAAACGTTTAAAAATAGTTTAAATTATTGTTATGTTTCTTGCTTTACTTGTTCCTTTTCGTTTACTTGTTTCTCATAGTTTTTTTATAAGTCAAAAGTACATTATGTGTTAATAGTAATTTTTTTTTTTTTGTAAATTTAGGTATCTTGATAATAAAAAAACAATATGTACACGCATCTACAGTGCAATGGTATCTAGATCGTTTTTTTAAAATCAACAATAATTTTACTTTTTTGATAATATTAGCTAAACGGTTCAACATAAGGTAGGCAAAGTATACATTTTTGAAATCACAAAAAAATGCTCTATTTAGTGGTCTAAGAATTTAAGATGGCGGCCATAAGAAATAAAAAAGTTGATGATGATCGGCAGAAGACGAAACGTCGCATTAAAATGTTGATGCCGCCATTTTGTAGGCAAGAAAAAGTTGTCTTAAGAATGTATTGCTTAATTTTGAATATCTTTGTAAATATGGCCAGGAAAAAATAAAAACGAAAATGAGAGATTTTGGTTTTTTAAAAAAATCTCGAAAACGAAATAAAATTTTTTTGGTTTCTCGGTAGCATGTTGTTGTTCCCAAAATTTCTCAACTTTGCCAAATTCAAACCACCCCTCTATCTCTTACCGTTTTCGAAATCCCCAAGGTTAGCCTCGAATTTGAATCACTCTGCCTATATATATATATATATATATATATATATATATATATATATATATGTATATATATATATATATATATATATATATATATATATATGTATATATACATACATACATATATACCCACTCTTTTTAATATAAATACGCTGATAATATTTCAAACTTAATATTTTTTTCATTTAAAATATCCCAAAACGATTCGAATTAACATCGACTCTCACATCAATGAAAAATTGACAAACAACATCAAAAACATTCGAGATTGTCAAAAACAGGTCTCTCACACAATACACCAGTATTATCGGCCTTTAAATTCTCGTCATAGAACTTTTATAAAATGACAATAAAATTGAAGTAAATAATACCTACTATCGTACAAAAAGACGAAATACCTTTTGCATTAAATTAGCGTTTTATTTGATATGCCTTGGTGAAACTTGCTAGGCTCTATCTCATATGATTGCAACGAAACTTTCAGAACAAAATCAGCATAATAAACTGTATTCGAAGATTTTAAAATCTATATGCATACCTTGAAAGAGCTAATTTTAAGATGCAGGGTAATGGAAAGAAGAAAGGTTTTTCAATTTATTGTCATATCCAATATTTTTTAAAATTGTTGAATCACTTTGTATATTCGTAAGTAGTACATAATACGTCAAACTAAAAGATAAAATATAGTTAAAATCAATTTAAGTGTACTGAGGGTTCTGTTATTTGATCTTAAAAAGAGTTGATGATTGGAACAAAACTTATGTATCACCCTGTATAATATATATTTTTACCCTGTATTATATATTTTTAACTATTAACTTAACTAACACAATATGACACCCTATGAAAAGTCTTCCGCAGTAGCAATTATGTGGCTGTTATAAAACAGAATAATTCTTTAATAAACTATAACGTTAAACTCTGTATCACCCTGTAACTAAGAATCAATGATACCCTTTGTGTATATCTACATATTCCATAAAGATGCAAATCGTTAACGTAGTGATTTCAAATAAAAATAATGAACATGCGAATCAAGGTATTTTGAAACTTTAACATCATGTATTTTTAAAACTAGTCACAGGATAATTTTGTGTTCATGAACAACATTGATGAGTACGTCGAGAACTAATACATATCATAAAATTATGCATTTTTACCAAAGGCCACTTTCCATAAGGATTTAAAAACGCTGGCAATTTCATCTGACATGCCAGACTCTATTTGCAAATCTACTCATAGGATTGAAACGAAACTTTAGGAACAAACTAATTATAATATACTGTATGAAGTCAAAATCAATTCCCGCATACAGAGGGTTCCGTTATTTGATTTTAAAAAGAATTGATGATTGGGCTAAAACTTACTTACCTTGTATAATATATATTTATAACTTATCATTATCATATCCAATGAAGAGTCTCTTACAGTAGCCATTATGTGGCTGTAATAAAACAAAATAGTTTTTTAACAAAACTGTAATGTCAAAATGTGTATCACCCTGTAAATAAGATTGAATGGTACCCTTTGTGTACAACTACATATCCCGTAAAGATGTAAAAATGGCACTTAGAAGATAAAATCAACATTAGTACTTTCAAACCAAAAATAATGAAGATAGAAAAGAAGGTATTTTGAAATTTTAACACCTTGTATTTTTAAAACAAGCTATAAGATGACTTTGTGCCTATGAACAATATTGATAAGTACGACAAGAACTAATACATATCAAAAAATTAGACATTTTAACCGAAGGCCACTTTCCATAAGAAAATGGCGTGGTCATTTAGTTGACTGTATTGTTTTTGTTCTCATGGCAACGCAATGCTTACTACTAAAAAATTCCAGAATGACCATCGTATTATGGCAGTCTGAATGGCACTCTACAATACAAAACGTTGTGCAATAGTTTCCCCCATGAAACGCACTGTATCTTCATAATCAAGTGCAATAATTTAAACCACTCAAAAAATCATTGTGATTAGCTAGGGAATATCGTTTATGTATTTAGGTAAATATGAGGACGGAGCTTATCTTCCCACTCAATCTGACCCACGTGAATTCCGACTTATGACTACGATACAACGTTCTCCAAGTAGTAACGACAAACGGAAAATCGACAACGCACGGTAATATATTGTGAGACGCCCCTTTCGTTTGGGGGCCCTTGGCTTTTTGTTGTTTTATCTTCTATCTGTTTGTTTGTGTGCTCTATTTGGGTGGGTTTACGCAATATATCAGTAATGAAAGGTGTACAAAATGTAAGATCAAGGCTTTTGCAGATATATTTTTCAATAGGAATGTGATAGGTGTAATAAACAGTGCCAAAATAATGACTTTCCCAATTTAAGAATAATGTGCCTTACTTTATGATGTGCCACGGATGATATACTTCCGAAAAATAAGCGTACAGAAACACAAGTATCAGTGGGGAAAATACATTGATTACTATCGCCTTATCTAAATATAAATTTAGGTGTGTTATCAGTATCGCAAATGCGTTATTCCTGATCAAACTGTCAAGGAATGTTTAAGTTTCCCAGATATTTTACGTTATTAAAATTATGTTTAGTAACAAGTGTATGTGCGTTTTTTTCTTATTACAGTTTATTGACTATCAAACATTCTAGTATTCAACCATTACTATCGCTTCCGAATTCATCATTAGATTGTTACGAATATAAAAAATCAGTGCTACCAGATATTTCTACAATTAACTCGGATCCCGAAAAATCGATATTTTTTTTGGAAGTTTCTTGTAGTGAAAAAATTGAAATTTCAGCGAGGCAAGCGTGTTCAGTTGAATCAGCAGCATTGACAAATCCGGATTATTCCATTTATTTGGTGTATGCCTCTTCAGCTGATGTGAATTATGAAGGTACATTATCAGATAGATTATTAAAGATTTTACTACAGTATGGAAATATTAAGATTATGCACATGGATTACAGATCACTTGTCAAAAATACGCCAGTGGAATATTTATACAAGAATAGAGTAATACACAATGCTACATATCCTGTTATTGTTGCCAGTGATATTGCTAGATTGTTAATTTTGCAAAAATACGGCGGCATTTACTTAGATTTAGATGTTTTGGTGCTAAAACCTTTAGATGATTTAGCACTTGATTTTGCTGGCCTTCACTACAATACAGAAGTTAATAACGCAATTATCAAATGTGTTACCGAAGACATATGTTATTATATAACTGAATTATGTTTAGAAGAAATAAAGGAAAACGATGAATGGGATAAATGGCAGATTACGGGACCTTCTCTTTTTACTAAGTAAGAAATGTTTATTACGCGATTTATACTTAAATATTGTTTTAGGGTACTAACGAACATCTGCAATGTAAAAGCTGCTAAAGACATGATTAATTCTGATTGTGAAGGGTTTAAAATCTATTCTGCCGAAACGTTTTATCCCGTTGTTTGGAATGATTGGTCTGTTTATTTTAACGGCCAGTACTCACAAGAATTGTTTTACAACATATTGAATAATTCTTACATTATCCATGTGTGGAATAAATTAAGCCGTAGTACCAAAGCAAGCTCTGTACCGCACTCTATTTATAATACATTAGCAAAATATTACTGCCCTCTTGTCTACAAAGAAGCCGGTGTAGATTTTTAATAGGCTTAACCATTTAGTAGTTATTTTTTTATTTATTTTTTAATAAATTGCAAAATTAACCATTGTATTATAGTAAAACGCATGTCATATCATACGAAAATGAAATTAAGTTAAACAAAACATCAAGTATTTCGCTTGAAACAAGATAAGTATGAATCTACCGCCCTGTAAGTATTATCTAAATTTATTGGCACTCGACAGAAATTTTGAGAAATGATGCTACGTTTATTGCGTAATAAAAGTTACATGGGGCTCATCCAAGTTATTACTCATATTTTTATTACCACACTATTAACCTTTTATTGTATACCAAACAAGGTATCCGCGGCTGTTGATGATGATGGCTTAGCTACTGAAACGGGTTCGGTGTTTTATAAATTTTTGTGTGGTACGTGGGTGTATTTTGTTTGTTACAGGTGCTGTCACAGTTCCAGATTTGTTTAACTTTTGTTGTGTATTTAATTAAGCAATGTGTCATTCGTGAAATACGAGAAAACATTTATAATTGTAAGTCTTAATTTTTCAATAATGTTTGATTCTAACAACGATAACTTCAGAGATTTTACTTCCATCAAATTCAAACAGTACTTTTTCAAATGTACCAGGTGTCTCATCCAAGAAGAATGGCTCTCGGCCATATATCAGAAACCGCTTAAAGTACAGCTTCGGAAAAAAATTTATAATCAAAGTGGCCTCGAGAAAAACCTGGAAATTATTTATAGAATTGTTGGAACACCGCTAGAGGGGCGTAACTGAAAAATAGAAATTTCGCATAATTAAGAGGCATTCAAAATACGATCATTATATTCTTCTAAAAATTCTGCGTATATTTGATTTCACAAGTTTTAGTCCATCTTTTCAAATAAAAGGTGGGAGGGAGTGGGAACCTTATTATGAAAAAACGCCTGTAACTCCGGTTCTTCTTAATCGATCTTTGCAAACTTAGTCTTGTTGAAAATATCTCTTTTCCATTAATGTAAGAGTAATAATTTCGACACAACCTAGTAAGTAACATGCACGCTAGAGGTATTTATTTATTTTTTTAAATCTAGTTTTCTTTGGAAAATATTAAATACGAATATGCAGTTTCAATCGTGGATTACAAAAGTAGACCAAATTAGCAACATAATGGCGAAAACCGCATGTCGATATCTCTTTCCTATCCCTAAATATTTTAAGAAATGTGTAAATTTTAAGAATTTTCCTTTGAATATAGATTACTCGGGTTTTACTAAACGAATTTTAACAATATTGAACTCCTTAGAAATTAAATAATGATATCAACCATAATTTCAATATTACTGTTACTGTCACGCGAAAACGGTGTTAAGTAAGTTAAAGTGGAAATATATCAAAACAAGTATTGGGCATGGAAGAAAACAAGCATTTTTTTTTTTTTATGATTGTGGACCTGAACAGGCTAAATAAGGCCCATCGTGCTAAAGCACTCAGGAACACTTAGGAGGATGGATAGAGGGATAATGAATTGCCAATAGATGCCTATGAACAGCTACCTTAAATTTTCTCATATCATAAGTGAGAGGAAAACAGGAACTAGGGAGATCATTCCAGAGTTTAGAAGCCGTGTAGAAAAATGTTGATTGCGCCCGTTTGGTACGACAAGTGTTGCCAAATGTTAACATACATATATATATATATATATATATATATATATATATATATATATATATATATATATATATATATATCAGTGTGACGTTTAGGTTGGAATAAATTCAATATCTCGTAAAGCACAATTTTTTCAAAATCGCTCGGACCCGTCGATTTTATATTTTTCGGGCATATTTTGCGAGAAAAAATTTTATACAGGGTGTCTCAAAAAGATTTACTAAACAAAATTTTTTTTCAAATTGCAACCCAATTTTTTATTGCATTTTGGATTGCCCTTACAATTCTAAACATTTGTCATGTAGCATGTGCTATACCTAAGTCCAAGCGTTTTGCAGTTATTCGCATTCAAAATTTAAAATTGAAAAAGATCATGAAGAAAACGAAAAATAAAATAATTTTTATAACGTTTTATTATATCGAAAACAAAGATTCGTAAACTTAAAAATAATTTTATTTCAGCAAATGTTCGAAATGTCTTCCGTTAGTCAACTGACAATATCTTAATCGATCTACAAATTCATGCTGCACATTTCGAACCATTTCGGGCGTTATTCGACGTATTTCTTGACGGATGCGTTGTTTTAAATTACCATGCTGAAATAAAATTGTTTTTAAGTTTACGAATCTTTGTTTTCGATATAATAAAACGTTATAAAAATTATTTTATTTTTCGTTTTCTTCATGATCTTTTTTCAATTTTTAAATTTTGAATGCGAATAACTGCAAAACGCTTAGACTTAGGTATAGCACATGCTACATGACAAATGTTTAGAATTGTAAGGGCAATCCAAAAATGCAATAAAAAAATTGGGTTGCAATTTGAAAAAAAAAATTTTGTTTAGCAAATCTTTTTTGAGACACCCTGTATAAAAATTTTTTTCTCGCAAAATATGCCCCGAAAAAATATAAAATCGCGGGTCCGAGCGATTTTTGAAAAAAATTGTGCTTTACGAGATATTGAATTTATTTCAACCGAAACGTCCACACTGTATATAGTTTTGAAACAAATCTAAAAACATACAGCACTATAAAATATAACAAAAAAAAGTTAATTAGTGACGATCTGAATGTTCAAATTGTCGTCCATCATTTTCGACGCAAGCGTTTACTCTTTAAAGAGTAGATTGAACAGCAGTAACAATTTCTGCTCTCGAAATACTCTGAACACGGAGATAGAAGTCTAAGACGGTCAAGTGTGGTGACCTGGCTTGCCAAAAAAATAGGATTCCACGTCCTATCCATCTATCAGGGTATGCATCATCTAAAAATTCTCTAACTTCTCTGGAGAAATGCACCGGACGCCCATCGTGCTGGAATAACAGGGACCTACGAATTGCTAGGGGCATATCTTCTAGAAGAAGAGGCAATTCATCCCTAAAACATATAAAGAGTCCAACTATCTGACCATGTAAGATACCACGCCATACATTTACCGACCAAAGACCCTGATGTTGAACCTCTTCCTTCTTCTATTGTGTTTGCCTCTGAGCAATCTCTGCCGTGTCTTGTATAAAGAGGAAGATTTACATTTCCCGTAGTTCTTAAATGGTGTATTAGTCGACCAAAAGCTTGGTTTGTAAGAATCATCTTAGATTTAACTTTTAAAGTAAATTTTATAATGAATTTAATACGAATAAATCGCAATGAAACGTAAATGAACTAATTACTGTGTTTAATAATTTGACACGCCTTTTTGTTTTTTTTCCATGGCCCACTACCTGTTTTGATATATTTCCACTTTAACTTCCTTAACGCCGTTTCCTCGTGACAGTAACAGTAATATTGAAATTATAATTGATTATAATCCTTATAGGACAAGGAAAGTAAATTTAAATGAGTTCAAAATTATTAAAATTCGTTCAGTAAAACCCGAGTAATCTATATTCAAAGGAAAATGCTTAAAATTTACACATTTCTTAAAGATATCTCGGGATAGGAAAAAGATATCGACATGAGGTTTTCGCCATTCTGTTGCTAAGTTGGTTTAGTTTTGCAATCCACGATTAAAACTGCATACCCCTATTTAATATTTTCCAAAGAAAACTAGATTAAACAAAATAAATAAACACCGCCCTCTAGCGTGCATGTTACTTACTAGGTTGTGGCGAAATTATTACTCTTACATTAGTGGAAAAGAGATGTTTTCAGCAAGACTAAGACTGCAAAGATCGATTAAGCAGAACCGGAGTTTTTTTTTATTTTGTTTATTTACAATCTACTCAACATAATACATAGAGTATTTAGTGTGCTGCATATCGTTGTCTTGCTTTAGTTGCATGGCGGTAGTTACTTCGCTAATGAATGGCATTCCAAGATCGGTGTGGAGGGTTTGGTTAGATACATACCATGGTGCTGCAGTGATCATACGGAGTGTTTTAGACTGTAATATTTGGAGTATTTTAGTATTCGATGGTTTTCTGCATCCCCATAATTCGGTGCCATAAGTCCATATTGGATTGAGAATTATCTTGTATATGCTAAGTTTGTTTTTCAAGGACAATTTTGATCGTTTACTTATCAGCCAGTTCATCTGTTTCACTTTCAGGTTTAATTGTTTTTTTGGCTTTAATATGTTCCTTCCAGTTTTTTGTTTTGGTCGAGGTGTAGTCCCAAGTATTTGACTACAGGTTTTATTGGAATAGGTTAGTTATTAATCATCACTTGGGGACATACACCTTTTCTTGTAGTAAAGGTTATTGGTGTAACTTTTTCGTTGTTTATCTTAATTCTCCACTTTTTTTAGCCAGGTTTGAAGTGTGAGCAGGTGGTTTTGAAGTTTTTCCGAAGTACGAGTAGGGTCTACACCAGAAGTCATGATTGTCGTATCGTCAGCGAATGTGGCCATAGTTATATCATTGTTTACAGGTATGTCCGCAGTAAAGACTAGGTAGAGGAACGGTCCGAGTACGCTACCTTGGGCAACACCAGAGCATACCGGATAAAGGTTAGATAGAGAGGCATTGACTTTAACTTGGAAGTAACGTTCATGAATATAGGATTTGGCTGGGTAATGATCGTTTTAGTTTGTACAAAAGACCTTCATGCCAAACTTTGTCGAAGGCCTTCTAGACATCGAGGCACAATATTGCTTATCTTCTAAGGTGTCTTTAATTGTATTGACTATTCTATGACATTGTTGGATAGTGGAGTACCTTTGTTGAAATCCATATTGATTAGTTCATCAATGGGTGTACTTTCATGTATTCTATGAAGAAGTAGTTTTTCGAAGATTTTTGATGCTGTTGGCAGGAGACTTAGTTGTCGGTACGAAGTTGGTTCTGTAGGTAGTTTTCCTGTCTTTGCTCTCATTATAACTTGTGCATACTTCCATTGGATTGGGAAGTAGCATAGATGCAGTATACTGTTGAATATTGTGGTTAAGAGTGCTATTGCTTTTTTAGGTAGATGTTTCAGAACTTGTCCGATTATTAGGTCATAACCTGGTTCCTTGAATGGTTTGATTTGGCTAATTTCTTTTCGAACCTCTTCAGGTGTGAATGGGTTGATTGGCAAGCATAACTGACAGGCTGCACTAAGATAGTTCTCTATTTCCTCGTCTTCTATATCATTACCTGAGAGTGGAGTAAACACAGATGCTAAATGTTTGGCTAGTACTTCAACCTTTTCTTCGTTGGACTGGGCCCAGTTTCTATCCAGTTTCCTTAAAAGGGGGGGGGGGAAGCGAGAGGTCCGAAGACGAGAGATTGCTTAAGTAGTGGTGAAAGTGCCGTTCCGGTTCTGCTGTAGGGCCTTCCTCAGTTTATGGGTTAGTCTATTGAGGCGAGTCTTATCTAGAGGATTTCTGGATCAGTGCCACTTGCTTCGCGCTCTTCTCTTCGCGATGACTATTTCTTTTATGTACAAGGGTATGTCAGTATTGTGTGTGGTTTTGGTGGTCGAGGGCGTGGATTTACAGGCTGCATCTTGAATGACTGTTGTGAAATGTTGGATCACTTCTGCTATCTCAGTCGGTTCCTTAATCCGATAGCTTAGGTGGATGTCGGTATTTATCAAGTTTTTAAATTGTTCTCAGTCAGTTCTTCTTGTACACAGAGTTAAGAGTGGTCCTTTGAATATTACATGCTTGCTTAGCGTTATTATAATAGTACTATGACCAGAGCTCAAGTCCAAACAGGATTCTATTTTATAGTAAATGTTGGAGATACCTTTGGTTATTGCAAAGTCAAGTAGATCTGGAAGTTTGTACCTGTCGGTAAGCCAATAGGTGGGCTGTCCGGTGGATAAATGTCTTAAATTATTTTGTTGCATTGAGTCAAGTAAGTTGCGCTCTTTTGGCGTTATTAATCTAGACCCACATGATGTATGCTTTGCATTCCAGTCTCAGGCAGCTAAGAATCGTGATCCAAGTGTCTGTAAGAAGTCGTTATATTCTTGAATGGAAATTTGGTATCGCGGAGGGGAATAGATGGCAGCTATAACTAAGGGCCAGGAAAGAGTTTCTAGGTTTAGTAAGGTACCTTGTATTTTGAGTGTGATATAGGGTTGAAGAACATGATGTTTCAAAATTGTTTTTATGAGAATTGCTGAGCCTGCGTGGGCAGTACCATCTGGATGATGTGCAAAATACATCGAGAAGTAAGGGATTTGGACTTTCAGAAATTAAGAGGATATCAATTTTATTATAATTAAGGAATAAGGTTATTTATGGAATATAATTTCTTATGCCGTTGGCGTTCCAAGCGGTGATGCGTATTGAAGATGAGATTAGTGATTTATTTTTGATATGACGGCGGATAACATATTGAGCATCATAGAATTTTGGTTAAGGAGTTGATTGAAAAGTTTTTTTAATTCACTGAGGAAATCTGACATGAGAGTTGTAATATCTTGATTAACGTTGTGGGAAATCACATTACCTGAAGCTATCTGTATATAAAACGTCTCGTTTTGAAGATTTTGTAAATTCCTGATGACTGGGGAATGTATGAGTGGAGTGTGTGTTGGCTTTTGGAAGGTGGACTTGGGTGAGTTGTTATTGTTCTTATTTCTTGTATTTAATAACTCTTGATATACATTGCAGCCTTTATAATTCGCAGGGTGGCTACCGCCACATAAAGCACATACTGCTGAGGTGGTTCTTGGTTTTGCACATGATTTAGTGTGGCGAGGGCCTCCGCATTTTACGCAGTTGTAAGGTTTCGTGCAGTAGGCTTTTGAATGTCCATACCCTTGACATCGCAATCATTGTATTACAATATTTTGTTTGTTTTGGGGGTTCAACTTTGATTTTTGTGTTGTTGATATACTCGATGTCGTAAGCTATTACTTTGTGGCACAAGGTCCACGAAGAAGAGTGGCAGATGTTCTTTTGTTAATCTATGTCTAACATTGATTGTACTTCTCACTTTGTGTTCCTTTTTGGCTAATTCTTCTTGAATCGTTTTTACCGCTGCTGTGTGATGTAAACCTCTTATTACGATTCTGTATGCTCTGTTTTGCTTTATTTGGTACGTATGATGTATACTGTTTTCATCTTTCAAGTACTGTACAAGTTCCCTATAGGTGTTAGTTTCGTGAGCATTGATCTTAATGGTATTATTTGGAAGGGGTTTTGTATGATAGGTTTCGTCGGCAGCTACTCCCGCTGAGCTGTCAGTCATCTTGTTGTAATCTGCTACTCCGTATACATAGATACGGGGAGGTCTGGGAGTATTAGGTTGGTTGTTTGTTTTTTTTGTTAGAGTTGTCACTTGTTGTTGGGTTATCGTTTTTTTGAAGTAGCGATAATGTCTGAAACCTATTTGATGTGTGGGTTGGTGCTTGTTTTCGAACTGTGTTTGAGTTTTAGCGCGTTTTCTGTTATGAGTGATTATTTGACAACCATGAGTTTTGCCATTGTTTTCGTTAGTGCTATATCTATCATTACGTAACTTCACTGGTTACGTCTTGTTCATTGTTTTCGATTATACCATATCGATAAGGTCTTGAAGATGTATGTATAAAGATTGATGGAGGGGCTAATGTCTGGATGTGATTTGAGTTAGGTAGCAAGGTTGGTAGCGGTGGAAATTGGTTTATGGGGAATTGGTTTTGGAGAGGTTTTGGAGAAAGGATTGCGGGTAAGCGTTTTGTGGTATATAATTCATTTATTGCGAATAGGGTGCTTGCACCGCCATGTTTGTTGATAATACATTATTCATAGCAGTTGTAAAACCGGGCCCGTTCCCGGTTGGGAAAATTTCGTAAATTACGGATAAATTATTCTTTGTATAGTCGTTTTTAATTAAGAATAAAAACGTACCTGTTCTATTATTGTACGAATACGAAGATTTTTAAAATTTTTTTAATTTGTAGCACAAACCTGCTAGTTTATGAAACACTTTAATGATAAGATAGTATACAAAGCTTAGATGTCAACGTTTGCACTGTGATAGCAGAGCACACGCGTGGCATCCGCATCGCTTCACGGTAAATGCAGAACCGGAGTTGCAGGCGTTCTTTCATAATAAGGTTCCCACTCTTCCCCACTTCTTATTTGAAAAGATGGACTAAAACTTGTGAAATCAAATATACGCAGAATTTTTAGAAGAATATAATGATCGTATTTTTAATGCCTCTTAATTAGGCGAAATTTGTAAAATATTTATTTCTTAATTTTTAATTTTCAGATACGCCCTCTAGTGGTGGTCCTACAATTCTATAAATAATTTCCAGGTTTTTCTCCAGGCCACTTTTGTTATAATTTTTTTCGGAAGCGGTTTCTGATATATGGGCGAGAACCACTCTTATTGGAACACACACAAACTTAATTTTTTTAAATTGTAGCGTTTTACATTGTTAGGGTCGTTTACTAAGTACATCAAATAATAAAATGTGCTTAAACCAAATAAAAAAAATTAATTGAATCCAACTTTGGCGCTGCAACAATTGAAATTTCCATCACAAAGAGTATACAAAGAGAATATCTGACTACAGTCTGTGGTATTTGAGCAAGTCGTTGCAAGAAGCTGAGTACCTAATACGACACACTGTTCTCCTTCTCCTAAAATATATTTAATAAAAGTACATTTTGGGAACATATTAAGTACCTTATACGTACCTTGACCTGTTACATAAACATTTAGACAGCACAGTAAAGTGATTAGTACAAAAACCTTCATCTTTCTCTGAAGCACAGTGTACTCAAGTTATGCAGAAAATCTAAAGAATAAAAAAGTAAACCAGATTACTTGAGGTAAATAAAATCTCATGTTTTCGTGTTTTTGCAAAGTTAGTAAATGCACAGAATGTATTTCTAGGAAATTAAGTTAGTACAAATTCTTGTTATTTTTATCACAATATTCTCTATCTTGTTTGATGTTTTGAATTAGTGTATTTTGATTCATATGAATTTGCTAGATAAACAAGCAGAAAACGGGTAAATATGATTATCTTGTGTATTACTACGCATAATTACAATAATGAAACTCAATATTACAAAACCGTGTGACAATGTAAACCTTCACGATATAACCTCATAATTACAAAAACTTATCGTTTTTAACTTTTCAAAATGGTGTATCTGAAGACAAATATACAACATGTACAGTGTGGAAACAAATTGTGAACCACCCTTAAGAATTTGGTAGTTTTCAGCTTTAATGGAAAACGCCCGAACACGTTAATTTATTTTTTCAGTTTACAGCTTTACTCACTTTTTATCATGACAACAATAATTCCGATTTGCTCAGTCCAGAAATTTGGTTGCAACAAGATGGTACCCCGCCTCACTATGTAAGAGAAGTTCTGGGATATCTCAATTTGATGTTCCAAGAAAATAGATTTGCTAACGGGGTCCTATTTAATTGTGAGCCAGGTCACCTGACCTGACCCCTTTGGACTTCTTTTTGTAGGGTTATTTGAAATCCAATGTTTTTTAAATAAATAACAACGGAAATAGGAAACGTTTTACCTGCAATGATACGAATCTAGACTGGGTACTGTAAAGGTGATAAATCGCATATATATATATATATATATATATATATATATATATATATATATATATATATATATATATTGAACTACGTTTTTCTATGTATGTGTTTTATCCCCAATAAATCATTCTTATCTTATTATTATATTTATGATTATTTGATTGTTCTTTGTTGTGTTCTTGTTTTTTTTTAATATTACGTGTTGTTATAGTTTGATTGATAACAAAAACCATGTTTAATAGTTTTCTTTTTTCTGACAAAACGAGAAACAGTTAATCTCTTACTGGGAGTAAATTTAAGATAATTTTTACAATTGAACGGCCGCCATTGTGAAATGGAGCGACAGAATCTCACAAAAATATAGAAACGTACTGAGTGAAATAAGAGCAGAACAAAAAACAAATGAATTCTATCAGAATTTGGAAAACTGAAAAACTATATTGACGTGTTCGAACGTTTTCAATAAAACCTGAAAACTATCGAATTATTAGGAGTAGTCCGTACTCTTTTTCCACACTGTATACTTTTCCATAACAAATACGGTTATCGTCGTCAGTGGTAACGACAAGTTTCAAAGTGGGAAACAACTTTATAAAATATGAAAACGAAATGAATTGGCTTACTATAACCGTTAGGCCTATCCACTTCAACGTTAATTGGTCGTAGTAACGATACGTTAAATATTATTAAACCGTCTTTTAGAACACTCCCTAACTGACAAAAACTAACAATGAAAAATGCCAAAATCAAAATTAAAATAAAATTTAATCACATTGCAATGTTGGTGCAAATATTATCATGTAAAAACAGCTAAAACTTGACATACAAATTAAAGATATAATTGTTACAATATATTGAAAACAGAATGTGTACATTTAATATTAATTTTTACTAAGCATTTTTAAATCATTGCAATGGTGTGGTGACTAAACATTTTTAAAGCAAAAAACCTAGACATACTAAAAGTTAAAATTAAGACGTACCATTTTGCGTTTTGAATTACAGAATGACAAAACCTATTGAATCAGCAATTTTCATCTTGCTTGTTGAAATGATTTCGGTGTTTATACGTCTCATTAGCTTCTCGTTGTAAACGAGTATAATAATGATTGTTTCTTGATAAAATTTCCAAGTTATCAAACTGAATATCATGATTTAATGGATGCTCTACTCAGCTGCAGCAGACATCTCTAGTTGACTCAATCTACAAAATCTCATGTTATTGACTACGTTTTTGCGAAAGTATACAAACTTATTACTGTTTTTAAACATCCATATAATTTCAACTGGAAAGAAGAAAATTTCCGATTAAATAGATCTTGTGATTAAAAAAACAGAACGGTACGTTTTAAGTTATCATTTTCGTATGTCTAAGTTTTTTCTGTTTTTCTAGTCCTCCCCCCCCCCCCCCCCCTTTGATACTGACTTATTGTTTGTTATATGACATTCAAATGCTTTAAGATTGTAGAAAACCATAATGATTAGTTTTTACATAAGCTCAATGTTCCATATGCTAGTCATAATTTTGTGCTTTTTAATCTATTGTCCAACAGACTCATGTCGTGTCTGGATGATGGTTCTGTCGTATTAATTTTATACACTCAATAAAAGTATACTCACCGACGTTTTTATGTGTAAAGATTAACGTATTTAGTCATCACAGCATTGCAATGATTTAGCATGTTTAGTTAGAATTAATTTTAATCGTATACATTCAGTGTTCAATGTATCATAACAATTATACTTTTCGTGTAGTAATGGAAAATTGTGAATTCTTTATTGGATTTATTATTAATTGACAAGATTTTTAATTGGCATGTCAAGTTTTTCCCAACGTTGCATTGACGCTATAATGTGATTAAATTTGATTAAATTTGTTTCTTGATAGTGGCATTTTTCATTGCTAACTTTTGTTATTTTCAAAGCAGTTTAATAAATATTTAATATATGAAAGCGGTAACTATTTATTTATTTATTCTATCACGCACCACAGCCGAAGAAACTCATTTATTTAGTTGCATATTTTATAAGTTGCCGGGTGGACCAAACATTTTATATTTTATTTTCATCTTCTGCATAAAATTTTGATCTTGTTGCGTGTATCTTAACCTGCGCCCATAAAGCTGGTTTACAAAAAACATTAATGAACAAGAATATGAAATTAGTTTAATTTTAAATAATCAATTGCATTTTGGAAATTTCCGAAAAGATCTTCGAAATTGTTGCAAAACAATGTACCAGGTGGCCAACTAAGAACGGCCGTCGGCCATATCTCAGGAATGGATTATAGCACAGGTTCGGGAAAAAAAATTTTATAAGGAAAGTGGCCTCGAGAAACGCATGGAAAATATTTTCAGAATTGTAGGTCCATCGCTAGAGGGCGTATTTGACAGTTAAAATTTTAAAAAGCAAAATTTTTCAAAATTTACTCAATTAAGGGGCATATTAAATATTATAATCAGATTCCTCGACAAATTCTGCATATTTTTTATTTAGCTAGAGACTTGGGTATATGTCGAACCACCGTCCAAAATATTTTAAGAGAACACAGGTTTTTATTGATATTTTATGCTTTTGATTTACTAACACATCGCTTGAAAACAAATATAACGTTCTTATATAATTAAAAAAATGTTAGATTTATCACATTATTATTTTATAATTTGTTCTCATTGTTAGTAGCGACAGCATTACATTTAGGTAATCTAGCGGCAACCATAACATTAGTATGATAACAGTTTAAATTACTGCAGACAAATTTAATAATTTCCGTTAACGCGAACTAGCCTACTATACGTTGGAAGAACAATTCCCGCCATTTACCTGTTTCTTACGATATCTAAGGATAGCAAAAAGATATCGACTTGCAGTTTTCACTGTTTTATTACTAATTTAGTCTACTTTTTAAAGACCTACTTAAATACTTATGCTTCCATTTAAAATTGTAAAGAGAAGACACAATATTAAAAAATATTAAACAGCGCCCTCTAGCATTTATGTTATTAATCAGATTGCTTCAAATTTACAAATTTTCTATTGTTTAACAAAAGCTCTTTCAAACAACATCAAGTTTATTAAAATCGGTCAAGAAGAATCTGAATTAAAGGCGTTTCTTCGTAACAAGGTTCCCACTCTCCCCTTATTTGAAGAGATAGACTAAAACTTGTCAAATAAAAAATATGCAGAATTTGTCGAGGAATCTGATTATAATACTTAATATGCCCCTTAATTGAGTAAATTTTGAAAAATTTTGCTTTTTAAAATTTTAACTGTCAAATACGCCCTCTAGCGGTGGACCTACAATTCTGAAAATAATTTCCAGGCGTTTCTCGAGGCCACTTTCGTTATAAAAATTTTTTCCCGAACCTGTGCCATAGTCCATTCCTGAGATATGGTCGACGGCCGTTCATAGTTGGCGACCCGGTACACTATCAACCTAATTTCCTACCTTATTCGGACTTTAAGGTCCTGAATATTATTCTGATTTCCTAATACTACAGAATTGCTTCAAAATTCGAAAATGAACTTTTAAAATCCACTTTATCCAATTTATGAAGAGCCATGAAACGTGTGTAGTTAAGCTTAACAAGTATAACTAATATCGAAACAATTAATACACAAATATTTTAATCAACTTCTTTAACACAATTTCGTCCTTAATTAACTATGAAAGAATTGCACATAATTTTAATAATAAACCTAAATTACATATTAAAAAACCATCGCTGTATGTTAGAATGCTCTTATCCAAAACACTGTCTCCTTTCTTTACCTAAAGTTGGCCCAGGCTATGTACTTCAATTAAAATAAACTAATCCCACTATATCTTAAATGTCATTCACAAATTTTCTCCTTAAATTTTATTAGTACCCACAGGAGATCTTTCCAAAATTATAAAATGTAGACCCTTAAACCACTTTATACAAACGCTTGCGCGAACTTCAGAAGTCTATCCCTTCCCAGAGTACAACTCAGTTCTAATTGGACTAATAGAATCAAACATGGTAGTTTATTTTACTACAACTATGATACCGGGGCGGCACCACCACAACAAAAATTAAAAAAAGTCCGCTCGGTTACAAGCGAGTTTCGACGTACCAACCCGATTTTTAAAAACTTCTATGTCAAAAAACCCCGATACGATAATGGTGTCTAACACCCCAACATTTGAACACCTAAAACTAAAATATACAACAATATATAGCAATAACTATTAAACAAGGTATTGGGATCCAAATTTCGCTTTGCATTAAATTTTACCCATCGCTTTCAAAGATAACTACAACACAGCAAAGCGGTAATTTTAATTTAGAAAATTTTCATTTTCGGTTAAAACTTTCCATACTCGAACTGTATTTAACGCACCAAAACAAGGAAAATATATAAAAGTATCTAACAAAGGGAGTCTTTTATATTTACGTTATAAACTTGATTTATGAAAACTTCTTATCTGTAACCCAAAATATTTTATAACAACAACTGTAATTATAATATATGAAAATCTGTTACAAGGTCAATTCGCACTAGGCGCCGTGCTTATAAAAATAAGCGGTTTGCCGGCTGAACTCATCAAGGATGTTCAAGTTTCGTAGAAGATTATCTGAATCTGAAAAAATGGCTTCAAAATTCAAACTCACTTGTAAATAAAGCTCACATTTGGTTAGTCATAAGGCGCTACTGAAATCAAAATTTAGCGATAGAATGTCCTTGGGTAAGGTGTTAATTAAACTCTTAAAATCCACGCTAAATTTATAAAGTGCGACAAATATGAGTTAAATACACATTGCTTCAATAAATTTTGAAAACGTAAAATTTTAAAAATATTTATCACACTCTTTAAGACTTTCGTCAATCAATAAATTGGTAAAACGTAATTCCTTAAACTTTTCTTCTACCCCGCGTGTATTCTATATACACACTCAACATTATCAAAATAACTACTCAATCATAAAATTCAACAAAATAATGGTAGTGATCTGCCTTCAAAATATTGGTAACTTGCAATAAAATGTCAACGTTTTATATATCCTCTCCCAAATGGAGCACAAGTAAGTAACATAATTATGCTTACTTCTATATAGTTTCGAATTCCCATCTCAAACACTTAATTTGAATTACAGGTTCTGTAATAAAAGCAAACAATTGGATGGCAAAAATTTGTCATTAAAAATCACTATGCACTGGAGCTGTCGCAACAATCAAATTTTAAAAAACAAACAGCTTGGCAAGGTAATTACTTGGAATTGTTTAATTAAACTGATAATTAAATCAGTTTTTAAGGTTTTAAACGTAACCCTCCGTATACAAAGTTACTGTTATTAATGTAAGCTTGATATCTATTCAATAATATTTCCAGAAATTTAAATACTGTTATTAATGTAAGCTTGATATCTATTCAATAATATTTCCAGAAATTTAAATAGTTCAGGTTACCGACACTGCACTTAACCCTTGCCAATTATTATTATCGTTTAAAATTAGAATAAAAATCCTGAGTTATCTAATCTAAGACAAATAATATAAATAAGTAAGATGTTTGAATATCTAATGCCTCTTTTCATCTATAAATTTATGTAAACGTAACAACAAAGTCGACCGTGGGATTGAACATTCACACAACGAGAAATCGGCATATCAGTAATTGAATCTAGGCTTTACTCTATCCAACGTTAATCTATCCAGTTATAGTGATGGCATGTGGTACCCCTTGTGAGCAAACAAATGGACAAACACCCAAATCCATAACAGTAACCAGTAACAGTTTATTTCGTAAATAGGCTTTACTAATAAAATTTACCGACAAGCCTCACTGATAATTTGTTTGTTTATACTTAATTAGTGTAGGGGGCCTGAAGTTCTATTACTATTTATCGTAAATGTCAGATTAAAATCCCTGTCATGATAAGTAGTTTAATATTTTTTACTACCGTTACGTTATTGTTTGTGATAAATTCACTTAAGCAACGTTTCGCGCACCTTTCCACCAAATCAATTCATTTACCCTTTTTATAATGTTTGTTTACGTCATTCGACAGTATTAACGTATATCCGCTGCATTGTAATGCAGCGAATATCAACTTTTACTATCAAATTTTGCAAATTACACAGATTTTATCTACAAAGTAACGCTCATTCCACTTATCAGTAATACGATTTTCCCTATACTTTAACGATAATATTCGTCACGATGTTAGACTCGATAACATTGATCTGACACCTTAAAATTCTGAAAGCACTAATTAATGGGTTCCAAAGCACTGAATGACGCCATGACAGTTTTATGTGAAAAATTGTCAGATTCACCTCAGGCCATCGTTTTGAATTACGAAATACGAAAATTCACTCTACGTTATATTGAAATTCTATCTAGGCATTGTAAATTGTTGTTGAGAGTGGGTTATTACAATTTCCGCAAAATTGGTCAAATTTTAAGTAATTGACCTTTATTCTTTCTTTGTAAGGAACATTTCATTTTTATATGAGTTGAAGTGTTTCTGTTTGACGCTTTTGAATTACGAAACAGATCATTAGGCAGCACCACTGTCGTGCGTAATATTTTTACCTTTAGTTACCTTTTCATTCAAACAAATTCTATGTTCAAATATCTATACGAACGACACTAGATGGTACGTTATAAATCATAATTGCGTCACATTATGTCTGCTTTGAAAAAAACATACTCAAAAATTTTTTTCTACTATACGGCCTAAACGTTGCTTTATTTGTACGATATGGTATGAAATAGTGCGATCGTAACCTAATACTCCAAAATAGCCTCAAAAATCCTCTATATAAAATTTGACACAGTTCTAACTGAATTCTCCAAAATTTGCACCCATCGCATTCCATTTCTTTCAAACCAGTGAGTCTCAAACTTTAATTCATTAATCTAAATTATGTCAACTAACACAATTTAATACTAGCCTTAAGAGTTCCTAATACGTAACCAATCTTCTAGAACACGGAGACAATTACTGCTAAATTACTTATAATTGCTTTTCTTTTATGTATATTTATATTTGGTAGAACTAAATATTTCGTGCGTTAAATACGAAAAGTTAAGATTAATTAACTGTTTGAGTACGGAATTTTGACATCTATTTTATCTTTAGGGGAATTTTATTAAAACAGTTCGATTTTGTCATGAGTGTCCGGGATAGGGTTTTTGTGCTAGCGCACTATATCTAACCTCAGACGTAGCTTGGGGATCCTGTTTCGTATTTATTTTGTCAACGACTGAAAAAAATCAGTTTTGTTCGAGTAATGAGATCAAGAAAGAAAGATGACTTGATAATGGCTATTGCAATTTGGCAGAAACGTCGTCGACCCAGAAGCTCCTGTGAGAATCAATGGAATAGAGAAACCTCAATGCGGAGAAACATCCGAAATAAGAATGTGGTTCTTGTCATTCAATTGTACCCCTTTTTCTTCTTTTAAATAATTTCGACACTAACGTTACGTACCACACTGCTCAAACCAAATGTCATAAAAATTGTTACCTATAGATTTTCTTACTTCTGGAATTTCTATATCTAAATACTTTTGCCCGTCCAAATTTCCCACTATAAAGAATGGACCATGAACAGTGGTATACCTGTCAAAACGTTAAAATTTATTTCTATATTCCTGAATCCATCTACGATTAGTATCACCACAATATATGCAGTTGTGGCGATTAATATGGGCATTTAATATGAACGTGGCTTGATCGATAAAAACTATTTTATTTGTACAATGATGATCCATATATACCTTTTGCATTTTTCAGAAAATTCCATTCTGTGATCAAAACCATGATTAGATAATTCTTGTACCAGAATTACTTCATAAGGGTGGCAATTATTATTATTGGGAATGTTTTGAACCGATCCCAACAACCATCACCTTTTAATACAGTTTTTCCAATGGAAAACTCTTGAATGCACAGAAAAGGAGCTTACTAGTTTTTTTGGCTATTCGTACTCTTTTTATGTGTATTTTTACTTACAAACTACTACTGGTAATGAATTAAACTTTTCGGAATTAGTGGAAAACAAAAAATGTAGCCTCAGTAAGAGCAACTCTTTATTTGACATTTGCCGCTTCATTTGTGAATTTATCGTAAATAATATTTGAAAAAGATGGTTTTGAGTTTCGGAAGTGTAGTGAAAAAATGGAATTAACCCGAGAACAATTTTGCACAGTGATTTATTATGACTTTAAGGAAGGTCTAAGTGCGTATGACTGTGAAGAGCATTTAACCCAACATTTGGATATCAGGCCCCTTCATTGGCAACAATCTACAGATGGTACAAAAAAATCGAACGTGGAAGAGCTAAAGTTGATCATCAGAAAGGAGCAGGTCCTCCCATTACTGCTGTTACAGAGGAAAACATTGCTGCTGTGAAGAATATTATGGAAGCAGATAACAGAACTAGTTACGCCGCAATAGAGGATCAACTGGAGATTAGATGCTCATCTGTGAAAACAATAACACATCGTCACCTTCATCTTACAGATTTTCAAAAATCAGTACGAATTTGACACGAAACTCTACCATTGCTTAAGAATCGTGGCACCAAATTTTGTTGAACATTTTAACAGGCGATGAAACTTACATACCATTTTTCGACATGCCAACTCGACAAGAGAGCCGCGTACGAATCCATGATGACGAGGCCACACCAACAGTAAGAAGAAAGCAGCGAACAATGAAGAAGGTAATCTACACTCTGTTCTTTAGAAGTACCGGTCTAGCGAGCGCTATTAAGCTAGAGGAGCAGAAGACTGCCACAGCTAAATGGTGATTCCACATCATTTTTTTGCTTTGCGACATTTTTCTGTATCTCTCATAATAAAAGAGGGGGAGGCCAATGTATTTTCCAATATTTACATTTTCATAGCTCCTGAACCACTCAACGGATTCGAGTAAAAAGTAATTTATAATCTTTTGAAGGGTGTTTAGTTTTAAACTAATAAACTAGAGGGCGTTCTTTGCAGTGATTACACATTTTAGAAATTTTTGGAAAAAACTGGATAGTACCGTACTATTTATTTGACAGACTGTTACGCGGTTTAAAATATATTGTGAAAACCCCTTGTGATACCCCATCCGTTCTCGATTTATACGAGAAAATATTAAAAATTTGAATACCGCAATAGATTACGGGAAATTGGTAACGTGCAGCCGATTCAGACACCGGCAAGAGGAAAATATTATCAACGTTTTGGCCTACGTGCAATACGATCCCATCTTAAGCACCAGAAAGATTTCCGTCGACTTAGGTGTTCCAAAAACAATTGTCCATGATATTCTTCAAAACAACATGGTTTTACATCAGGCATTAAACCATAATGATTATTATCATACATTCAAGGATTGTCACTGGCTCCTAAATATGATTCGGTAAAATCAAATTTTTTTGTTGGAGCGTTTAGTTTTAAACAAATAAACTAGAGGGTGCTCTCTGCAGCGATTACACATTTTTGTAATAATTTGGAAAAAACGAAATAGAACGGTACTATTTATTTAACAGACCGTTTCGCTGCTTAATATTACCTAAATTTTAGTGAAAACTCCTTCGCGATATCTTTATCCGTTCTCGATTTATACGAGAAAATGTTAAAAATTTGAATACCGCAATCGGAACAAGTTACCCTGGGCGGGGAAAACAAATCAGATATCCATGGTAAGCGACGTAATTTAACTACCTTTATACTTTCTTCCCACTAAGTCTCCAATGTTAATACGTCGCGTCTTGCCTTCCTCCACACTTTATCCAGGCTAAGGACTGGTTCAAAACTTAGCTTTGAAGCGTGATTGAAGGCCAACGGGCCAACCGAACATCAGTAATAACAATAAAACAGAAGCACAAAACAAAGCGTCTTCCATCATTCTCGATGCATTTATTTATTCTAATTTCGGTAGAAAAAACCACTGTTGCAATTTCAGCCCTGGACAAGCTTTTAATGGCATTTCGTATTTTTTCCATCATATTTTTCTTGGTTGTTGGTTTCTCTTGGAAGCCCAGGTGTTTCAGCCTACCCCATAGGTAGAAACCTTAACAAGTAAGGCGAAGGCGCCGCCCAGGGAAATAGACTTCCCGTTTCAATAACTCTATTCGGATATTGCTCACATAAATGCCGACGGACGTTTCGGTCATAATGTATCGGATAACCATTAGGCTGGAACCACATGTGCTTTCTTGTTTCCAAGGAGACGTCTTCTAAAAGTGGTGGAACAGAAACGTTCAAAACTTCCAAGAACCTCTTCCCATTAAGAGTTTGGTCAAAAAAATGTAGACTTATAATTTTTCCTCCCAGCATTCTGCACCATACGTTCAAACTCCAGCGATTTTGATGTTCTACTTGCCGCATCCAATGTGAATATTGTGGAAATTCACACCCCCTGTGCTACTGAAAGTGGCTTCGTCCGTCTATAATATGCGTAATAGGAAATTTGGATTTTCTCGAACCATATTTAGGAGCTAGTGGCAATGGTTGAGTCTATGATCATAATCAGTAAATTTAATGCTTGATGTAAAACAATATGTTAGGGATGCATATTATTGTTTGGAAGAATCTCGTGGGCAATTGTTTTTGGGACTCCCAAGTCGTCGGAAATTTTTCTGGTGCTTAAGGTGTGATCGTATTGCGCGTAAGCCAAAACGTTGCTAATATTTTCTTGGTGCGTGTTCTACAAACAGAACGGAAGGGGTTATCGCGAAGGGATTTTCACTAAAATTTAGGTAATTTTAATCCGCGTAATGATCTGTCAAATAAATAGTACTGTTTAGTTATTTCCAAAAATCACAAAAACGTGCAATCGCTGCAGAGAACGCCCTCTAGTTTATTTGTTTAAAACTAAACACTTCAACAAAAAATACCCTTCAAACGACTATAAATTGCTCTTTCAAACAAGACACGCACGCATGCACGCACGCACATACTAACAAGTAATAATTGTGCATTAGAAATTCAACATCATAGGAGATTCCACCTCTTACTGCAATGGGTTTAGCCGCACGACTGTGAATCGGTCGCGTTGCATTCCTTATTTTAGCCCGACTCTTTTTTATTTGCGTTTCAGAGTTAAAAATTCGTTGTATTACAGACTCGCGTATTTCCACTGTTTCTTGATAGACTAAGTTCTTAATCCAACCCCACATGTTGTAGTCGAGAGGTTTAGATCGGGAGACCTGGCAAGCCACTTGTGTGGGCCATCTCGACCGATCCAACGCTCAGGGTAATGGTTATTTAAATAACGAACTACTATTTAGGAAAAGTAAGGCTTCGCGATGTTGTAGAACATTCCTCGCCGTACATTCATCGGCGTTGAAAATTGGTTTTTACAGTGGCATGAGAGTTTTTGTCCGACCACTCGTGGACGTTATGTGTGAATGCCGTTTCTAGTGAGTTGTGTCTCATCGGTAAATAAAATCCGAGAATATAACTATCGACTGTTGTTTAACCAGCGACAACACTTCTGCAATCGCCTAGGTAAATCTTCGGGCTCAACGTGTTAAACACGCTGCACATGATAACGATATAACAGGTTACTGTGTAATGTTCTTTATATTTTCGTTTTAGGAATACCTAACTCTTTGGATATTATTAGCGTACTACTACGGGGACTGCGCTGGATCATGGCAAGAATGTTCTCTTCTTCAACATTCTGAGGAAGTCCTCGTTCGTTACTGGGAAGCGAGCTAGTTTCTCTGAGACAGTGTGAAGTTCCCCTAAAGGTTTTCGGAGACGGAGTATGTCGATTTAGATACCGTAGGTGATACTTAACTGCAGATGCTGTAGGATTTCCACTGCAATAACTAACAACAAACACCACATCGGCATATTAGGTAGTCATAAACTTAAACTATGATATGCTTTTTGAGTGTTGGGAGAACTTTCTTGGAAATCCTGTGTACTACTGTCAACTACTGGTTTACTCCCTAAGTAACGCGACTATAGATTATCTGGGATAGCACTCAATACTTCGCTAACGTCACATATTGTACAGTTCTTTTAGTTACAGGTCGCCACTAGGAAAAAATAAATAAAAGAGACAAAAACCCAATGGAATTTAAATTAATATTCTTCTAAAAACACAAATTCTAGTTCTTCGCAGCGCTAAGCTTCAAAATTCAAATTTTATTGCGTGGAATAGAACGGTCGTGACGTCAAACCGTATAATTCATTTAGTTGTTTATGAGGGAAACATATAAAAACTATGCAATCAACTAACCTAAAACTTCAACAAACTAGGCGGTAACTGCTGCTGAAGTAGCAAAAAAAAAAACGTGTAACTAATACTGTATAACGTTAGATTTTTAAACACACTGTAAAGATCGGTTCACTGGTTTCGAAAATTATTTCTAATTAACGCATTATAATCTAGTGACGTTCTGGATTGTTATAATTTACTGTTGTCATTGTTTGTTTTCAATCCGTTTTTTGATTTTCTTAGTTCTAAAGTGGTTCCTATCATAACCCAATTTGGTAAATTAGTAATGATGGTAGGTTGTGCATCACAGAGATTTTTCCTTTGTTACATTAATTTATGTTCTAGCTTTTCACTTACCGTATAAGTTAGGGGAAATCTTCTGGACGACCTAGTGCAATTGAAAATATTAGATAATTAGAGTGAGTGGAAAGAAAATCGCATACGCCGATTAAAGAATGATGTGCTCAATCCCGTACATCTTACAGTATCTGCCAATAAATTTAAAAAAGAAATTAGGTATAGGGTTACTAATGTGCAGTAATTATAGACCGAGAGAATTGGTTCTGTGGTAATACGACCTCCTTAGCATTCGGGAGGTAATGTATTCGATTCCCGTTACCGTCTATCCTGTATGGTTTTTTTCAGGCGGTTTTCCTCATACACATGTAGCTTGCTTATTTAAAGAACGTTTTTCAATCACTAGTGATATATACATTTTAAATAGTTTGAAGGTTACACGAGGTGTGACCAATTATGTTTGCTATTTTTATGGTTTTAATATCTCACACCATATAACAATATATGCAGATGACATTGCATAAATATTACCGGTGAGACAATCACTGAATTGATAGTTAACTGTGATCAAACTTTAATCAAAGCACAGGATTGGTTTTATAGAAACAATTTAGAGTTGAATATAAATAGATTGATATCATTTTCAAACCATAATTTGCAGTCGCAGTAATTTTAAAATCAATCACGTTACTTGTACAAAACTTTAGGTATAACCTAATCACTTCTAATCAAGGGCGTAGCCAGGATTTATAACAGGGGGGCAAACCATGGTACATGGTCGTTCAAAATGTAAAATTTTAGGATAAAAAGAAAAGGCAAATGAAAACAAAACTTTGAGATTTTAATTATACTTAAATTAAACTAATAACATTTTTCTTGGGTTTAAACTAAATTTATCCAAAACTTTCTTCACTATGCAGTCCTGATTTTCCTTCAAAAATTTTCGATTCACACTCATCAAACACAACCCAGTGAGTCTGTTATCACCCATTGTACTCCTGAGCCAGGTTTTTACCTTTCGCAGGGTACTGAACGATCTTTCCACGGTAGCAGTAGTGGATGGGAAAGCACTTAATATTAGCAGTGCATGCCTTGTTGCAGGAAAAAAAACATTAGGTTCCTCCAAAAGTGCAGCCACTTCAATGTCCTTTAATTTGTCTTCTGTTAAATTCTTTTTCTTCCACATATTGTACCACAAATCTAATTCTGCAGAGACATCACCCAACTTATACAATTCTATGAAAGATTCTGCATCATTTTTGAAATCTTTTGAAGCCATTTTGGGCATGCTTGAAGGATGAAGATAAGTTAAAGCAAAAGCAGGTGTATTTTCGTTGGAGAATCTAGCATCCCAAGACGAAGTTAAAGAATCAAGATAGGGGATGATTATTCAACTGCAGACTCAGATGGTGGATTACTTCTGTGTACTTGCTTTTGAGTGACTCGTGGTACTGACAACTCAACCCCTACTTTCTCTGCGATATCAAGTGATTTTTTAAATAATTCATAAGAAACATTTTCGACATCTTGTCGATCTTCTTTGATTACATCTAGAATATCATGAATATGTTTCTTCACCATAACCATATCCATACTTTTACCTTGTAAAACGTTTATAACGGGTTCCAAAATTGCAGAGTATCTTGCAATTATGTTTAAACCTAAGATGAATATTGGTTTAGTAACTGCACAGTGCAATTGGTAGGCAGATTTTCTTGTGGCATAGTTTCCTTCGACAGATAGATGTTCTAGTGCTTTAACAATGTCAGTGAAGCTTTCTGAAAATTTTTTTATGCTCTTATATTTTTCCGACCATCTGGTCTCACAGAGCCTTGAAAGATTTGGAACCGATTTCCTACGGGCTGGCGATTCACGAAAGAAGGTTATTGTGTCTTTAACCGTTGCAATTGTGTTTATTATTTCTAGTAGCTTGCTAGTATCATTGACCACAAGATTTAGTCTGTGGCTGGAGCAATGGAAAAATAAAGATTTAGCGTACTTTTTTTTAAGAATGACCTGTACACCACCTTCTTTGCCGGCCATCGTGGAACACCCGTCAAATCCGAATCCTACACAATTATTGGCTGAAAAATTATTATCTTCTAAAAAACTTTGAATTGCGCTAGCGATTGTAGAAGCATCTTGACATTTTAACTCAATGTAGCCTACAAATTCCTCCCTGATTATTTTTTGGCTTTCATCATAGAACCTTAATCCAATAGAAAGCTACTCTTTTCCAGCGATATCTGCTCTTTCATCAGCCATTACAGCATAAGCTTTTGCCCGTTTACAGTCTTCGATTATTTTGTCTTTGATAACTTCACCGCATAATTGTATGATCCCATTTTGAATTGTTGGTGAGGTATAGACTGCGTTTTTTTGACATTTATCCAAGTGGCTCTTTAGCTTCTCATCACCAGAGTCAATCCTCAAATTTAAAAGGTCAAAGAAAACTCCCTCATTTCCTTGTTTTCCTCTAAGCGGCAAATCATGAATTCCACAAAATATTATGCATGAAATAATTGCTGACAATATTTGTTTATTTTCTTCAATCCTCTTATGTTGCCCTATTTGCAACTGGACTTCAACAGGAGCATTTTCAAGAAATGCTTTGGCAGAAGCTGTTGAAGATTTGTGGTAATGGCTGCCAACGTGCTTTCTACAATCTTCATGTATATCCTTAAACTTCATGTAAGGCCTTACCATAAATGACCCCAAAACTCGTTTAACTGTAGCAATTCTTGGCGGAAATAAAACACAATACAAACATAGAGCACCTTTCAAACGACTTGAGTACACCAGTCATGGAGTACATTGATCTAACCAGCGATGGTTAAATTTTCTTTTCAAGTGAATGGCATCAGAAGCAAAATCGTAATTGGATGATGGAACCCAAGGGTTTGTCAACAATTCCTTCTTTTTTTCAGAAGGCAAGTTATTGGCACAACTAACATAACGACCAATGTCATTTTCATGGTAGCCATCGCGTTCTTCAGTTTATTTAGAGGTCCCAGTTCCAGAGACAGCTTCATGTAGATTTGAAGAACTACTTGAGCCTCCTTCAAAAATAGATTCCGATTTTGAGGTCCGACCATTTTATTTTCATCTCCATCACAATCATTGCTTCCACTTCCACTACTGTCATCATGAACTTTTTTCCGTTTTAGAGATTTTTGACCTAAAAATAATAACCTAATATCATTCTTGTTCTTAGTCCCTAGTATAAAAATTAGTATAAAACAAAACTACCATGTAATGATAGCTTATAATGTGGATATACTATGTCCGATGTTAATATTTTTTCTCTAGATTAAAAACACAAAATGAAATTAATAGCACGTATAAAGTGCTGTTTGATCTTTAATATGTGAAAATTTCAAGTTTTTATATTTAGTCCCATTTGAGATATCAGCTGCTAAAATCGGTGCATTATTGTAATTTTTGTTATAATTAGAAGGCAAAAAAGTCGACATCATAATAATGAAAAATATATAAAATTATATTAATAATGCACAGAATCTTTTGCCAAAGCTAATAAAAATTGTTTCACAAAGATACAAGCAAACAGTAAAGAGCAATTGGCAATTTTGTAAAGGGCAGCAATTGAATTTTTTTCCAAACGTTGGGATACAAATAATTTTGAACAAAAATTAACATCGGATATAACATATCTACATTATAAGCTATCATTACATGGTAGTTTTGTTTTATTTGGTGCTGGTCGAGCAACCAATTAATTTTCAAATTTTTGGACCATTTCTAATGGAATGACTCTAAAGTTTTAATTAAAAATTTAATTTTCTACTGAAATTATTTAACTTACCTTTTTGTAACCAATTTCTTATATCCATATTGTCTTTTCTGTGATTTCTGTCTCTTTATTCTGTGGTAAAACTATTGTTAAGGATTTTCCCTCTTGTTTCTCAGGCAATAATTAACAATAATAACTATTCACACCAACTTTATTTAAAACCAATAAAGTTAACAAAACAACACAAATATTCACTTTCTCAACACTTTTTAACTATTCCGCTTTTAAATCTCGCGCCTCGCTTTCTATTCGCCGTATGCAACTTCGTATCCTGCACTATGTACTGTACTGTACTGTCTGTCTTCGCGCCGGATAGGCAATTTTATATACCCTTTTTGAGCCTAGAAATTGCCAGAACATTCGCATCGCCGGTTCTCGTATATTCCTCACTTGTATCTCGATTTTTCTCGAAGAAAACCAGTGGCGTTTCGTTACACTATTAAATAGGACACTGTCGATAGACAAGAGCACTTACACACCAACTCAATAGTTGCAAAAAATATTGTCCTATGTTAGGATTTGGAGCAAGTTGTGTTTTAACCACTTGATAGTTTTGCACGAACTGCACTCGGGCGTGACATTTTACCGTACACTGACGATCCCGAGTCTCGTTCAGGCAACTTTTGTTTTAACTTTTTGGTGCAGGTCTTACGTACGTTATAAGAGTATTTATTTCGGATTCTGATGTAGGATTGTGTATTGAATGTTTCAAAATATTTCACACTAAAACTACTTATTGAGTAAATTTATTTTAATTAATTAATAGGATTAAAAAATGTAGTTAAATGAAAACAAAAAAAAAGTGACAATTTTTTTACCATTTTTCTCAAAAATGTCCGACTGTTAAGTGGTTGAATCGAACACTAAAAATTGACGTATCCTGAGAGTAAATCGAAGACTCGTTGTTATCCAATTCTGGTGTGGGACAATTCTGGTGTGCACCAATGCATTAAATGCATAGATTGAAAACGCTATTAATATATATTTAGCACTGTCAGTTTTTCAAACAGCTTTGTTTTTTGCTGATGAAATATATTTTAGTGACAAAGGACACGCGAATAATTTTATTTATTAGAGCTTATTAATTAATTTTAAAATATTCATAAAAGCAACCAAACGACCACAACAACAAACAAAATATATAAAACAGATAACAAAAAAATATGCAGAACAGAAAAATATGTATATTTTAGGTTTAATTTTTTGTTTATTAAAATTTAAAAATTATTTAATTTATTTTTGCTCTTCCAGGGGGGGGCAGTTGCCCCTCCCTGCCCCACGCTGGCTACGCCCATGCTTCTAATGGAGTGATCAGATAAAGGAAGTAGTCGCAAAACTGAACAAGGTCACTTATTGTTTTCGCAGCTTAAGATCAATATGTGATATAGGCACTTTATGAAAAATCTACTTTGCGATAATACGGTACTGTTTGCTTTTCTGGGGCCATTATCTACAGTCAGGTCCGAAAGTCCTGTCACCACCCCCTATTTGTGTGATGATTGTATGTGTTGTATGTGTATTTGCGAACATGCCACAGCATATGTTGATAGTTACAGTTTTAGGTTGTTTAGTGGTCCAGAATATCAGTATGGACACCGTCATTGTCACGGTACAAAATGATGCGGCGCCAGGTCCTGTGTGAGATTTTCCGAAGAATAGGCAGGGTGATATCCCTGAATGCCTCCCTAACAGCTTCCTTCAATTCTTCAACAGACTGACATCGTTTTTTCAAGACCTTCTGCTTAATTATTCCCCACAGAGAATTGTCGCATGATGTCAGATCTGGACTCCTGGGAGGCCACTCGATCGACGCTGGCAGATGCTGCGATCCTCTCCCTATCCACCTCTGGGGTAGCACTTCATCCAAGAATTCTCGGACACGGAGAGCGTAGTGAGCAGGAGCTCAATCTTGTTGAAGCCAACTGTCATCAAGAATGTTCAGTCTTTGAAGCTGTGGAATGAACCATTCCTGCAACATTTTGAAGTAAGAATGTTGATTGACAGTACCGTCAAAAAAATACGGCCCTATCAGATGCCTACTGGACATTGCTGCCCAGATCATAACATGTGGTGGATTATTCTCTAACTCTTCATAATAATATGGATTTTCTTTGCTCCAGAAGAAAATATCCCTATTCCGAGAAGATCGGTAAATTGCACATTCGTCTGAGAAGAAAACTTTGCCTCGCTGCGGGAGTGTCACAAACACATCGAGTAATCTTGAGCAAGCTTCATGCCTTCGCCGAATGTCCTCATTACTCAACTCGTTTACGAATGTTGGCTTAAAACATTTTAATTCCAGATCTTTTTTCATGTGTGTCAGCATAGTCGTTTTTGGAATTCCAAGTTCAGATGATCTTTTTCGCAATGATTTCTTGGGAGATCTGGTCACAGAATCCGCCACTGCTGCACAAGTTTCTTGTCGTGTTGATGGTCGACCTGTCCTCTTTCCATCCAGAACGGATCCAGTTGTGAACAGTTTCTGTTGCCATCGCAGTATCATTCTCTTGGGCGGCGCTTCTTTATTGAATCGTGCCGCAAAATCCCTTTGCACATCTCTCATGGTTTTCCCAGAGTGTGCACGTTCATGAGCCCATGCACTTGCCAAAACACATTCTTCCATGTGTCCATCTCCTGAAAAGAAAAATTACATATAAGTATGCATCATAACACAAAAAAGGGGGGTGACAGGACTTTCGGACCTTACTGCAGAAGATATTCTAAAACTACAATAAAAAGGCTATCAGAATAATGTTTGTAAAACATAAAAGTTTACTTATCTATGAATCTCGTTACCCGTATTAAAGATAAGGACATTTTCTTAAAAAAGTCGGATGTTCACAGTTATAATACTCTTAATAATTGATTAAGAAGTGAGTTTTGTAAACCCTTACCATAGCCCAAGCCTTTATCTTTAATTCGCTTAAATTGTATAATTAATTATTTATTATATTATATTATATTAAGTATAATTAATATATTGTGAGTTGAAGGAAAACATTAGTGATTTTCTTCAAGGAAAAAAAGTGCTTAGGCAGATTAGAAGTTAACACAGCAAATATTCTGTTATTAGTGTTCAATTGTGGGACGCGTGACCTAATATTATCATAAAGAGAACCGAAGGTAACCATTTAAGTGACCGAAAGAAAATTTTGTAAAATTTAGTTAAGTTATTGGTGAATCATCATTGACATTGAATGTGTACACTCGTTAGCAATACAAAATTGATTGTATAAAAGCAAATAAAAACTTTAATGTGTACATGGAAGTAACCCTTTTTCATTGTGGTAAACGTTTTGAAGGGCAAACATCACAGCATAAAGTGAGTACTACAGCCGAGTGCGTAGGGTGAATACGGCTACCTCTTGTGTTTTGTGTATAGTGCATTTAAGAATTTAAAAAGGGTTACCGAAAGCAGATCATATGGACTACAACTGCCGCACCGAAAAAGGATTGATTAATGTAATACGTAAGAATTATATTTAAATTTTATTGAACCAAGACAAGTACGATTATTTTTTTGTTATTGTTGCATTAATTACGATTAATTGAAAGAAAAAAAGGTAATCGAACTTTAGTTATTTTGTTGTTTTTAGTGTTAGGAATCGGGTAATTTCAGTCTTAACGTATTAATGTGTTTGGTGGTTTCTTTAAACCGCGTCGTTGTATATATTTACATGCGAATTTGTCAATATATATATATATATATATATATATATATATATATATATATATATCCACTATTTAATTTATTTTGTCATTTGTTCGTGTGAATTGTGTGCCTAACCGGTTACACCTTAAGTGAAATTAGTCTTTCCAAATTTTCGAATTTAAGGATCGATTGGAAATTGCGTAATGAGCCAGATCGATCACAAAATTTCATTTTAGTTTTGAAATATTAATGCAGAACACTATTAACATAGTACTTGTTAAGTTATTAAGTATTAAAGTTTATACCTATTAATGAATGTCTAAACATGATTTTAAAGATAAAGTATTAATAAAATATAAAGATATTATTGATGATACAAGCCCTGTTTGAATTATTTAGTAATTAACGAACATTTTGTTGAGATAACAATTTATTATTAAACCGATTTCGTTTATTTTATTTAGAATTTTCTAAATTGGGAATATTTATTTAATTCAAAGTTTTATAACAGTTAGAAGTATAAATTTACAGGTATACGAGGGATACTTAAAAAGTATTCAAGTTAACGTCTTATGATTTGGATATATTAATTTGTACAGTGTGTGTTTAATATGTTTATCTAGTATCTACATGTAATGTCAAGTTTTAC
The DNA here is from genome assembly GCA_036346205.1 of Vesta saturnalis. Taxonomy (NCBI): domain Eukaryota; kingdom Metazoa; phylum Arthropoda; class Insecta; order Coleoptera; family Lampyridae; genus Vesta; species Vesta saturnalis. The sequence goes on from JARFJB010001332.1 coordinate 501,026, forward strand.
GACATTTAATGACATATCGTAATGTCTTACTTTACCGTACTAGTACGATAAACTGTCACTTTACCGTACTATCGCGGTAAAGTAAAAGTGGGAATAAAATAATTCACTATTCTGCTTTAAAAAGCCCAGTAGTTGTGAGTATTTACTAATATCCACTTTATTCTTTAATGATATAGTACATTTGAGCATAGAATAATAAGTCCATAAAGAGGATGGTTTTCCGGTTTACCGGAAAAGTAAGCCAATGAAACCTTTTCGGAAATAGAATTAACCTTTCTCAAATTACACAACTTCTCAAAATGCTTATACTCCTTTTCATACCCATGCCGAGGTTTTGTAGGTATTAATTCTTCCACAGCTGCATTTGCCGCCATTTCAACATCCAATGGGACACTATCTTCATCTGAGCTCATTTTCAAAACTGTCTATAGAAATAATATTGACAATCTGAGTTTGATTAAACTTTACAATGACAATTATATAACACGTCTGCTTGCATAATACTATGCTTAATCCATTTCGCTGATTGAATTACTTATTTCTCTATATAATTAAAACGGTTGACAATAGATACAACGTTGTACGATATTCGTATCGTAAATAGAATCATCATCTCCACGAGATTCCAACATTTTATTTGTACCTTGATCGTCATTTTTCATTACATCAATTTCAGTCCTGACTATTTCTAACTTATCATCTGCACCCTTCATTAACATTTGACCTTCCTTATTAAAGTTACCATTCACCTTAATCTTTGCATTATTCTTTAGTAATTGATCTTTATGTCCTTTCCAAGTTACCCCTAATGAAGGAATATAACAATTATAAATATGTTTACCAATTACTTCCGTAATCTCTCCTAAAATCCACCCTGGTTTATATCTATTTCTATAATCTTTTGCATAAACCTGATCACCTTCTAAAAATTCTATATTTCTATTCCCTTTAAAATTTTTCTCTTTTCTGTTAATAGCTAGGTATTTATGTTTGGGTTTAAATATATCTGTTTCACCGGTTGTGCAATGAACCGTCGTTCTATATTCAAACAAATATCTACTTATTAATGTCTGTATAGTTGCTTTATAATTTTTAATGCTTTTGTTAATGTCTTTTTAAATAATTTTATCGCCTGTTCGTTATTGGATGGATGATACGGCGGCGCAAATATGTGATTTACATGATTGATATTACAAAACTTTTGAAATTCCGCTGCTGTGAACGCCGTACCCTTATCACTAACCACATTAACAGGTATCCCGAACCGTGCAAAGTTTCTTTCAATTCTTCAATTGTTTGGTTACAGTTTGTTGAAGTAACCTCTATTACTTCAGGAGTTTTGCTATAAGCATCCATTAATACTAAATAAATTTTACCCTTAAAAGGTCCTAAACGATCTACATGCACTCCTTCAAAAACTATTAACGTGAGGTCATTATTGCAAACTACCTCGCTCAGGATTATTACTACTTTCCTTGCAAACAATACAATTTTTGCCTATATTTTCTATATCCTCGTCAAGCTTTGGCCACTAGAAGTATGATCTGACCTTACTTTTCATTTTCATCTAATAATGCTTTTCTAAATTTAACTGGTACCACTACTCGGTAACCCCACATCAAAATTCCTTGTGTAACATACAAAAATTCATTTGTGCATAACTCTGTTAATTGCTATACAATTATCTATTTTAACTTCTTGTCGATATATACTAACGCACAATTCGTACACTCAGTGTTGAAAAACATTGCAGTAATTTACATGTCTTCAGTTGTGTAATTTAACAAAAATCCGGTTAATGTTAATAATTTTTACCAAAAGTAAATAGGTATGGCATCTGTCGGCGTCTAGCCAAACTCTGTACTATGGAATGGTTGTAAACACCAATACTTTAGATTAATTTACGAAATTCTCCTAAGAGGGCGATGTTTAATGTATGAAATAGCCAATGGGAAAATTGTTTATTGAGTATACATCTAATAGATCACAAATTCGATTTTGATAAAAAATTTTTTCACTTTCTTCTCCGCCATATTGGAGACGCTACGAAAATTCTGTGATTTCTTTTACACTTTCTCTAATAAACGAAATTGCTTCGGATACTAGTAAAAGATTTCAAAACAATAGAAATTCCTACCAAATTTTCTATTCCTATTGATCGCAAGCTTTGCGGATTTGAAACAAAATTTAATCGTCTCCAATAAGGGGTAAGAATTACAGGTTTTTACATTTGGTACTAATTTAAAATCTTACTTCTTAGGGAACGGAACCCATACAATCTACAAGTATAAAGCTTTAGATTCGAACCTAGCAGGCTCGTTTTCACATTTATCGCACGCCTTAAACTTAGTGGTAAGCTTGTAAACCTCTCTTATCTTAGTGCCCACCTACCCTTCCCTTTTTTAGCCATTATCAATCGATTTGGGGAGTTAGAAGGAAAAATTATTCTTCTTACGAACCTACTATTCTTCATGTGTAATATTACGGTAACTTAAATGGGAAGTTGGATTGGCTACTCTAGAACAAACCATTGGACATATCATACCCGGAGTGCTGCACCTGTTTTGGTTGCGACCCCATCGTTAGAGTAAGAACTCTCGCCATCCAATAAGGTCAGAGAGTTTATCTGTATTATTTTATTTAATACTTCCATTACTGTATATGAATTAAGGTATAGAATTCTGTTAAGGTTAACGACCGTATAAATGCTCACTTTAACTAAATGATATCTACAAATATGATCAATAACCTCTAGTTAACAGCTGTTGCTATGGTTTGGTTTAATATCGTACTACCTTTTTAAGCCTATACTCTGCAATTAAGGGAGTTTCATTATCTGATTGAGGTGATATTTACAGCCTTACTTATTGATTGGTTTTCGTATTGGGTTTCACACTGCCATTTGTTTTTAATGTAAATGCTAGCTGCGCAACAGACGAGTTTCATTATTTAAGTATGCGCGTATCGAGAATTTCGGAAAATGGAAGTGGCTGCATGGCATCATTGACGTTAAATTATATGTGTAGAAATTATTACTTTTACTGTATAAAATGGAATATTTCTTTTCTCATAAAAGATTTTTTTTTAATCAAAATGAGGTTGTGAGGAAGATTTAGTGACTCAATTATTTATTTCTGGCTCCTTTTGTTCCTAAATATTTGGTTAATGAATTTGTTTTCTCAGAAATAAATAACGCGGGCCAACCGAATCGCTGCTCTTTTCTTTATTGTCACCGCTTTAAATGGGCGGTTAATTAATTAAATAATAATGTGTTTTCTGTAAACGTCAATAAGAATTACTTATTTATATGATAATTTCGGGGAATAATTACACTATTTGTGTAAGCTGCAGCAAGTGTTAGTCACTATTCTGTTTCATTTTTTTTGTGTTATTTAAAATGCTCGTGGTAGCGAGAATGTATGTTTTCTTTCAGTGCACACAATGAACCGTCTTTCATTAAGCAAAGGAAACCTTTCCAGTTGATTATTTAAAATTTACTCTAGAATTAATTGGTTTTGGGTTGCATATAGTTACCCAGCAACTTGCTAAAGTACTATAAACGATGGTTTTTATTTATTTGGTATATGGGTCAAATTTGGGGTTATTTTGAACCGTAATAATATTACTTCGGCTCTTAGTAGCACTTGAAATGTTAATCTATTTTTTTTTGTTTTGTAAGAATAAGTTCGACACAGTTTTGAAAAAGTAATCAAAGGTTACTATTAAATTTACATTTACTACACTACTGTAGTTGTTTTGTTTGGTGTTGTTTTCTTCCTCCCTTTTCCTATAATTCCTTACTTATCCTCTGCACCACCGCGTATTCAGGAGTCGGGATAACGGTGCGGGCTGCCGTTGGGGGCGATTCCTGGCGCCCAGAATTACTTTCAACTTTTATTCTCCCTACGCACGATCCGTTCTGAGCAAAAAGGTCGTTTAAATAGCTACGGTTGAGTAGTGAACCCTCTCTGTCTCGATCCTTTAATAATAGACACACCCACGCATCCACTGCCTCCGGCGAACTGAGCCCCGGCATTCTTTAATTTGTTACCTCTACCTTATTGGCACGTATCACTTGCGCTAACGTTAACTCGTCACGCCTTCTAAAATACGGTTTATTTACCTCATTTGCTGTATAATTCTGCCATCCATTTCGGACTAGGTCGATTATAGCACTAATCTCAACATCTACTCGCGATTCTATTCTAACTTTCTTTGCGTCTATTGGCATAACCTCTTCTACAAAATTTAAATACGTATAATTATCATCTTCAACTAAATCAATTTCGTGTTTACTATTTGGTAGTTGTGACAGTACATCTTCCATTTCGTTATTACCTTTTATATATTTAACTGTATTATTAGAACTGGATAAAAAAAATGACCACCTTTGCAACCTCTCCGCTGCCATAGAAGGCACACCCTCACACATAACAACAAAGCTAGCAGTGACTTCTGATCGGTCACAAGCTCCAATTGTCTCCCCATTAAATATTGCGAGAACTTCTTTACCCAGAGTAGATTGCCAACGCTTCCTTGTCTACCATTGAGTAGCTTTCTTCAGCTAATAGACAAAGCTCTCAACACGAACCCTATTGGCCGTTGATTGCCTTCAGTATCACCGTGACCCAATACCGAACTAATTCCTTTCTGTGACGCATCACACGTTAACTTAAGTGAACAATTGTTGTCAAAATGAGCTAATACATCGTCTGGCGCAACCGCTCTCTTTACAGCAGTATAAATACCTAGCAGGCTCGTCCGCCATATTGGAGCCCAATTTTGCACGTTCCCCGTGTATTTTTGAAAGGGTGTCGTTGGGTTTGTTGTTAAATTAAAAATTATGACTGGTTATTCGGCTCCCAATTGCAGCAGTCATTCACGGAATGGTTTTAAATTTTATAGGTAAGTATTTTCTTGATAGGAAGTTTCTGAAGTTAGCATAAAATAAAAAATGTGTAAATAATAACACCTTGTTTTTTAGTTGGTTTGGAAAATTCTGATTTTCATTATTTATTTAAACTTAATGTTATAGGTTCCCTGCTGATCCGGATGAACGGGAAAAGTGGTTAATGAACAGGATTGGATCCCTACACAAAATGACCGATTGGAAAGATAGTGTATAATTCTAGTACATGATTATAATAACTAGCTTTGTTTTTTAAGGCTAACTTTGAAGATTCTCAATTGCAACAAAATCGATTAGATGGCAAAAAACGTTTGACACCTTTTGCTGTTCCAACGATTTTCAATGTTTCAAACGCTCCAAAATTGCTAGACGATAAGGCTGTGAAATGTATCACCTCTACTTGAATGCGCATTACACTTTATAGCTGAACAGCCAGTCATTGTAAATAAAATAGTTAATTGGTAAAAGCTCCCTTTTCACCTTAAAACACACAACCATACATATAAAATTGGCTCCAATATGGCGGACGAGTCAGTTGTCCTTTATAGTAGCTATAGCTCTCTTTGCTGTTATGAACGATTGCTCACATTCTTTTGTCCAAACAAATTATACTTTATCTTCTTTTAACAAATCATATAAATCTTTTAATATCATCGCTAAAAATTTTAACCTCTTTCACATTGCTCGTTTGCATTGCGCCTAAAATCGCTTCTACTTTCTCACCATCGTTTCTCAACCTGTTAGTTGATATAATATACCCTAAATACTTTACTTCTCTTTTGAAAAATTGTCATTATTTGTCTTTCCTAACCGTTAAAATAGCTGCTTGCAATAAAATAAAAACTACTTTTAAATTTTCAATATGTTCATTTAAATCTAGGCCTGTCACCAAAATATCATCTAAAAAACTATTGGTACCTTTAGTGCCTTGTAATATTTCTTCTATTGTTCTTTGAAATAACATACATGCGAGTTTTACACCAAAAGGCAATATTTTTACAACATAAACACGTTTATGTGTACTCCAGGCTAAACATTTACCTGTTTCCTCGTCTACCCTTAACTGAATGTATGCTTGGCTTAAATCTAACTTCGTGAAACATGTTCCCCCTTGCAGTACAGCAAATAATTCCTCAATACGCGGTATAGGATAATTTACACCGTTTAATTGCTTATTAACCGTTACTCAATATTCCGCGCATAATCTAACAGTTCCATCTTTTTTTATAACAAATACTAACGGTGTTCCCCATTCACAACTATCAATCTGAGTAATTACATCTAACCTATCAAGTTTATTTTCAACAGCTTCCTTAAACGCAAAAGGTATCATTCGCGGCTTTTGAAATGCAGGATTACTATTATCTTTCATTTCTAACCTAATTTCCTCATATTTATAACATCCTAACTCATTCCTAAAAACCTGACTGAACTCCTTAATCAATTCTACAATAACATGTTCGTGTTTATTTTCTACTAACTGCTTCACATTTTTTTCATTATAATGCTTTAAAATATTTAACTTGGTAATCCAATGCCTGCCCATTAAAGGTGGAATTTACAACTATTAAATCTAAAATTTCTTTCCGTCCTTTACATTCCACTTCTACACTAAACTGCCCCATCGGTAACATTCTCGATTGATCATAGCATTTTAAATTTGTTCTATAACCTTTAAATTTACAATTCAAAAATAACTTATCATATAAATCTTTTGGAACTATTGAAACTCTTGACCCAGTATCAATTTCCATGTTATTAACCCTAATTATAATTAAAAATGGGCCACTAAGGTCATAACAACTAATAACATTATAAGGACTTTCACATTGTTCGGATTGTTCCTGTATAACATTTATACTAACAGTCCTTTTATTTCTGTGAATACAAACTTTAGCTAAATGTCCTGTTTTATGGCAAATATTACAGTCGAACGCTTTAAATATTTATAGGTTCTAAAATTATGATTTTTTTCACCGCAAGTAAAACATTCACCTTTCTTTTCTTTGCATACCTCCATCTTACCGTCGGTAGAGAAGAAAACTATCCTATGTCCTTTTTTTTTAAATAGGATATTAGCATGATAGCTTATGTCCGACTATATTCTAGGTGATGCACAGATATCTATTGTCCTACCAGGTTTCATCACAATCAAAAAAGAGTTTTTTTAAAAGTATCCTATCTTTATCCCCTCCCATCAATAAAAACGTATTATCCTAAGTCCATCACATGGACATAGGATACCCTTACGCTTTTTAAATTGTCTATCTTTTGTGGAAATAGAATAGCGTGTCGTAAGTGTAATGGTGTCCTAGTGTTTAGTTACTATAAAATACGTTTAAAACAATGTGTTCTAGAAGCAAAAAAATAGTAGTAGTAGCTATTTTTTCTAACCTGTGAATACTTTTCCGTGCTAAAAGATACCACTGACTGGTAGTATAAACAGCAATTTTTGAAGCACGCTCTATGGTGCTATGCATTACTGTCACTCTCATTTTTGTGTGCCCAAATTATGTGGTATTTTAACTTTGTATTTTGCGGGTCCATACATTAATAATAAATTGTGATTCTACGCCGTGCAGTTATCGAATAAAAAGCATTCTCCTGAATAACTTCTTCTGACTTTTTCAAAAACCTATAAATAATTGGTGTAAATACGCCAATTGTAAATAATTTAATAATAAACAAATAGGTTGTAAATGTTCTCAAAACAAATCGTTAAACTAACCAGAGATCCAAAACGCTCAATAAAAGATAATGCCGTTGTCTCAGTCGGTAGATTAATTCAGGATGGGTTCATGCTTTTTTTTATTTGCTTAATTACCACAATTTCTGCTTAGTTATTTCCACTTAACATCAATATAGTAACTTCAATGCAACAATAATAAAAATTATCTCGGACGCCAAGTTATTTTTTGATTATGCTCGGAATAACTAAACCGAGGATACAATAAAAAATTCACCAAAATGTGAAAATAAAAAATATACAAACTATGTTTATTAAATATTTAAATTTAGAATTATATAAAATATATCTTAAAAACCAGTTGTAATAGCCTTAAATTACTAAACTATGGGTATAAATACCTGTTCGAAAATGTTGTACACAACTTTTTGATAACCTCTGGTATCTAAAGCAATACGGAAATGTAAACCAAAGCTGATGTAATCTTTGCACCAATATTGCGCAACGTGTCGTAATAACAATGCTGTACGTTGTAAACCATACCAAAGCTAAATTTTACTTCTTACAAATTTATCTTAAATCTTAAATTTGAATAATCCAGTGTATATTGCATTCTCTTGAAAGTTCAAATAAAAAATGTGATATAAATTTAGATCTGAATTAAAGGCAAACTTGCAATCATAAGCATCGAAAATACCAAAAGTGGTAAAAATGCCAAAAGTAAAAGTAAAAAAGTAAGTGTAAAAGTAAAAGTAAGTAAAACTAAGTGAAAGTGCCCGCAAAGAGCAAATGTTTTAAATTTTAATATAATACGAGTTAAATTTATCTTACTATTAAATCAATGGCACTTTTCACAAAATTTAGGTGGAAACCCAAAAATGGCTTCCTAATCAACACAACGTTCATCAAGTAATGCTCAAAAGGACGCTTACCATATCAGGTGATATAGCGGTGCGCGAAAAAATGTGCGCAAAAAATTAATTCAAAGATATGGAAGTATAAACCTCTAAGAATATATGCAACTTAAGTTACACCAAAATGCCAATTAAGTTGCCTACCACATACTTATAATTCACTAATAATTAAAAACTATTTTTTCTTATATTTTACCACTAAATGAACGAATAACGTAAAAGATTCGTTACAAACCGAAGTAGGCAATTTCCAATTTTGAAACTACACCTTGATGCTATTGACTCATCCCACATGAAGTACTATCGTCGTTTTTTCTCCAGCGTTGTTAAGTTATAACATGGATGCAACCACAGATTAAAATCGTTTGGAAAATAAACCAATATTTGGATGTGCTAGTACCTAGCATGGATGTTTTATAATGCTTTCATAATATTTTAGGTGTACATCGTACATGTTGCTTTTCAATATAATCCCTGACTCGTTTGGGTATTTCGCCAAAGCGTGGTTGACATGTTAATCCTGGCTGATCTTCTTCTAACGTACAGCCAGAGGAGCATATTTTTTGCAAACAGTTAATACAGACAATACTTAAAGCATTAAGAAAAAAATGTCTGACATACGTGAGTTTTTTCTCCACTACGACTTTCAGATCCAGCGCTGGCAGTCTCTGGTTGAACAGTTGCTCTAATTTTTGTCGCATTCTTCTGATTTACATTAGACGAGTTATTCTTTTATCTGTAAAGGCCATATAATATTTTTTTATGTAATCTCTTTGACGGTTAACGTCACCGAGTGACCAGTATTCCAAAAAGATATAATTTCTTCGATCTCCAGAAAACCTTGAGCTTCATTTCTGACAATAATAATTTTTGCAACTGTTCCTTTTTTTCTGCAATTAATTTATTTTTACAGTTTTTGTAATTTCAAAATTATGTTGGTCAGTGTTACTTAAGCAAGTATGTTGTTATTTGGTATTTTAATGTTTGTTTTTTTTGCAGGGAATATGTCGAGCTTGTTTGTAAAGGATGATAAATCAGAGAGAATTACCCAATGCGCAAGCCCAAGACGAAATTGATACAAATTCAGCCGATGATGAATATTCCAACGTCGACCTCTCTGAAAACCTATTGAAATTTAGCCACAGTATCAGGTAAAATCGAGAGCAGCAGTACTTCTGCAGAAAAAAAGCAGTTTCGAAAATACAGATGGAATGGAAATGCAAGTAGAAGAGTTAAATACCGTTGACCCGGAAACAGAGAGTGATCCTGATGCAGATGGTGATTCGGACTATGTACCGGAACCTCAACCTGAACCAGATACCTCTCACGCCGATACTGAAGCACAATCTTCCTTTATCGATACTGAGCCAACTATTAAGGAGTCTAGAAAACGACAAAGAAAATCAAGTGATTGGAAGAGAACAAAAGCTAAAAAGATGAGAAACCTTGGGAAGACTATATAAACAGCAAGAATAAATTAATTACAGAAAGAAAGATGAAAAACAGTTGCAAAAATTCTTGTCGTCAGAAATGTAGCTCGAGATTTTCTGAAGATCAAAAAAATAATAACTTTCTGGAATACTGGTCACGCGGTGATAATAGCCGTTAAAGAGATTACATAGCAAGATACGCGGATTTTGTAGATAAAAAAGAACTCGTCTAACAAGAACAAATCAGAATAATGCGGCAATTACTACAGGAAGTATTCAACCAGACACTGCCAGCACTGGATCTGACAGTGACAGTGATGTAGAACCTGTACCCAGCAGAAGGAAGAAGTCGTTTTGTTATCACTTACCTTTGGACGGTGGAGAAAGAAGTCACGTATGTCACATATTTCCTTAATACCTTAGGTATTAGCCATCAGATAATAGTCCAAACTGTTTGCAAAAAACTATATCCGTCTGGTTCTGCGGTGCAAGAAGATCAGGAGGATCAACATATCATACACGGATTGACGAAAAATCCAAACAACTAATCATATATCGTCTCTCACCTACCCTCAATATAAGCAAAATGTACGATTTATACCTAAAATATTGTGGAAACATTAAAGAAACCTGCTAACAAATCCACATATCGGTTTATTTTCCTAAACCATTTTAATCTGGGATTTTATGTTCCAAAAAGATCAGTGTGATTTGTGCACTAACTTCAAAACTCCACATTAGAAGAAAGGATCGTCTTGCAGGAAAAGTTTGATAGACATATCGCCAACAAAGACAGGATGAGCAATTTGAAAAATGAGAATAAGCTAAGAACAGAGAGCGATAGTTCATTTTGTATTGATGAATTCGACCTCCAGCAAGTTCTTCCTCGTCCAAAACTGAAGTTGGCCAAGACTACTAAGTATAAACTTGCCACTTATAACTTAACAGTCTTCGACGCTGGAAGAAAGCAAGGCTATTGCTTTATGTGGCATGAGGTAACATCTTCAAGAGGTAGTTCCGAAATTGGAAGTTGCCAACTTCAGTTTTTGAAAATTAAGTCAGAAGAAGGTATTCAGAAGATTGCGTTTTATTCGGATAATTGCACGGGAAAATCGCAATAAATATATATTTATATTGTTAATTATTATAAGTTTTGTTGCGAACGAATAAGTTCCAAGGTAATTATTAATTAAAATTACTATTAATTTAATTAAATATAAATAAAAGTTTCCTCGATTTGAACTTTGTTCAGAGTACGAAAGACCATAGTTCATGAATCGATGTAAATTTTGTATTTATGTATAGAACTGATGTAAATTCAATAATTAATCTCATTATATTTAGAATTTACATCAGTTCTAATAATAAAGACAAAATTTACATCAATTGGGGCTTGACCCTTGATGGCGCATGTTGTCGGTACTCTAAAAGACAGGTCGTAGGTTCAAATCTATTCGAGGTAAACTTTTTATTTATGTATTTAATAAAATTAATAATAATTTTTAATTATACTGTTAATGTATGGAGCTGTAAAATACAAGATTAAAATAACGCATAATTTTTTCGAAGTCGGCCACACCCAAAATGAGGGTGACAGTATCCATAGCACGATAGAGCGTGGTTTAAAACATATTCCTGTTTATACTCCTAGTCAGTTGTATTTTTTAGCTCGGACTGCTTGCAAGAAGAAGCCTTACTATGTCAAAGAATGAATAGTACAAACTTTTTTGGTCTGAAACAACTATTGCAAGATACTACAAAAAATTTTGAAAGAGATATTATGGGTAATCCAGTTAGAATATCCGATGTTACTTCAATTAAAGCTGATTACAATGAAAATAAAGTACAAACTGGAAGAAAAATACATCGGATTAAATATTATTGAACGGTGCCGTAAGCCTTTTCAACCATGTGATAATTATGAGCTAAAGATTCTTCGACGAGGACCTATTCCACTAAATGAACAAAAATACAAATCATTACTTTACTTTTGTCAAAGCATGCTATTCCCAAAGAGTACCAGGACTTTTTTTTTTAATTTAGCACATGAGTAATCAGTGACCTACTTATGATATCACTTTTGTTCTTCATTTATTATTTGTATCCTTTTGTGTTTTTCTATGAATATAATAATGTTATATAACCCTGTTAACTTTTTTTTGTATATTTTACATCGTACAAAACTATCCCATGTCCGTCTCTACAGGACATAGGGCAATTTATGTTAAACACCATTTCAGCAAGTTATCCTAAGTCCTTAGAATTCAGTTTTGTTTTTCTAAAACCTTTTTTACTGACAGATTAATTTTTGTAAGTAAATTAAGTATACTTAGCCAAATATTCGACAGATTTGTTCAAAACTATCTTTACTGAAAGACAATAAAACCTTTAAAGTCGTTTTTGCTCAAAACTATATAATTAAAATGTGTCGTGTCGTTGTAACGTGCAGTTTATTTACAAGATAAAGATATGTCACAAAAACACAAGTGAGCTCTGTCCGTTGATAAGGAAACATCGCTATGTATTTCGTTAATAATCCTGTCATGTCAGTCTTATTCTGGACAGGCAATAACTAGTTTGAAAATTTGTTCTTTTTGTTGTTTTACAAGTGTTTTGTCTTCATAAAAGTAAGAGAAATGGTCAATTATGCTATTTCGGAGATGACCGACATGCATTTCGTCTATGGTCTGGCTGACGGCAATGCTAAACAAGCCAGGCGTCTTTACCAACCGTGCTGTTCCCGATAGTAGAACATTCACAAACATCCATCTGCGACTGTCTCAACATGGCAGTTTACAAAATGGAAACCGAGAGCGACGACCTCGTACAGTGAGGACGGCGGAAGTAGAGGAAGCTGTTCCCAATTAAATTGAACAGAATCCAGGATCTAGTACACGCAAAGTGGGAGTGTGTTGAATATTTGCCACAAAACTGTATGGGAAATTTTGAGAGAATATTTGCTGTATCCGTATCATCTGCAAAGAGTGCAAGCTCTCCTTCCACGAGATTTTCCAGCACGCAGGAATTTTTCCATGTGGTTTCTCCAGAAGGTTGCAGAAAATCCTCATTTCGACAGGCAAGTTATCTTCACGGATGAAGCAAATTTCTCCAGAGAAGCAATCAGAAATTTTCGTAATGCTCATTTATGGAGCGAAGAGAACCCTCATGCTATAGTAGAAACAAAATTTCGTGCGTTTCTTCAAAATAATTTGCCTGAATTACTAGAAAATGTCCCTCTTCTAGTACGTCAGCACATGTGGTTCATGCACGACGGTGCCCCGGCCCACTTCAGCATTTTGGTGCGTGAATATTTGAATTCAGTTTACCCAAATCGATGGATAGGTCGTGAGGTGCTTCAGTTCTGGCCACCGAGATCGCCTGATCTGAACAGCTTAGACTTTTATTTCTGGGGGCATCTTAAAACTCTAGTTTATAATACACCAGTTCAGACGTTGGAAGACTTACGCAATAGAATAATTGAGGGTTGTGCAACCATACAGAACACACCGGGAATTTTTGAATGAGTGCGTCGTTCAATGAGGAGAAGAGCAGAAGCCTGTATAAAAGCGGATGGTGGACATTTTCAGCATTTTTTATGAATGACTGCACAAAAGTTTTTCCCTTTATTGTTCAGTTTCTGTAAATAGTTTCTATGTTAGAAATAAATGCACGTTATAACGACACGATACTTTTTAATTATTTTTTCCTAAACGGTGAGTTTTACGTGAAAATGTATGGAGACCTTTTTTGTTCGGAATTGATTTCTGATAAATATCGTGTAAACGCGTCATATAAAACAGTGGCGTAACACATTTTTTTTGTAGAATTTATGTCATGACCTAGGTGTATCTGCGCCACTGGTTAAATTAAAAATGAACTTTTCAGTTGAAATAAGGGCCTTCATGCCCTTATATAATACGTAAAATTGCAATGTCATATCTAGAAGGGTTTTCGAAAAATTTGGAAAAAAACGAAAAAACACAACAACTTCAACAGCCTGTAGATCGATAACGAAGCTTCTGAGAACATACATTCATATGAACTTTCCGGCTCGAAATCGCCTCAGGAATCATTCCTTAAAATAAGTACATACACTTAAGTAACACCCTGTATATATATATATATATATATATATATATATATATATATATATATATATATATATATATATATATATATATATATCACCACTTTTGAGGAAATCGGCGGAATTTTGTTTATTCGCTTATTGGCTAGCTCCCAATACATGCTACTAAGTGCGCCAACACAAATTTCGCTCCCTTTCAAATAAAGTAATAGTATGTGTATGTTATACCAGCAATACGAGAAATGTTTTCAATTCCCGGAAAAACCGAAAGTAGTGTTTTTATCAGGATAATATCATTCCATTAGCGCAAATGAACAAAGTTTATTTCCAAAATGCCAAGTCTGTAACCAAAATAGTTAGAAAGTTATAACAATATCAATTTTAAATATTTGAAAATTCATATCTCCTATACTAGTACCCTTAGAAGAAGCTGGTTAGTTGCATTCATAATAGTGGCTTATCAGCCATAGGAATCAAAAGCAGATGTTATCCAAATAATGAGAAATAAAGATGTCAGTACTCATTTAATTCAACTGATAAAAGACTAGTCCAAACTGTAAAACCACCATTAAAATAGGACACCGCATAACAGAAGAAATTAACATAAATAGAGCGATACGACAAGGAGACTCTCTAAGCCCTTTTCGGTTCGATTTGATTATGGAACAAATTATTGAAAAACTACCTAAAAACAGGTTACAAAATGGGGATAAAATGTCAATGCAGTGTGCTATGCTGTTGACGTTGTACTTATAGCAGATTCAGAGTATAATTTGCAAAGACTCCTTCACACGTTCAAAAAACAAGCCAAGCAACTAAACATTACAATCAATCTCATCAAAAGCAAGTGCATAGTCTACGCTAAAGAACCAATAAGATGCAAGTTAGAAATTGATGGAAATGTAGTTGAACAGGTCAACCAATTTACCTATATAGGAGCGGAAATAACATGTTATGGAGACTTACAAAAAAAAGTTAAAATGCAGGCAATAAAAGCGTCTCGCATATCAGGCTGTCTGTGAGACAGTATGGAGAAACAAAAACCTCAGTACTGAAAGCAAAGTGAGGATATACAAAATGCGATCAGACCCATATTAACTTACGTAGTGGAGGCAAGACTTGGCACCTCGAAAACTTTGCAAATTATGCGCACAGTAGAAATGAGAGCAATAAGAATCATTCAAGGAAAAACGCTTTATGATAGGATCAGAAATAAAGACGTTAATAAATTTTGCTGTTAAAATTTGATTTATTTATCAAATTCAAAATTGGTTGAAAGTAGAAGTTTCCTATGCGACGAATGAAATACAAAACTATGTGACTTAGATTTACTTTTTTACTCAAAATCAAGAAATTTGGTCAAAATTAGTTAAAAATAAATGAATAGCTTTCAACCTACGTACATATTGTCACGTGTGGTTGAAATATGCCACATAATCTTTTTTTTCTCTTTTCTCTCGAATTTTATGTAGAAATTATGTGTTTTGTCGTGTTGGGTATTTGAACTTGGGATTTATTCAAATATGAATTTTAAAAGCATTAATAAAGAAACACATCATTGAAAACCCAAAAAGCTAAGTATTTGAAATATGTAATAATGAGATTTTCATATCCCGGAATTATTGCTAAAATTAAGGAAATTGTCCTTTCTGGTCGGAGTCTAGCATTGAGGCAGAACGCCCGTAACTCTAGAACCTGCGAAACAAATGGACAAACGATTCTTGTTGATATTCTGTGAATGAAAAGTCTTCCTGGCATTGGTTGTCACAGATGCCCAACAATGCAAAACACAAGCAAAACGGACGTTTTTACGCAACTTTTGACTCGATTTCAGCTATGTGCAGATTAACTGATAAGTATGGATGAAACATAGTTTTGTAATTAAATGCAAGTATCGAAACCAGATTAAAGAGGCCAGAGGTTTTTTATTCCCAAAACTAAATTCACAATTATTAAATTCGCTAAGTAATATTACAAACTACTTTCTATCAAAAGATTTAAATTCAGGTCTAAGATGTTGATGTGAATCTAACCTCTGTCAAAAGAGCCTTAGATTTATAAACAAGTGTCAAGAATTTCTGCCTGATCACCCTAGTTGACTTGTCAGCTTCTGCCGACAAACATGTTTTTAGAATTTTCAGTTTCGGTCAGAGGATCCTAAATACAAAAATACGATGATGAAAGTCTAAGATGTTGATTTGAAGTAAAAAGATTCGGTTCGTAACCAAGGCAGTTGAAAGCGAAAATAATTTTGTGGAACTCCAGAAAGACACTCGAAAACAAGACAGCACAAGCAAGTAATCAAGATGACGGAGAGCCAAAAAGAACGCCCGATTGCTAGCAATGCGTTTAGCATAGGTTCATTTTCAAGGTGTCAAGCCCACGGCAACAGGACACGCATGACCAAAATGTTATCCCAAGATACCAGTTACACCCAGCATCAGCCAAAGTGGACCCTAGATACTGCTGCAGCCCTCAATATAAGATCCTCATCGAAACTTGGCAAAGTTGCTATTTTAAACAGCACAGCGCCCTGAGCATAGTTTCTAGCATCAAATTAGACAGTTTGAGATTGCCTTAAACCCCATTTACGTCTGAGGGGGTTTTTAACTCGTACAGCTTGTTCAAGATGCAGGATGTAATTGAGTTTCATCTCCAATTTTGATAATACTCTTCATTCTTATTTTAACTAAGTAAGCAAAGTAGTTACTAATACGGTGTCAAGCAAATCCATAAACAGATTTTAATTACTTTCTAATTACTAAATGTCGGAACGGGTTTAATATGGTGATCTGAAACCAGTTTCTATCAAAACATCTTTGATATAGAAACAAGCTTTAAAATTCAAGTGTAAGGTATTGATTTCAAACTAACCTCTGTCAAAACGGTCTTAGTTTTACATGCAAACTTTATTGAAAATGAATAAATGCCTGGGGGGCAAATGAAATCAACATCTTATAATTGCAACTTGAATCTTGCTTCAATAAAAATTCAGCAAATGCACAAACGCGTCTCACAAAGGCCTTTTTGAAAATAGCCAAACGTCTGCAGATAATTTGATCTCAGCACCTTTGTATGACTCACCAAATCAACATTTGAAATCAACCTATTACACTTGTAACTTGAAGCTTGTTTCGCTAAAATACAGCAATCGCCTTAGCAGTAATTGTTATTTTGAACTGTAAATACATAATTGGTTTTCTCTGCTGACGGGTTACATGGAGAGTTTGATAGAAAATTAATCGAAGGTAGTGATTTTAATTAACATCTTACGCAATGCATTTATTCGCTTACATTGCACCTCAAATAAATGTAGACTGCGATGGCTAATGCTCACATACTCAAACTAACACCCGTAGAAATTCAAAGCCCACAACAAATAATACAGTAGCATTTCATTACACCCATTACAATTACATGAATCCTCCATTAGTTTTAAAAATATTCCACTAGATGAGACTCCGTTGTTTTCTTGTTTGTTTGACGTATTTGTAAGGACTTATTAGTTTATTTTGTTTCGGGGTTGCGTGACTATTGTATATGTACCTATGGGTTTTACAGTGTTTGCACTATTACATATTTTATTGGTTACGCCATCTCTTGAGCCGTCTGAAAGTCTTTTAAACCACACTGAATTTATACCAGCATAATTTGAAAGTTGCTCTCGAGATTTTAAATTAATGGTTGGGGAAACCCTTAAGAATTTTATATTTATAAACAAGACGTAGAAAGGTGAATGTAACATTAGTATAAATAAGAAAGATGTAACAATTATACACTCCCCTGTCGAGTTTTCAATGGGTTTGTGTGTATTTGTGTGCCCTTTACACGTTAAAGTGATTTATCGATGTCTCACTTTGACTACATGATTAATTGTGAACGATGAAATAATTAGGTTGCTTATTACTCCGTGTTTCTACAATTTTACAGCGATAAAATAAAAACAAAATGTTTTTAGTTAATGGATTGTTCTAATTAGTGTTCATTGCAACGAGTGAAGGTTAAACCGATGGCTGACACTACCTTGAATATATTGCAGTTAATAATCAATTAAAGAATGCATACTCATATTTGCGATAAATTATAATAGTTAAAAAAATTTTCTTTCCCAAATAAATTTTAATATACATTGACTTCCATAAAAATTGCAACACCTAGAATTTGTTGAACGATTTTATTGAAATTTTCGTCAACGATGTCTTTCATTAGAACAAACAAACGATTAGAATTTGAATAAAATCTAGCTAGTAGATTTTTTTTTTGTTTTTTGTTTTTTCCTTTGCACTTAGTAACAATAAATTTGATGAAATAAACCAATCAGTGTGTAATTATAATATTAATTTTGCAAATTGTTTGTTCACAATTTCGTTCTGAACTTGGGAACAATCCCAAGAGTACGCCAACATCAACATTTTTCCCAATTGACAGATTTTGAACGTGGCCGTTTTATTGGAATGAGAGAAGCCGGACTTTCGCTAAGAGAAATTGCTCGTTGTGTAAACCGAAATGTTACAACGGTATTGAGATGTTGGTCCAAATGGTCCGAGGAAGGGGTGCACAACGTCGCCCTGGATTGGACGTCCCCGCAGCACTACAGATCGCGAAGAACGTCGCTTAAGACTTTTGGATGCAAGAGACAAATTTTCAACAACTCGATCGATTGCAAATGGTTGGATGAGAGGTGTAGGACCCAGAATGTCAATGTCATCTACTTATCGCCGGATAAGGTCTTATGGGCTGCGTTCATATCGTCCATTTTTATGTCTTCCTCTTACACCACTTCACCGTCTACACAGGTTAGAATGGATCAACGAAAGAACGAATTTGGCGCAAGAATGGTATCGAATTGTGTTTAGTCCCGATTTTGCTGCGATGGTCGTAGGAGGGCCAGACTGATGCGCGGAGAACGTAAAAATCCAACATTTTTTGTGGAACGCAACACAGCCCTCACACAAGGAGTGATGATATGGGGTGCAATATGTTACGGTAGCAGATCACCCTTGGTCTGCATTGATGGCAACTTAAACGCCGCTGATTATATTGCCAATGTGCTAGAACCCGTTGCGCTTCCATATATTCAGGGACTGGAAAATCCCATTTTCCAACAGGATAATGCGAGCCCTCATACGGCAAGGGCTACAACACGTTTTTTGGAAGAAGCTAACATTGTCGCCCACTGATACATTGATATGGGATGAGGTCGGTAGGCGACTGGATAATTTACCACACCCTTCAGATAACTTACACGATCTCCGGCTACGGATTCAAGAAGCTTGGGTTGATATACCACAGGCAGCTATTTGATTGATACCATGCCACGCCGTCTAAATGAGTGCATTACAAATCGTGGCGGAGCAACCCATTATTGAAAAAAACATTTTTAGTTTTTGTTTTCAAATTTTAATCGTTTATTTGTTCTAATGAAAGACATCGTTGACGAAAATTTCAATAAAATCGTTCAATAAATTCTAGGTGTTGCAGTTTTTATAGAAGTCAGTATAAATATGCTGACATATATGTTTCGGCTATATAAATAGATAGTCATTATCAAAGCATAAAACGTCAAATTACGAAACAAATCATTAGAAAAATTCATGATGAATTCAAAATTTGTACGTAGATAACAAGGAAATTAACCGAACAAAACTAAAATATTAATTTTACAAGCTTGATAGACAAATAATACTACCATCTGTCAAATAATACTTTACAGTCATGGCAAACTGTAAAAAACCTGCAGTGCCCAAAAATGTCGCTTCTATTTTTAAAAATCTAAATAAATTAATAACTGTAAGACTTAGGTGTAGGGAATTCGTAAGAAGAGTAAAAGTATTTCTTACAGAGATGATATAAAATAGAGAGTGTTCTGTTTAAAATAACATGGGTGTGAATTTTGGATCACCTTGTACAAAAAATAAAAGTTATCACAAAAGTGATAAGTTTTCACAAAACCAGATTATCACAAAATTATTTTACCCATGAGAAAGTAACCCTCAATTGTTTATTTTAAATAATATAGCGTGACGATTTCATTACGATTTTCACATAAAAATGGCCTTATCTTTAAAAGTACCTTGTAGAACCTAGTAAAAACCTTTATCATTGGAATAGGAAATATTATTAAATAATTTATTACACTTGACGATTGTTCTCGAACGCAATGACGTAACTAGACGACCTGAATCATCTCTGGTTGCGCGAGCTGTAATTTTTCTAACCTTACATTTATTGTCTACATATTGCAATTCGGCACTGACGTTACCCTGCTTATACTAGCAGATTACTAATCTATTACAAAGAATGTTTTCTTCTGATAGAGTCTTGATTGACATTAACTTCATTTTTTCCACCGGGGAAACGGACAGTTTCTTACACTAACTTAATTATGCACTCTCACACTGCATGGCGTTAAAATCACAACTCCTATGTGGCATATCACCGATGCATAGATTTGGAACAATTACGTACTCGATGCAGTTATATTGCTGTGCTGTTGTGAGCCCAAAACGATATCTCTCTCTAATGCAGTCAGTGACGTCAAGGAGTGTTAAAATTACTCCAATACTGTATATCTCTGTCGCAGTTTCCCTTTGTCGCTACTACACATCCGGCGCAGTTATAATTTCGATGCTGTTAGGCGTCGTTAGTATTACAATCCGATGTGGCCATCATTGATATAGTTTCGATTTGGAAGTATTACATACCTGATACAGCCACGCTTCGATATAATTGGTAGAGTCGTTATGGGATACCTTTGGTTCCATATATCATTTGACAATTATCCTGCAAATCAAGATGGAAGAATATAAGCAACTCGTACAGTATGTAAATGGTAGAGAAAACCATTAAGGTTAAATTTTTAAGACCTTATCTTTCATTAGAGTACTTTCTTTAAAGGAAAACTATACTCTGCGCTTTATTTATGTTTCCCCTACAGAGTCCTTTCGGTAGTTTCCCATGCAGCTTGCTGTAACGATTAATTAAAATTACAGCTGTAATGCAATCAGACTGACACTGCAGTTTTGATTTGGTACTATTGTTATTTTTGCTCTTCTTTGTTTAGGGTACCCACGCAGCATGTCATGGTATCTCGCCTTTCCACCTGTCTGGTTTTATTATCCTATTACATACGACATTACGTATATTTGAGCTCTCTCTTCAAAGTTCTTTGCAACTTTGTTTGACTGGACTTGCCCGCTTTTGTTCTTATGACCGCATTTAGATTAAATTTATCGCCCGATTGGTGCTGGAATCTACAGTTACCCTCTATATGTGGCTCGACCTCCTTCAAGATTGGACGTATCTGAGTGCGACCTTTCGAGGTGTAACTCGTATACACCACATTTCTGCAGCGAACCTCTGAGTTTGTATAATTCGGCGATAGGGTTTTACCAGAAAACGAATCGCCTTACTCCATGGCCAACCCCGTAAGAGACAAATGCTGTAGATGGGTGGACAATTGTGGTTTTACTGATTCCGCACCATCAGTCTCGCATAATTCGAGATTTCATTGGAAGTGTGTCGCGAATTATCACCCCTGTCTAGCACCTTTCACCTGTTAAGGTATGGTGGATACGCGTGAACATCTTTACTGATGATCCTTTCGGCAGGTTAACCCACAAAAACCTTGTTACTATTGGAGGGTACCTTTAAATAAGATCATGTCAATTAAAATCCTCAAAAGTTCTATAAGAATATGTAAATAACTTGTACAGTACGTAGTTGTTGGAGGATACCTTTGAGGAAGATTGAAGAACATTAGGTAATATGTATGCATAATTAGCTAAGTAAAAGCCCATAGCAAACTCCAATAAATTTAAAGACCTATCATTATTGACTTTGTTTACTGCTCAAGGTTAAGCTTACCTAAAGAACAAATCACTTATTTTATAATATTCAGTAATGATTCATCTAGAAGATCTTCAAAAGATGCATTTTATAAAGTGTACTCCCCTACTTTGGTTTTGGAGTGGGGATTGTCCTCAAAGCTGCGCATTTTTCGTATGGACCTTTGAAGACTTCCCAAAGGCCTCATGCAGTCCTCAAAGGATCGTATTTATAAAAAAAAGTCCTCATAGGTACGCGAATAAGTAATAATATATATATATATATATATATATATATATATATATATATATATATATATATATATATATATATATATATATATTATATATAATATATATATATATATATATATATATATATATATATATAAGGATAGTTTTCTTCTCAACCGAGGTTACTAGGTTCTGCAACTTTCGGTTTTATGCCTACTTCCTTCTCGCTTACCTGCCTCCTTGGAACTTTTTCCATTTGTACGTTCATTATATTATTCACCTGATGTTCACTCTGCAACAATGAGCTTTCTTTTTTGAGTGCTAGGTCCACATAATCCCTTAACTGCTTAATCTATCCAAAACTAAACCTCTTTTCATACCTGCAACAAATTTTCCACTTAAAATATTCTCTAAGTTGCTTCCGAATTTGCAATCCATTGCAGCCCTTTTTATTTAAATAAACCGGTCATTTACTGTCTCTTGTAGCCCCTGACGGCAATTATAAAATTCAATACGCTTTCGTAATACTGATACTGTCGCGGTCGGTGCAAACTGTTTGCTTAAATTTGCACTTAATTCTTTGAATGTCTTGTCTCAAGGTAACACAGGACCACAGACGTCTTTTAAAATTTTGTACGCTGCCTGACCTATTAATCATATTTGCCTTAAAATACTCTTCTAACCTCTTCACGTAAGTATTCCAATCGCTTCCTACTATAAATTCTTCCAATCTATCTATCGTACCGTAAACCGTAGTAGACGCCACATTTGCTTCATATACATTATGTTCGCCATTGTTGTGGAACACAAATGAATTTTCCATCCAATTAAGTCACGTAGTTAGCCTGTATATTTGCTTTACCTCGTCGCCAATTTGTAAGATATTGACACGAACAACCAGATTAATACTTTATTTTACATATATAGTTACGTACAACAACTTTATTACATATAAAAGTAGGACGAGTTTCTACCAAAAACGCAGAACAAATACAGAAGTGTTTACACCTACATATGACGGCTTACACACACTACCCTACTACAAATTCTGACCTTATAGTTTAGGCTCAGACATGTAATCACTTCGCTCACTGTTTGAATATTTAAATCACTATGTATCACTGCGTTTGGAACATACCAGGGCGCATTCACTAGATTTCGTAGAACTTTATTTTGTAAACGTTGAATAATTCCTATGTTAGATCTGCTCGCGGACCCCCATAAGTCCATATAGGTCGAAGTATCATTTTATAGATGAGTAATTTGCAGGCCAGTTTAGGTCGCGATTCCCTGCCGAGTATCCAGTACATCTGTCTGAACTTCAGACCCAATTGTTTTCGTTCGATGTTTATGCGCTTGCGCCAGTTTAGTTTCCTATCGAGGTGGATGCCTAGGTATTTTATGTCATTCGCTTACCACGTTACCGGAGGACAGTTATTTCGTTTTAGTGTGAAAGTCACATGTGTCGATTTGGTCTCCTTTTACTTTTAGTTTCCACCTTCTGTACCATCTTTGTAGTTTGTTAAGGTGTATTTGTAAATTGCAGGAGGCACTTTCTGGATTGATGTGAGAAGCCAAAATAGCGGTGTCATCTGCATATGTGGCGATTTCTGTCGTTCTAGTTGTGGGAATATCTGACGTATATATCAGCTACAAGACCGGTTCTAAGATGCTTTTCTGGGGCACCCTTGAGTTAATCAATTGTAATTTGGTGTATATTTCCTGGTGTTTGATGTAGAAATATCTCTCAGTAAGCTAAGAATTTAATATAGGGTAAACACTGTGAGGCAAGTATCGCTTGATCTTATATCGAAGTCCTTTATACCAGGCCTTTCAAATGCGTGGGTTAAATCTAAAAATATTGCTGAACAATAATACCTGCCTTCCAGATCACGGTTTATTTTGTTGACTAATCTGTGAATCTGTTCTATAGTTCCATGTTTGCGCATGAAACCAAATTGATGATTTGTTATTATGTTGCATTCTTCCAGAAGTGGGGTTTGTTTTAGTAAGAGTTTTTCAAAAGGTTTGGAGAGAACAGGTAATAAAGTTATCGGTCTGTATGAAGTGATATCCGTAGTGTCTTTCTCTGGTTTATTTATCATGACAGTCTGTGCAACTTTCGACTGACTGGGGAAATAACCTAATTAGGTCGAAACCAGTGGGTTTTTGGGGTTAATTTCCTTTTTTAGTACGGTTTCAACTTCGAGAAAGGAGAAAGATTTGATCGGAAATGAGAGTTGGTACAGGGCTACTAGTATTGTGTTTATCTCCAGTTCTTCAGGCGTTGCGTTTGTTCGGGAACGGTTGGAACACTCTAGAGAGGTGTTCAGGGAAAGCGCAAGCTTTTTGTGTTGGAGTTCTGGTCCAGCATTATTGCTGTTCGTAGAGGTGGGATTGTCGGTAAAGGTCTTTTTAATCGTTTTCTAGCTCTCCGTTTTTCGGAGATTAGTTCCCTTACGTTCTTGGGAAATTTTCTTTAGGTTTTAGTACAGTCTGTTCGAATGTTGAAAGCCATGCAGAGGTTTGGATTATTTTGATAAGTTCTTCGATCGCTGATTCTATATCTAGTTCGGTTTTAAGTGACGTGTCTAGTTTGATTAATTGATCTAGCCTTTCTCTAAAGAGATTCCAATCAGTATGTTTATTATACAAAGAAGGTTCTTTTTGTTTTTCAGTTATGTTTGCATACATAGATACAATGATGGGTGTATGATCGGACGTGAGGTCTAAGCATGACGTGATAGTAAACATTCGAGTGCTTACTCCCTTAGTTACGCAGAAGTCTAGTAGGTCCGGCGTCTTATTTGGATCAAGCAGCCAAAACGTTGGTTCATCCGTCAAAAGATATCATAAGTTATTATTTTGCATGGCGTGCAGCAATTGTCTGCCTTTAGTTGTTGTAGTTCGAGAGCCCCACCAGACGTTTTTTTTTATAGCCGCCTCCTGCAATGAAAGTGTTGCCTAAGGTATTGAATAAGTTTTCGTAGTCCTGCTGCTTGTTATTATATTTGGGGAGGAAAGCAGACTGCTGCCAGTGTTAAATTTCTCAAACTATCTTGTACAGTTATCCTAGTAGCTTGTATGTTTTCTTGCGCATATGGTGTTTTTTCGTAGTGTCTTATATTTTGTCTAACCAATACTGCAGTTTTTCCGTGCGCTGTGCCGTCCGGATGGTTGTTTGTGTGATACATGATATAGTTATGTATTTTAAAGTAACTTCGATCTGTGAAGTGCGTTTCTGAGGTTAACATTATGACTATTTTATTGGTAGTTAGGAATTATTTGAGTTCATTTATGTGCTGGCATTCTAAACTCCGATTTTTAGTAGTTGCGCCACTATTTGGATTTAGTAATGAAGGCTGTCAGTAGATTAAGTAACGTACTCATTTGTTCTGTAAGCTTCTTCATCATATCTTTTAGATCGATGAAGTCGTTGGTTGATTGTACATGCCAATGTGCGTTTTGAAGTTGTGTGTCCGCTGTTCTGTGCGATTGTTGTGAGTTATAGTTTGTTGCCTGCGAGTGTGATATTTCTGGTTGTAGGGTCCTTGATGTAATGGCTCTCTGTCCGCCGTAATTAGCCGGGTAGTTCTCTTTAAAGTTTACATAAACTACTTTGTCCTCTTTGGTTTTCCTGCTACTGCTACTGGTGGGATGATTTCCTGTGCATTTAACATCTCGGAGAATTGTTACCATAGTTTTTCGTGTGTCCGTACCATACATTGCTGGATTGTGGGATACATTTCATACATTGTGGGATTTCTCTTTTAGTATGAGGCGGTACGAATTGTACGCATGCATTTAGGAGTAATTTTGTGTTATAGATGTCTTTATTTTTTTCATTTCAGCTAGGTCCGTGGTGTGATGCATGTTTTTGAGCACCGTCCGAAAAGGTTTCTCTTGCTTCGGTTTGCCAGTGTGGAATTCGGTTTTCTTGTCCCATAAGAATTGCAATAATAGCGGTGTATGTTTGTCCATTTTACGGTTGTATTTTAACTTCATCACTGTTTACTGCTTTTGTGATGTATTTACCTTTTGCTGTGTTTTCTAAGAGCCCAGAGGTTGTATATTTTTGACACCCGATATAAAAATTGGCGGAGGCTTAGGTTCCTTTTTTTCCTTACTCTGTTGTGTGTTAGAATTTGGGTTTGATTCCTCGTTATTAAGTGTGTTAAACCTATTGTTAGTTATCACGGATCCCCTAGGCAATAGTCGTGTTTCTCTCCTTGATGTGTAACCGTATCTATGCTTCTGTTTCGTTTCCTGGGCTGTACTATTAGTTTGTTGTTAATGTACAGTATGTATTTCTCACTTTTATAACAGTGACGTTGGTATTATATGTTCGACGATATATATTATGTATTGCACTTTTACTATGTATGTTTGCATCATGCAAGGGCATTAAACTGTATCCTTGAAATAAATGTATACAACACTATTGTAGTAGATTATTATGTAAGATGTGTAAGTTGATCATTATTGAGCTCAAGTTTTTCAGCCGAGGCGATAGCCGACATTGCAAAATTGAGCGACTTATGCTGATATTTGTGCAGTTATAAAAGTTTATGTGAAGCTGTTCTAAGCTATGTTAAGTCCTTACTGCTGTAGAAGTGATGCACCAGATAATATAGTTTGTAACGGTAACGGATAATGTTATTGCATATGCAGTTACTGTAACAGCAGTACTTACTGAAAGGAAAAATAATTACTGTTTGTGCCCTGATAAGTTTTTTAAATAATTGTGGGCCTGAACAGAGTAAGTTTGGATTACCGTGCTACAGCACTTAGGAGGATGTATAGCGGGATACTGAATTACCAAGAGATGCCTATGAACGGCAACCTTAAATTTTTTCATATCATAAGTGAGAGGAAAACAGTAACTAAGATCATTCTAGAGTTTAGAAGCCGTGTAAAAGGATGTGGATTGCGCTCGTTTGGTACAACTGGAGATTTGTACTGCATACCGATGATTTGAATGAGCGAACTGAGTATCCCTAGTAAAGGTGTCCCGAGATGATGTCAAAGAATGTAATTCCGCAGCGGAAAAGCCATTGTAATACCGATAATACAAAAAAAGAACTGGAACGCTTCTTCTATGCCCAAGGGACTGTATGTCAGATGTCTGAATACGATCAACGATATCGAGAGCGTATTGGGGAGCACCAACCCAGAGGTCAGAATTATATTGCGAGGTGAGAATTATGTCTGTGAGATTGGTAGATAAAGTACTGCTTAGATCTGTACAAAAAAGTCTATTTTACGAGCAGCAGCTGTTTTGGTAGCTCTACATAGTAATAGAGTCTGAAAACTTAAGATGTAAGCCATTCATACTTACAACAGGAAGTGATCGGTCTTTTTTGGGGAACACAAAGCAACACTGAGTTTTATTAGTATTGAATTTAACTAGATTATTTCTTCAGCATTCGAGAATACGTTGAACGTATTGAAATTGTCATTTCAGCTTTAATGTCTTGATTAGAGGTACATGGTGGATTACCAGTATGAGTAGACTGAGATGAACTACAATGAAGCGTGTTGTCGTCAGCAAAGCAATGGATCGGGTTATTTGTTTAAGAAATAAGCTCATTTAAGAATAGCGGAAAAAGTATAGTCGCTATAACTGATCCCTGTAGCACACTCGAGTTAATGCTAACTTATATTGAAAAAGCCATCAACTACGACACATACTCCTCTTTTATTAAGGAAACCCAGTTGATGAGCCTATCGTTTAAGCCAAACGAGGCGAGTTTGGCAAGTAAAGTAAATACAGATGCCTTTGAGGTATCTAAAGCGACTACACCTGCTTTACCGGACTGTTCTAATGTATTACTCCAAAGTTGGGTCACATATCAAAGAAGATCACGTGTTGAACGACTCTGCCTAAAACCATATCGGTCGTCAGTAAGGAGTTTGTTAGTTTCAGGGAAGGAGAGCAGTTGCTGATCAATGGCCTTTTCCATGATTTTAGACAAAATGGAAGTAATGGCAATTGGTTGGTAGTTCGAGGGATCGGTCTTATCGCTTTTTTGGGAATAGGTTAAACTTTTACTAACTTCCAAGGTACAGGAAGTTCCCAGAACACAGAAAGATCGAATAGAGCTTAGATAGGACAGGTACTAGTTCTGGAGAACATCTATTTAAGACAATAGCTGGGATACCGTCTGGGCCAGTCACCATAATTGAGATCAAGCCTACTGATAATCGATTCTAGGAGCTCGTACCGAAGATGAATTGGTTTCATAGCGTATGAAGAAGAGTTGGCTAGGGGCATATCTTTTCCAGATTTATTAAGACACGAGTTTGATGCAAATAAAACAAGTTATCAACTATTTCAAGTTTGTGCAAAATTTAAACGTGAGAGCATTTTGAATCACCCGGCATTAAGAATTTTAATTTGGACCAACTATAATTTCAAAAAACGTGCCGTAACCGTAACAAAACCTTAAGTGATGATATCGATACAATCTAATTGTCACTTTAGTCAATAAATAAAATTTTTGATAAACGTTTTGTCCTTTTTACTAAATGATTACGGTTTCTGAAAAACCGTATGCATCTCGGCCAGAAATTTAATTTGTACCATTTTTAGAGGAATCTAAGCCATCAGACGACTACAACACCTGGACTTCTATTACCGCTTTACTACCTTACCATTTTTCAACCTTATTTTTTTATTAAACTGTAATTTACTTGATCTTCAATCAATGTTGTAAATTATTAAACCATTTAACCGAATTATTTTAGCTTCCTTAATCGGAACATGTAAATTTAAATTATGAAAAAAAGTAAGTTAGAGTTTAATAACTTTGATAATAAAGCAAATAAAACATAACACCTACCGTTATTATGCGTAATTAGTATATCTGGTTCCTCCGCGTAGTACGAGCGTCTTGATTTACGCTATACGGGCGCATCCCTCCCACTTACAAAGTATTGAATTGAATGGTTCATTAATAAATACTGTTTTAGTTTTCTCTCTGAAACAAGATCGCTTATTTCCTTAAGTACTTTGTTCCCCATAGTTAATTCAGTTTAACTTACCAAACTGCAACTCTGGAAATTTTGAGATACCATAATAAAAATGTATACTTGTGAACTAGCTGGCGTTGTTCTTATTGCGATGCAGTGTTATACCTGAACCACTCCATAGTACCTTTCAATATAATACGCTTGCGTTCAAAGGTGGTACATGGTATCACCTTTTCTTCTCACGCTAGGTTCATACTTTGGCAACCACCAAACTCTTGAATGGTACCTATAGAAAATTATCCTTATAACAAAAATATATACCGTTTTCCATAAACTACTTGTATGGCCTCTAATCACCGAAAAGTCGTTAAAAAGGTATTGGCTGAAAATATAGGCAAAAGAACTGTAACCTATTTTTATTTATTTGCCCCCTAGATTTAGAAGCTATTTTTACAAAGTTGGTATAACATTTTTCTCTAACGTCAAATTTGATTAATTTATTTTCATTAATATTTGTGGCCTTTTTTCAAGTATTAAAAATGAGGATTTTTTTTAAATATCCGTTTCTATAGCAACGTACGGAGCAGTTTGAAAGTTTGCAATTGATTAATATGTATTGTCACTATAAAAACTTCAAAATGCCTAAATAATTAGATAACAAGATAATCTATATAAAAAAAAACCTTTCACAGTAAATAATAAAGTTCCTCGTGTAAAAGATTTAATTGAGACGGGAAAAATATTTGATGTGAGTGATTTAAGTATGTATGAAATAGTTTAACATAATAAATTAATATTTTTTCAGGTTTCTGTTAAGATCGACAAACTTTTGGCTGACAGTTGCGAACATTTGGATTTTAAGGGTAGTAGATCAAGTTTGTTCAAAATTATAAAATCAATGGGGAGCAAGTACCAAATTTTTAATGGACGTAAATAGCTATGCGAAAAAAACATGTCGTTGAATTAAAAATCACTTTTCTCCGGAAGTTCATCAAATTTCTAAATTCAAGTGAGAACGTGATATTCGTATTTTTTTATGAAACGTGGAATTACCAAAATGGGAGTAATTTTTATCGTTGGATGCATGGTACTGATTTGAAAAGTAATCCTTCCATAATTAAGTCTGAAGGTAGACGTTTTACAATATTACACGCAGGTTGTAAGTTTGGCTTCTTAGAGGGGGTAAGACTACTTACTGGACACAAAATAATTACCGTGACTACTACAAGACAATGACTGCGGAACTTTTCCAAAATTGGGTGGTTAACCAGTTAATTTCAGCTTTGGATATACTTCAGTCAAAATGTGTGGTGGTAATGGACAATGCACCGTATCACTTGGTGCAGTTGAACAAACCACCAACTTTTTCTAGCAAAAAATCTCAAATGCAGGATTTCTTGATTAACCACAATGTGAAAATTATCGACAGTTTAACAAAAAAAAACGGTTGTAGGAGTTGATTAAGCCATTTCGAGAACATCACACTAAACAGTTTGCAATTGACGACAATTTACAAAAGCATGGTCATAAAGTCCTTTGTTTACCTCCATACCATTGTCAATACAATCGAATTGAGTTGGCATGGGGTTATAGCAAGACCTTCTATAATCAACACATAAATTCGCAACCTAAATCAAAAGATAGGGTTGCAAATTTATAGCGGCTTACTCTTTCAAAATGTACGTCCGACATGCAGCAAGGTTATGTAAATAATTGTGAAAAAATAATTTTGGAAGACTGGAACAAAACTAACGGGATACATTTCTGTTGAAAATATTCCAATATTCATTATTTCTCTCGAGGAATCAGATCTCAACTCACGATTCAATTGGGAGTTATGAAATATTATAATAAGTGTTTTAAATGCGCCACGTATAAATAACGTTTAATAAATAAATAGGTGAAAAAGTTCTCCAAACAAATCGTTAAACTAACCAGAAATCCAAACACTCAATAAAGATAATCCCTTTGTCCCAGTCGGTAAATTAAAGTAGGCCAGTTTAATCTTTTGATTTGCTTAATTACCCCAAATTTATGCTTGGTTATTTCCACTTAACATCCATATAGAAACTGCCATGTAACACTAATAAAAATGATCGCGGACGCCAAGTTATTTTTTAATTATGCTCGGAATAACTAAACCGAGGTTTACAATACAAATTTTATCAAAATGTAAAACAATAAAAAATATACAAACTATGTTTATTAACAGTTAAATTTAGGATTATATAAAATATTATAAAAAAATAAATGCGGAAATGCAAACCAAGGTGATGTAATCCTTGTATCAATGTTGTGCAATATATCGCAATAACAATGCTTTACGTGGTAAACCTCACCAAAATGGAATTTTATTTCTTATAAATTGCTCTTCAAAAAAATTTGGGTAATCCAATGTTTATTGCATTCTCTCGAAAGTTCAAAATAAATAATGGGATCTAATATTGTTGAAAATAAATGTTTTCTAGTTGTATCAAATAATTTTGTGAAATTTAATGAAAATCTTTTATTTTAATTGATAGACACCCCAGAATAAATTTATGGGCGAGTTATAATACGGTGGAACGATACTTCTTCCCTCAAAATTCAATAGGCTCCTTCTATTATTACACAGTGAGCCGTGGTTATTATTCAATTCAATTCAATATGGCAACTGTTAAATTAATTTTGACATATAATTAGATTTGAGGTTAGTGAGAACCGTCTAATGCCAGTATACTTTTGGTGTAATAATAAAACACCACAAATCTAGGGGGCAAATAAAAGAAATAGATTATACCTACTAATTTGCAGTGGTACATTTTTTGTTAAAAAAAATGAGGATAATAAACATTCAACACTTTTTTTTAAATTATTTTATTAATTATAGTACATAAGTAATTGGCAGTGCACAGAGCATACGTAATAAAATGGTTCATGCAGCTAACATCGGTGACACTTAGCCTACTACAAAAGTTGGTATTCATCATTTATCAGTACGATTTTAGTTTATAATTTAATTTACTAATGTTTTAGTCTTTGTTTGTTATTGAGCCTTTTCTTTGTTTAATGTACTAACGAATTTTTATAATTAATAAAGTACCTAAAGTTGAATATACGTGTTTAAAAATAAGTCTATTTTAATCGTCAACAAATCTTTTATAATAATTTTTTAAATAATTTTTGTTTTCATTTATATAAATATTTCTCTAGAAATACTTTGTTTATTTTTTACCTAATTTATAAATATGTATAAACCACAGCATTTCATATAGTTAATACTATTTCAGTACTATACACACTCAGACATTTACTTGAATTTTTAATAGTCTAATATGAGTAGAGGTACTATACATCAAAACCACTTTTTTCCTATTCCATTGCAAGGGCCAAATTAGAAACGTATCCGGAAAGAGAAACAACAAATATAAAGCGAAGCTAGGAATTTTCTCTTTCATACCCCAAATTTATAAGACGTGTCCAATCCTGTCCAAGGATATTTCTCTGTTTAGTTCTAGCCAACCTTTAACCATCGATCAATTGAATATTCTAATGCAGCCACCCACCTGAAATGCATCAGAGATATTTTCAAAACTCACCTTAAGAAAATCTGACTAACTAAAATATAGAGATCAATATGAATAGACTACAAGTCCGGTGAAAAATTCAGGGGGTCAATTGACCCACCATGAAAGATATGTCAGATTATGGTCCTATATAGGCAGTACTGGTGAGTATGTAGGTGAGCTAAAATGTCAATGTTGAGGTGGGATACTTCCACAAAATATTTTTACGGCATTTCTCAAGTTTATAGGCCACAGAAAGATAATAATTTAGAACCTAGCGCAGTACACAAATAACGACGCTGGAAGCCAGGATAATTTGTTTTTTCAGCCAATTTTCTCATAATGTATGAGTCATGAAATACTGTAAGGCGTTTGCATTATTCAATATCGCTCATTACATAGAATCATTTTTCAGCAACGACGTACATATTTACTGGATTAGGGGTAAAAGACCCCGGTTCCAACCTGCATTTAAGTAGTATAGTGGTGATGATTTGACTCCACATCTAATTTAATGATTTAAGTTCCATTTCATGAAAGAATGCCATTTTTTGTCCTTCTATACATTTTTCATGGCAGTCTCAGGAATATTAATTTCCTCCGAAAAAGCCAAATTGAAGTCGAAACATTTTTTTACGGCATCAACAAATTTTGCTAACATTTTAAACAATAACCAATAAGAACTGAATCCCGTACAAAAAAAAGGTTGTAGACGGCTAAATTCTTGAAAATTTACTTTATTTTTACAATTATTTTCATTTTTACAAATGGTGACATTAACTATATAGCAATCCTTTTCTATCTTTATAAACCATTCTCTCATATTTCTGCCCCTTAAGGGTTGATTTACGAATAACGCTTGTTCATATTTAATAAGTTTCTAACTTAAAATATGTTGGATGTCTAGAAAAATTATTTATTTCCTATTTCTGCTTTTTAAGGGCCGCTATTCGAAAAACGCTATTATAAATGTCTAAAGGTCTCATTATTATAAATTTTCATAACGCTAACGGCAAAAATAATAAATTTTTATATAAACTAACATCCCTTATCATCCCCCTATACTTGCTCCTAAATGGATGATGTTCGAACAACGCTAAAATAACTATTTTATAACTAAAATACCAATTTTGAAAGTCATTAACTTAAAAAATAATGCATGTCTCACCAGTGCAAGCCCTCATCTCCTATTTCTAACCGTTAGGGGTTGATTATCGAAAAACTCCAAAGCACGTAATTCTCTATTTATTGTTAGCTATCTAATTATAACTTTTCAAGACGTAAAAAATGATAGATTTTCATATAAACTTTCCACGCCCATTTTACACCTTTAAGGGTGGAATTTTCCAAAATCGCTCCTTAGTAGATTATAGGTTGATTATATATATATATATATATATATATATATATATATATATATATATATATATATATATAGAAAAAGTGCCATGCATAGTGCCACACGATAGAGGACACTAAAATAACAAAAAAAGTTCTTATGAACTTAGGTCCGCAACGCCTTCCTTTAAAAGATATAGGGTGTTGGAGTTTAATTATTTTTTTGTTTTTTTTTAATGATGTAATAAGCGGACGAAAGTTTGTATACATGGGCTTTTCATCACGCAGGATTCAAACATGACCTTAGTTCTTTTATTACTAATAGAGGGCGCCACATACAGGTTTCCATCTTGTTTGAATCGGTCCTAACTTTTTTGCCTTACACTGTACGTCATTTTCGACTGGAAAAATTTGTTTTCCTATCTTTTCTGCTTCAGAAAGGTATACCTTATTGAAGTCGCTAGGACCAACGGTTTACGAGAAAAATGCATCCGATGCATGCAAATTATCGAAAAGCGCCAAAGTAACTTATTTGCAAAAACAATGACATAACACTTCAACAATTAAATTTTAATAGCAACAACGAAAGGCAGTGATTAAAAAAAAAATTAAATTTTTAGAAGATGTTCAAATTGTTGTCCTTGTACTTGAATACATTTTTCAATTCTTTGAAATATTCCTGGGTTATTACGGAATCTATCTGCAGATTCCATAATTCTTATTCATAGTTGATCTTCATTATGTATTTCTACATAATAAACATCATTTTTCATGAATCCCCAAAATGAAAAATCGAGGGGGTTTAAGGTCGGGACTACGAGCTGGCCAGCGTACAGGTCCCCCCTCGACGAATCCACGTATTTCCAAATCTCCTATCCAAAAATTCCCTTGCCAATCGAGAAAAGTGAGCTGGCGCGCCATCATGCATGTAACGTATTCTACCAATAATAGCCAATGGAACATCCTCTAATAACGTATTTAGTTCATTCTCCAAGAAATTTCGATACAGTTCACCTGTCAATCGATTGGGCAATTGAAATGGGCCAATTAAATAATTGTCAATTATACCTGCCCACACATTAATAGAAAACCCATATTGGTGACTTCTAATTACGGTTT
This sequence comes from Vesta saturnalis, assembly GCA_036346205.1. Lineage (NCBI taxonomy): Eukaryota > Metazoa > Arthropoda > Insecta > Coleoptera > Lampyridae > Vesta > Vesta saturnalis. Next base: position 536,086 of record JARFJB010001332.1, read on the forward strand.
TGCAAATAAGTTACTTTGGCGCTTTTGGATAATTTACATGCATCGGATGCATTTTTCTCGTAAACCATTGGTCCTAGAGACTTCAATATGGTATACCTTGTATTGAAACTTGTTTTAGTTATTACAAATACTAATAGTAAACTATAATTAATTAGTTTTTTTAAGAACCAATAAGCAAATCAGAAGTAAATTATGTCATTAATTTTTTTTTAAATAGATAAAGAAAAAGTTTACCTCGAGTGAGGTTTGAACCTACGACATGTACTTTTCTAAAGTACCACTCTCCCAACTAAGCTATTGACATAAAAGCCTCAATCGATGCAAATTTTGTCTTTATGTATTGGTAATAACCAGTACAAGTTTCAATACCGGTCACGTTACTTTGGCATGTGTGAAACCTAGCGAATTGAAAGCTCACGTTCTATTAGTATAAATAAGTTGACTGTTATCACATTACATACAGAAATTACACCTATTATGCATACATAAAGACGAAGCTTGTATCGATTGGGGCTTGTAATTCAATAGCTCAGTTGGTAAAGCGGTACTCTAGCAAAGTACACGTAGGTTCAAATCCCACTCGAAGTAAGCTTTTCTTTATGTATTTAAAACAATTTTAATTAGATATTTATGTGCATATATATATATATATATATATATATATATATATATATATATATATATATACAGGGTGTCTCAGCGAGACCGTTCATCAGAAGTTTATTGGATTGTGGGCAAAAAACTTGAAAATTTAGAATCAGGTATAATTGATTGCGTTGTCTTCAACTAAAATATTTCCAGACTTCTAGTGCTTCCGGTTATACTACTTTGTTATTTTCAATGGAACACCCTAAATGTTTATGCATTTTTGGATGAAAACTATAATTTTGAATATTTTTAACCGAATTGACAATAAGATTTGCTACAAAGTGATATGATATGAGTAGAAAGGGGGCATCTTAGGCCACACCTTCCCCACTACTTTTTTACATGCTCACGTGGGAGGCGCATTTTTTTCACCTGAGAATAAAAAGATTTAATCTGTTATTAATTAGGATCCGTTTTTATCAAAGGAGGTTGCACAATTATTATTACATTTTTTTTAATCCCATCTACAGATTGTGACCTAATTTATTTATGCATTGGGGGTTGCATTCTAATAAGGGGCCGTAGTCTTGTAAGACAGGAATCTGTTCGCATGACTCTTAATATGTGTTTATTATTATTAAACAGTTATACAACTTCATTTATATTAATTGGAAAGTGGCAATCAATCGTCAACATCGCGTTAATTAATGTGTTTACAAATATTTTAAAAATTTTCTGCTTCAAAAAAACATTAAGGTCTAAATTAAATATTAGATGAAATAATAATAATCACTACTACCCTGATCTAATAGCGCTTTTTTATACACCCACACGAGGATCGCATTTTGGTCTATTTTGTAAAGCTAATATACAACTGGAGTATTTTTTGATATTAAACAAGCTAATCAAGATAAAGATAACATATACAATTGATTTTTAAATACGCTGTTAAATTATATATAATGATAATAAAACAGTTAATGGGTATTGCGTAATCAGTTAATTAACTTGTTATACAAAAGTGAATGTACGATTTCGCAATTGGACGTAAACAATAAAAATAAACACCGTACATATAGAGATACAAGGCAATTGCGAAGTTGTTATAATTAAATTAAATTACTAACTAACTTAGAATAAAATGTCTATCAAACCGTCAACAGCCACAACCACATATATATTTGCGCGAACAGGTTATTTAATATTGTGATGTACGCAGCGAATTGCCTGTGTCCTCTACTTTAAGCTAGATTTCGCTCTGTTATTTTACATACATAAAAGTTCCGACTCATCAGAAATACCTCTGTCAAAAAGAAACCGTTTTAGATTTGATAATCAGGTTAAGCATGCATGCAAGCTGACCACTTATTGGAGTACTATTTTTAAATTTTCGGGTTTTACCGATAATGTGATTGGCACACCATCACATAAGTCTATTTTACATACTTAGCCTTAGCAGAAATATCCCCTGTCAAAAACGAACTTGAATTTTAAACAGGCCCCTAGGGAAGATATTAAGGGCGGTTACAGAAACAAGTAGCGTACGCTATACAAAAACCTGTAGTGAGAAATTTACTCGAAACAGGTACATTGTCGGTAACATTTTTTGTTGAGTTACGACAGGCGGGTTCTTTGCGATATGAGAAAACTAAGTAAATATAATGACTGGTATAATTATGTACTGACGATTATCGATGTAATTAGCAAGGTAGCGCGGACTCGAGCTCTGAAGCTGAAAAACTACATGTTCTATAATCGACGTATTTTTGGTTATTTTTCAAAGATGCGAAAAGACACCTCAAAGTATACAGACGGATAAGGGTAAAGACTTTATTGCAAAAAGTGTCCAGAAATTCTTTAACAAACCAAATCTAATCATATAGGCAAAATTTAGCGATGCGATGCTTTCATATAAGTAAGAATCTCACTAACGGGGTTACAGTTAATGCGAAAGTCAATAACCTTTACACATTATCTCTTTCAAGGCTTTATTTTGCGGTAAAACCTAAGATACATCGTTTAGGTAACTCACCCAGGAAGACATTATCCGATGATTTTCGCTGTATATCCACAGGTATAGTTAGCACTCACCAGTAAACTAGTGCCCATAATCCGCGTCTTGTAATTTGAACCGTGCGCCGCCATTAGACTAAAGGTATCTTGATCGTACAGATTTAACTTTTAACTCAACACTACTTATGAGAAACTTTTCCTGATTATATAAATCCTAGTGCACGGGATCAATCATCTCAATTTGCTTGCTGGTCGCTGCAAGTACTTAACGTTTCGAGAAACCGTTGTTTGCATGTCCCATATAGGTAAAACTTTACGACGCGAGGCTTTCGGCGATCCCCACTCCAACCCTCCCCGAACATAACCGAGAATGTAAGATTGTAAGTCAGCTCTTCGCCCCTTGTCGTGATCGCAACTTGTTGTTGTTCGTGGACCTTCGTGTATTGTCGCGTTACCTTTGCGGAAAATTTAAATTTGTAATATAATAAGGGGTCTAATGCTAATTTGTAAGACAGGTGTAGGGTTGCGCAACTTTCTCTCGGGCTTGTGCCCCATTGGCGAAAATTTGAATTTGTATTTAAGATTATGGCTGGAAATATGAATTTGTATTGTAATAAGGGGGTGTAATGCTAACTTGTAATACAGATCTAGGGCTTAGCAACTTACTCTCAGGTCCATGCACCTCTACCAAAAATTTGAATTTGTTTGCGGTGCCATCTATGAAGGGAGATTTTAACTTTTATTATAATGCTAACTTAAAAGACAGACATGGGGCTTCGCAACTTGTTTTCGGGTCTTAGCCCCTGGTCTCTTGGTGGGAAATTTGAATTTGTATTTAAGTATTTACATTCTGATTACCTATTGCGAGAAATTTGAACCTGCATTCTAATAAGAGACCTATTGCTAACTTATAAGACAGACATAGGGCTTCGCAACTTGCTTTCGGGTCGTCACACCCCTGCCTTGGCTCCTATGTCTGGCTGGAAATAGTATTCTAATAAGGGGCCCTAATGATAACTTATGAGACGAATATAGGAACTTGTGTTAGGTTTGCGCCCTCCTGTCGTGGCCCCCTTATTGCGAAATTTCAATTTGTGTAGCCATCTAGTTGTGTATGGACTAATAAATATTTTCAGTAATAAAGGTGGCGCCACCTAGCGTTATATTTCTAGAGCTAATCAGGGTTTCGTTTGTGGCACCATCTAGTGATATATTTTTAAACTAGCGAATGTTTTATATAATACAGACGGCGGCGCCGAGCGGTATATTTATAGGTCTAATTAGGGTTGTTTGTGGTGCCATCTAGTGGTGTAAAGACTGAATGTTTTCTGTAATAGAGGTTGATCGTGTTCGTCTCTCCCTCGTCTATCTCAAACATACAAATCAATTAACAAAATAAAATTAATCAAATCAATTAAGTAGATCAATCTCAAACAAATCATGTTCGATCGATCAAATCAAACAATCAGATCAATCTCAATCAATCAACCAAATCAATCTCAATCAATCAAATCATAACCTACAGTCGGCTAAAACTAACTTAGAGCTCAAAAATATTGATTAGGCCACAAATCACAAATACCAGAAGTTTGGAGTGGGTATCGCCGAAACAGCCTTCGCAGCCGTCTTAGGAGAAAATACATCAACCAAAAAAGGAGATTAGACTTATATTTATGATATTAGAATGTGGTTAGGTCAATACTCACGCGCGAGGGCTGTTTCGGCGATCCCTACTCCAAAATTTCCCGAAGATAACCGGTTCTGCCCGAACATTGACGAGTGCGCCCACACGACCCAAGGCTTGCAGCATTCTCGCTTCTCGCGCGTTTCGATCTTTAAAGTGTAACCGTCATCGAATGAGCATTATTGTCAAGTCCTGTTTATGAGCCAACATCAACGGATATTAGAGATTTTACTGATTTGTTGATAAACTATTACAACATAACCGTTCAAGATAATGATGTGAATGCTGCAGTTAATGCGAAAGGGCGGTTAGATGGGTAACTACAATAAGTGTGAGATTGGTGTTCTTTTGCACTGTCAGTTAAATCATACTGCTATTTTTTGAATTGAGAGCTGATTTGGTATGATTAAGTTAAATTAGTTTGTTGTTTTTGAATTGTGGTTGGTTGGTTTTAGCAAAGTGTAAGTTAGCCTAATCAGTATTTTTGAGCTGTAAGCTAGTTTTGGCCGGCTGTAAGTTATGATTTGCTTGATTGAGATTGATTTGGTTGATTGATTGTGATTGATATGATTGTTTGATTTGATCGATCGAACGTGATTTGTTTGGGATTGATCTGCTTAATTGATTTGATTAATTTTATTTGATTAATTGATTTGTATGTTTGAGAAAGAGACGATAGAGACGAGGGAGAGACGAACACCATCAACCTCTATTACAGAAAACATTCATTAGTCCACACCACTACATGGCACCACAAACAACCCTAATAAGTTCTAGAAATATACCGCTAGGCACCGCCGTCTCTATTACAGAAAACATCCGCTAGTTTAAGATGGTGCCACAAACGAAACCCTAGTTAGCTTTAGAAATATGACACTAGGTGGCGCCACCTTTATTACAGAAAATATTCATTAGTCCATACATAACTAAATAGCTACACAAATTCAAATTTCACAACAAGGGGGCCACGACAGGAGGGCGCAGACCTAACACAAGTTCCCATATTTGATTTATAAGTTATCATTAGGGCCCCTTATTAGAATACTATTTCCAGCTAGACACGGGAGCCAAGGCAGGGGTGTGAAGGCCCGAAAGCAAGTTGCGAAGCCCTATGTCTGTCTTATAAGTTAGCAATAGGCCTCTTATTAGAATGCAGGTTCAAATTTCTCGCAATAGGTAATCAGAATGTAAACGCTTAAATACAAATTCAAATTTCCCACCTAGGGACCAGGGGATAAGACCCGAAAACAAGTTGGGAAGCCCTATGTCTGCCTTATAAGTTAGCATTATAATACAAGTTCAAATTTCACCTCATAGAAGGCACCGCAAACAAATAAAAATTTTTGGTCGAGGGGCATGGGCCTGAGAGTAAGTTGCTAAGCCCTACATCTGTATTACAAGTTAGCATTACACCCCCTTATTATAATACAAATTCATATTTCCAGCGATAACCTGCAGAGACTTAAATATAAATTCAAATTTTCCGCCAATGGGGCCTCAACAAGGGGCACAGCCCCGAGAGAAAGTTGAGCAACCCTACACTTGTCTTACAAGTTAGCATTAGACCCCTTATTATATTACAAATTCAAATTTTCCGATAAGGGTAACGCGACAATACACGAAGGCCCACGAACAAGTTGCGATCACGACAAGGGGCGAAGACCCGACAACAAGTTGCGACGCCCTACACCTGTTTTACAATCTCGGTTATGTTCGGGGAGGGTTGGAGTGGAGATCGCCGAAAGCCTCTCATCGCGAAATTTTACTTATACGAGACATGCAAATAACGGTTTTTCGAAACGTCAAGTACTTGCAGCGACCAGCAAACAGATTGAGATGATTGGTCACGTGCACTAGGATTTATTTAATCAGGAAAAGTTTCTCAGAAGTGGCGTTGAGTTAAAGGTTAAATTTGTACGATCAAGAGATACCTTTAGTCTAATGGCGGCGCACGGTTCAAATTACAAGACGCTGATTATGGATACTAGTTTACTGGTGAGACGTATGCGAATCAATCCCACCATTCTAATTGCGCGCTAAAACTATGGAAACAAATGCAGCAAAATACTCTGTTACAAGAACCGAAGTAAAAGTGCTAACTATACCTGTGGGCATACAATGAAAATCATCGAAAAATGTCTTCCTGGGTCAGTTACCTAAACGATGTATCGTAGGTTTTACCGCAAAATAAAGCCTTGAGAGAGATAATGTGTAAAGGTTAATGACTTTTGCATTAACTGTAGCCCCGTTAGTGCGATTCTTACCTATATGAAAGCATCACAGCGCTAAATCTTGCCTATATGATTAGATTTGATGTTTGTTAAAGAATTGCTGGACATTTTACGCAATAGTCCTTGCCCTTATCCATCTGTATACGTCGAGGTGTCTTTTCGCATCTTTGAAAAATAACCGAAACTACGTCGATTATAGAACATGTAGTTTTTCAACTTCAGATATCGTGTCCGCGCCATCTTGCTAAATACATCGATAATAATCGTCAGTATATAATTATATCAATCATTATATTTACTTAGTTTTCTCATATCGCAAAGACCCCACCTGTCATAACGCAACAAAGAATGTGACCGACAATGTACCTGTTTCTGGTAAATTTCTCACTACAGGTTTATGTATAGCGTACGCTACTTGTTTCTGTAACCGCGCTTAATATCTTCCATAGGGGCATGTTTATAAATTTAAGTTCTTTTTTGACAGGGGATATTTCTGCTAAGGCAGAGTTTGTATGTAAAATAGACTTATGTGATGGTATGCCAATCACATTATCGGTAAAACCCGAAAATTAAAAATAGTACTCTAATAAGCGGTCAGCATCCATGCATGCTTAACCTGATTATAAAATCGAAAACAGTTTTTTTTTTGACAGAGGTAGTTCTGATGAGTCAGAACTTTTATGTATGTAAAATGACATAGAGGCGAAATCTAACTTAAAGAAGAGGACACAGGCAATTCGCTGCATACATCACAATATTAAATAACCTGTTTGCGCAAATATATATTTGGTTTTGGCTGTTGACAGTTTGATAGACATTTTATTCTAAGTTAGTTAGTAATTAAATTTAATTATAACAATTTCGCAGTTGCATTGCATCTCAATATGTACGGTGTTTATTTTTATTGTTTACGTCCAATTGGGAAATCGTACATTCACTTTTGTACAACAAGTTAATTAACTGATTACGCAATACCCATTAACTGTTTTATTATCATTATATATAATTTAACAGCGTATTTAAAAATCAATTGTATATCTTATCTTTATCTTTCTTTAATACCAAAAAATACTCCAGTTGTTTATTAGCTTTACAAAATAGACCAAAATGCGATCCTCGTGTGGGTTTATAAAAAAGCGCTATTGGATCAGGGTAGAAATGATTATTTCATCTAATATTTAATTTAGACCCTAATGTTTTTTTGCAGCAGCAAATTTTTAAAATATTTGCGAACACATTAATTAACGCCATGTCGACGACTGATTGCCACTTTCCAATTAATATAAATGAAGTTGTATAACTGTTTAATAATAATAAACTCTTATTAAGAGGCATGCGAACAGATTCCTGTCTTACAAGACTACAGCCCCTTATTAGAATACAACCCACAATGCATAAATAATTTAGGTCACAATCTGTAGATGGGATTAAAAAAAATGTAATAATAATTGTGCAACCTCCTTTGATAAAAACGGATACTAATTAATAACAGATTAAAGAAGAAAATTTTAATTCCTTAGCCATTATTTCGATAATGCTATGAATGGTTGCTATGGATACGAGAAATAATTTTTCAAATTGCGCAATTACAAAATATACTTGAATCTAATACTTCAAAGTTTTTTCATGCCCTAACAAATAGTATAGTTCGTAATTATTATGAATTTAAAGACCATTACCTGAATATTTAAACCTGTACCAATCAAAAGTTAAATAATCTAAAATCACTATGGTACTGTCATCAGCTTGCTCGTATTATTTATGTGAATAGCAGTAAGTATGGCGACTTTGGTCGTGACGCTTTGGTCAGGCCGGTGACAACCGGTACTTGCTACGGTAACTTATAGAAAAGCAATGCGAAAGTAAAAGGCACACGTGTTTCTTACTTTCGTATTGAGTACACACTAGTGTGCGAAAGTATTATTTTCTGTACGGTTAATTGTGCGATATGAATCACTTTCGTACATGGTCTTAGGAAAACATGATTTAATTTCTTTTAATTTCCATTTTGTAGGTTGGAAGGTCGCCTGGTATTCCGCACCAGATATTTTTAAGTTAAACCATGTGTATATTATTACATTTTGGGATTATCCGATGAAAATAAGTGTGTTTTAATAAGGTTTATAATACCTAAACCTTAAGGTTTATTAAATAATTAGAATTTTATCATAATCTAACCTTACTAAGTTAAATTTACAGTAAAGTGTAACCCATTGAATACAGGGTGTCTAAAAAGTAAAACTAATCAAATAACAATTTTAAGTGGCTATAGCTAGATTAATTTAATTTAAACATATTTTTGCCTTACCAGGAAACGTATTTTTTAATTATCTATCGACTGGTATTATGGTGTTCTATGGATGTCTTCGTTCTTTTACAGAATACGCCAAATAATCTAACAAACAAAGTTCTAATGTACCTAGTTGTCTATGCTATTTAGAAACATCAGATAATTTCCAATTATAAGAAAAATAATCAGGAATTTCTTTACAAATGTTCAGAAACTTGTGACGTCATTTATAATCCAACAAGGTACAACAGCAGTAACATATTCTTTTTTAAAAACAGTTTCAAAAGTATCTCCTATGCGTATTTTCATATCGTGTGGTGTTGTCTGAGGCCTATTGCAGACAATTACTTTTATGTATTCTCATAAAAAGGAATCTGGTGGAATTTCTTCCAATCCACCTGTTTTGAGAGTTGGTATTTAAAAATTGCCGAACCTCGCGATGAGAATGGGGCAAAGCTCCATTAAAATTAAAGCCACATGATTTTTCTGATGTTTAAAGGGACTTCTAATAATGTTGGAGGTTGGTGTAAAATTAAACCAAGAAACAGCGTACCGTTTAAAGGTCCTTCAAAAAAATTGGGTCCGATCAAATATGGGCGCAGTATTCCACCCACACATTAACAGACCATTTATCCTGATTTCTCATGACTCTGTATTGATGCTGATTCGAATCGAAGTAATAATGGAATTTGTGTCTATTCACGAGACCGTTGTTATGAAGAGCACACTCATCACTAAATAACATATTATCAGAAAAGTTTTCATTTTCTGCCACCCACATGAAAAATTCAGTTTGGTTGTCAAAACCATTTCCATAAAGTTTTTGGCCAAGCTGGATTTTATAAATCTATGTTTTTTTAAGAATTCTTGAAATACTTGCTTGACTAATGGTAGTATTATCCGATATCTGATTTTGACTAATATTGAGATTATCGATAACTAACCAACTACCGTAAAAACATTTTATTCATCTTCAGTTACAAATTTTCTTGTAATAGGTTTTTTTATAACTAATACCTCCACTTTCCTTAATCTGATTTAATAATCTCTCAAAAACGGCTGGCTTAGAACGATTTCTTTCAGGAAACCTTTGAGCATAAACTTGAGAAGACAATAAACAATTTTGATGACATTCTCCAAGAATTAGAATCATATCAATACGCTCTTCTTTTGTATAAATCTTGATTTTGACTAAGCAGTACCACAACAATATTCAAATAATAATGATCTAAACCAGAATTATAAAAAATAATACCACTATATAAAAAACAGACTTTGCAGACTAAATTGTCAGACATTTCTAAATAGCATAGGCAACTAGATACATTACAACTTTTATTTAAAAAAAACTTCAAATGGCGCAAAAATGATTATTTGGAATATGCTGTAAAAGGCGAAAACTTATCTATAGAACACCCTGGTACCATTCTACAGCTAATTAAAAAGTAAATTTCCTGGTAAGGTAAAAGACATAGCGTTCTATTTAAATTAATCAAGGTATAGCCACTTAAAGTTCTTATTTGATTAATCTTAAGTTTTGGAGACGCTATATAAGAAAACAAGGTTATTATAATTGAGATATAAAATATGATCAATTGTTACACTTCACCGTCAATTTCGCTTACATAACTTAAATACTCCTTAAGTATTTGAAACATGAAGATTAAGTTAGAATATGATAAAATTATGACAAGATTATCTAAAAAATTGTAAGGTGTAGGTATTATAAACCATATTAAAACATACACCTATTTTTATTGGAGAATCCAAACATGCAATAATATACAGAGGGTTCAATTTAAATAAAGCAACTTTGATACTTTTAGGATTTTTGGGACACCCTGTATAATATGCAAATAATTGCAAACAGTAACCATAATAAACCTTCATATATCCCAAAAGTGAAACGTTGCAAGACTCACGTATTTGGCCAATAATATTCCAGTATATATATATATATATATATATATATATATATATATATATATATATATATATATATATATATATATATTTCAGTGTCTTTTTATTAAAACAGAAATTAAAAAAATTGACAATTAACTAAAATTACAGTGACGCTATGTACCGGGTGAGTCATTAAGGAAGGACGCCGGCTATATCTCAGAAACCGCTTGTGTTATCAACAGAGATATCGACTTGAAATTTTCAGGGTATGGGCGAAATTTTATACTCTTTCTGACTAAAATATAAAAAACATACCATTCTTTTTAATATTTTGAAGAAAATCGCTAAAATTTCAACAATATTTGAAAGCGTCCTTTAGCGGTTTGTTCGTTAATCAAACTAAACTTTATAATACATCAACTTATAGCACAAGAAATGACCTTTCCAACGAAATATTACGTTTTAAGATTCGATGACTGGTTCCGAAGGTAATTACGTGTTTGTCTGACAACTTTCGCAGCTCCCCTACGGAAAACCTGTGAAGTTAGAGAAAAACTTCTTACACAAAAAATGGGTAAAATTGCCCCAAAAATACTACTACGATATTTCCAATATATTTTTTGCTTAAGTTTCTGGTACTACAGCAGTTACGCCACCTAGCGGTCTATTTACAAACTTTAAAATTATTTCCAGCGTTTTCTCTTGCCACATTTACTAAATAATTTTTTTTTGGAAGTCGTAACATAAGCGATTTCTGGGATATAGCCGGCGTCCTTCCTTAATGACTCACCCTGTACATACCCACTACATTAAAATTTTCAAAATTTGATTATAATCTCACGGTAAATGTTCCAAGTCTTTTTTACTATTACAAATATTATTACTATTAATTTTAATGTGGTTTTCCAAAAGTAAATGTTTGTCAAAGTTTTTAAAATGTATGTTTTGTGTTAGTCAAATAAATGTTTTTAACCGAACGTTCTGCTAAGCAAAATACAATTTTAATAATTTAAAAATTATGTGGTAAATTTTGCGTGTAAATTCTTCGATGTGTGCAAAAGACCATCGCGTCTGATTTCTAACTAAGCGCCACCTCACCACAAAGCATAAAAGCGAAAATTCTCATATAATTATACTAACTTTCTTTCTAGTAATTACTTCGTGTACTTCTTCCGAAATTTCTTTTATTCGAGAAAATAAGGAGCAGTGCTCTTACAGAGTTTATTTGCAATTATTAGACTTACTATTACACCGTATTCCAATACTTCAAGCGCAATTTCAAATTTTAAATTATTAATAGTTGAAATACCTGTCAACTCCTGCCAGTTCCGAAATTATTAAAGCTATTTCCAAATTAACCTGATGCGAAGAGGGACATACAACACGTACCGAATGTACTCTGATTGGCGATATACCTCGGCGGAGCGTAAATCCGTTACAGATAATTCCTTTCTAGATAACGAGGCTTAAAGCCCGCCTGAAGGGATCAAACGTAGTTAATTCGTTTGGAACACCAGGCTAAAATCCAACAAATTACATTACACAGACCTTTCTACGTTTTTAGAGCTGAACGATTTATGATTTTATCGATCTAGAGTGCTTAGCGCCTTTTACAGACTTGGCTGAAAGGATGTTACGAATATAAAACCATTCTGTATAACCTTTTCCTGTCATACATGAAACCAAAGTTCCAAAATTACTGTTTCAAATTATAAAAATCTATGCGGGAAGAAAGAAGAAATGAATTTTACGGAATGATTTATTTTAAAAGTAAAAAGTATTTATTAGAAAATAATGACTTGGTAAAGGACAAATTACAGTTGTTTTAAATAAACGGGAATATGATTTCAAAGCAGAAAGAGAACTATCAGATTCATCAACATTTACAAAATTAAGTAGAAATCCAACAACAAATATGATTAATGATAACGATTTAATTCAAAATTGGTTTAATGAAGGAAACATATCTGAAAAAGAATTTAAAATTTAAACACAAAATATTCGGAAATCCCTAAAATGTAGTTTCTTCCTAAAATTCATGAAGATAATAGACAATTTAAATCTATAGTTTCACTTATTGTTTATCAAAATCATGTGTTTTTGCCTTTGATATGATATGATAAAAAGTTAGAAGTAAATTAAAAAGACAAGTGTTAACAAAAAGTAACTGCTACAGAATCATGTGTTCAAAGTGACCATCATTAACATTCAGGCAATAGTAAAGTCTATTTTCAAATTCCTGTAGAACTTTTTGGAATGTTTCTTTATTATATCTCTGTAAACTTGAATAATGCACTGTATTAAATCATTTAGAGATGTTGGTTGTGTTTTTAGACCTCAGATTTCAAATATCCACACAAAAAAGTCAAGTAGTGTTTGGTTTAACCACTCTCTCACACGGAGGTGAAATGTGGTGGAGCCCATGTTGCTGAAAATATTATTTTCTTCAATCAAAAATTATCCTTGACATCTACTAGTTTTTCAAACTATCAACAATTAAAGGTTCGATAACGTCATCTAAAAATCGTAAATATTTTACACCCGTCAAATTTACTTTAATAAATACTGGCCCAATATCCTTGGACATCTACTAGTTTTCAAACTATCAACAATTAAAGGTTCGATAACGTCATCTAAAAATCGTAAATATTTTACACCCGTCAAATTTACTTTAATAAATACTGGCCCAATAACAGCGTTTACTAAAATTCCGGCCTAAACATTTATTTTTGAGGTGTTTGGGTTTTGTATCATCCCAATAGCGACAGTTATGCCGATTGACTAATCCATTTAAAAAGAAGGTCGACTCGTCGCTAAAATAAATACTATGAATTGAAATTTCGTTGGAGGTAATCTTATGTGTTTCACAAAATTCAGTTCTACCATCAGGATCATCTTCATTTAGTTCGTTCAGTATATGTATCTTATACGGGTGACATTTGTGCATATGAAGAGTTGTATGTACAGAACCCACGGAAAGATATGTGGAGGCCTCTGCTTTCCTGATGGATGTTGTTGGATTCATAACAAAATTTTGTGTGTGTTTTCGTCTAAATCTCTTTCTCCTTCGCGCTTCTTATTCAACACAGAAATGCTCGTTCTAGTATTGACAGTAGCTGTTCGTCTAGCACTCTCGTCACATTTTCCGTAAAGAAAAATAATTTTGACCCTTTCAGCTAATGTATAAACCATTTTTCACAACTGTAATAACAGCGATATCAATGTATGAAAGATCGACAATTTTCTGACAAAACCATAAACCTGAATACCGCTTTTGTAGCCGTCACTATCACTTTTTTAATTGTCATTATTGTTTTTGTTTTGTCGCTATTACTGTGACTTTTAAGTTGTCATTATTGGTTTAAACTAATACAGGAGATCCAAAAACTTATAAGTCCATTGTTGGATGTAGGTATTAAAATAGGTATCACATGTTATCCCAAGTCACGTGAAAAAAAACCCAGATGCGTTTTCAGAAGGGAAAAGGTGAATCTGAGTTTATGGCATGAGTGTCAGAAGGTACCCACTCAAATTAAAATAAATTCGTTTCAAGACGTCTCTTTCATAACATAATACAGGGCATCTGAAAATTTAAGAGACTCCATTTGAAGTAACGATTAAATAACAATTGAAGGCTGGTATCAAAGGCAAAAACATATGATTGAATAGAAATTTACCAGATCCTTTAAATGAGGTATGATTTGATACCTAAAGCCATTTAAAAAAATTTAAGGGGTATCTCCAGTAGAGAGGGGACGAATCTGACGTTTATAACATTACCACCAAAAAGTGTTCTCCTCAAGTTAAAAGTGTATACAAATATTCCTACATATAGGGTGTCCCAATACTGACGTAAAGTTCTTTTATAGCGTTATTATAACAGATACGAAAAAATTATAAAAGCACAATTGTTAAGCATCTTATGATTCATAATCCAAAATTATCTATAAATATACAGGGTACTCTATAACTTCAAACCTATCCAAACATAGCCTTTTTAATTGGCAACACATATTTTTTATTTCATATTTGAACTCGGCTCGTTTTCACAAAACACCTGATATGATGTTTGATTGGAGTATACCGAGGATTTTAAAAGTTATGGTGACTTTAAGGTTAAAATCGTCATGAATTCAGGACCCTGTATCTTTTCTAATGTAATCACTTTTCTGTATTTTATGACAAAGATTATTTTTTATAAGTAAGTGAAGATTACAAGACCAATTATGTTTCGCAATTACACTTTGTATAGAGGGCATAGAACGCAAATCTGTACTTTGCTCACTTAACTTAAATAGAACACCCTATATTTTGTGCTCGCTAGGAATGGATTGTAATTTCATTATAATTTGAATCATTATTTCCTTTTTTGTTATGTGTGGCTTTAGTAATAATAAACACATAAAATTAAAGTACTAACAGAAACTCATTAACAAATAATACCAAAAAATAAAAAACCAAATGAAAACTTTCACTTCAAAAGACCTCCATTGACATCAATACAATGTTGTAGTCTTTCTTCAAAAGATCGTTGCATATTTTGAAGCATATGAACATTCATAGTTTGTAACACGTCTCGTATTCTTTGCCTCATGTCTTGCTGCGTTGTCGGTGGAATTTTATACACTTCATTTTTTATGTAACCCCACATAAAAAAATCAATTTTAGAAAGTCCCGATGATCGAAGAGGCCAGATAAACAGTCCGCCTCTTCCTATCCGTAGTAAAAAGGATTTGGAACATTTACCATTAGATTATAATCAACTTTTGCAAAATTTAATGTAGTGCGTATGTACGTAACGTCATTGTAAGAAGATCTTATCCGAAATATATCCCTAAATAGTTATTTTCGAAACTAGTGCGCTGTTTACACATTTCTTGGTGCGAGGTCGTTCTTTTTTAATCCGAAGCGTAGCCAAAGTATAAAATATAAGGCCGAACACCAAAAATGTGACAGCGCACGTGTTGCGAACAAAATTTTTTGTAATCTTTTACATAAAATTAGAAAAAAATTTTGTAATATTTGTTGACAAACGCCAAATTAAATACAAACAAGAAAATTTATATATTTAGTTATAATGTGACCAGTAAAGTCTGCATCATATCGGATTTTCTTTTATTAATAGCTTTATTAGAAAATTGACTTTGGCATCAATTTCTGCTTCGATCGAGATGAACATTAACCAAAAAATAATAGTCACTTGATTCACATTATCCATCAAATTTTAATTTTTTTCTAAAAAAATTCAAAAGTGGGGTATATACTTTACAGGAAAAATTTGAAATTGTATCAATGTTTGGTGAAAACACAAGTACTCGTGTAGCAGCCAACATTTTTAATTGAAGGCATCCAGACAAAAATGTGCAACAATCTACTGTGAGTAGGATTGTGGCGAAATTTAAATCAACTGGATCGGTGGAATATTCATTAAAAAAACCTCACATAAAATATAGTCCAACTAATTTTCATGAAAAAAGAATTATTACAAATCTCTTTCTCAGCCTGGAATGTAAATTTTCTAAAACCCACCCCTACGGGACTAGTAATTGTTGTCAAAAATATACAAAAAAAATTTGGTAATGATATCTTGGTAAGTATTGGCTACCGCTTACATCAACATTGTCAAAAAGCAAATTTTCAGAACACGAAGAAAAAAGTGAGGGCCGCTCAAAAAGTAAGCATACTTACAAGAATAGTTATACTATTACCAGTAATGTCCAGAACTGCAGGGTGGGTTGTCCTGGTCCTCCTCATCCTCATATAAGTCTCCTAACTTTTTTTTCCCAAACTTCTGGCCTGTCGGATTTGTTTTTCAAGGTCCAACACGGCTTTTCCGCCTTGCGAACACGGGCTATATCAAATCTTCACTGCTTTTCAAAGGCAAATATTTTATTTTATCCTTAGTGTTATATATGGTTGAGATTTCAAATATTAATAATCAATTAAAACCCAAAAATTAAAAAAAAAATTCCCGGTCAGGCTGCCCTTAAGGAACAAGGTTTTGACATGCGTTTGGGATTCTCTTTTTGGTACCAGGGGAGAAAAGAAGATGTGTCCTTTCCCTTTCACGTTTTATGGACCGACGAGGCCACTTTTACAAACAGCGTTATTAGCTCTCAAAATTGTAGATGGTGGGCTCAAGAAAATCCAAATTTTATAACAGAATATGATAATGTAAACTTTCACCATTGTTACACATAATAAAATACTTATTTTTTTGGGTTTTTTAATGTGTATATTAAATTATGCAATCTGAACGTTTCGATAACACTTACAGTTATTTTCGTCAGTAGTAATATTATCTATTAAAAGTGAAAAATTAATACATAAACATTAGCCTGCTATTAATATAACAGTTTGAGAAACATATAAAGCCAACTATAGAATTAAATTTTAGTAAAGAACAACTAGCTCATTAAAAATTAAATTATGAAGCAAATGCTTTACCAATTATATGTTCAATTACCACAGCACTATAATTTAACATAAGTAGTTGAAATTACAATTAAAATTAAAAATTACACAAAACGTTATGCATTATGCTTTTCATTGTTAATAACACTTGCATTTATTGACTAAGCTATTTCTTTGTTATATTTAACTGGATTATTTTAATTGATGTCATGTTTATATTTGTGAATACTACTACCAATTTAAGTTTTTCACAACTTTACACTTACATCATAATTTAATTAAATTTTGTTAAATGTGTTTTTTGGCTGACGTTTTTCATTGTTAGCTTTCGCCGTTAGATAGTGATCTAATTTTCCATCTTTAAGGCAGTTTAACAATATTTAATTTTTAATGACCTAGTTATTCTTTACTAAAACTTAATTCTATAGTTGGCTTTATACGATTCTCAAACTGTTATATTAATAGCAGGCTAATGTTTATGTTTTAATTTTTCAACTTTGACAAAATTGTTTCAACATCTCTAACAATTTTAATAGATAATATTAGCACTCATGAAGATAACTTTAAGTGTTATCGAAATGTTTAGATTGTGTAATTTAACAAAAACCATTAAAAAAACAAAAAAAAGTATTTTTTTTATAACAGAATGTATAGACCAGTATTCCTTTCAAACAAATGTGTGGTGCGGTGTTTTAAACGATTGAGTTGTTGGTCATTATTTTTTTAGAGGTAATTTAAATTCTGAAGAATACCTACGCTTCCTTAAGACCGAGATCCTTGAAGTTTTGGACAATATGCCTATTGAAATAAGGCATAATTTGTGGTACTAGTATGATGGTGCTCCCATCCACAATATAAGACAGGTTAAAGAACACCTCTTGGAAATATTTAGGGCCAAAGTAATTGGGCGTAATATGGAACAATACTGACCGGCTAGGTCTTCGGATTTAACCCCACTTGATTTTATCTTGTGGGATTACCTAAAACAAAAAGTTGATCATTTGGAAACGGTGATTTATAACTGTATTTTAGAAATAATTCCTTTAGTATCGAAAACTCCATTAAAGATATGCCGAGAAGAACAATTGTGTGTATTGAACGTAATAGAACGCACACAGAAATGTAACTTTGACTTTTAAGTTTTTGAATTGTTTTTAATTTAATATTCAAATACCAAAAATAGTTATTAATTAAAAACGTAAAGTTTTAAATGCGTTTAATATTTATGTTATGATTTTTTATTAGAAAATTTACCTCTTTTCAATTAAATTATTTTCTTAATATTAATGTTAATAGTAGTTATTTTATGAAGTTACCTTTTACAGGGTCAGAACCAAATAAACTTGCATCACATGTAACCAAATTTTAAAAGCCCTATTTGGATTTTGTAGAAAAACACGCATTTAATATGGCACTACTTTAAATAAAATGTGTCTAGCATAAAGCGTTGTCAAAACCAAGGAGAATCATATTTTGTTGCAATGAAATAAGGGTGCATCATTTAGTTAACTCTTTAATGGAGCAAGTGAGCAGCGGTCTATAACTTATTAGAATCTCACTTAAAACTACATACATGTTTATGGCGAAATTTATACATACATAATTATACAGAAAGTATTGACCGCATAACAATAATAATTATGCATTTCTTTTATATGAGGATAATAACAATGGATACTAAAAACCGATAACCTACCTATTTATAAACGAAAATGTATTTGAAATTTTAAAGAAACGATTGTTAGGTACTAAATGGCTCTAAATGTTTTATTTTATCTTTTTATTAAAAACTTTATATTCAATTATTCACATAAAGCACATTACTTAACTTAGCACCACATCAAACACTAAAAATAAAAATAACTCGGAAACGCACAGGAATTTCGAAACAGAAGAAGGTACATTATTTTTGGTAAACTGTATGTAGATAATGAAAATAACAGTTTTTTAAAAAATAGTCATTGGCGTAGAAGTTCTGTTTATGAAAGGGTTGAACACCCTCCACTCCGCCGCTGTGCAAGTTTGTGAACATTCTTATCGCTTGTTTTATGCCCTTAATTAATAGACATTATCCCTCAACATGAAAAGAATCTAAGCATTCGTTTATGAGTTATAATGAAAATTTGAGAAAAAATTATATTCAACACCCTGTATCTCGGAAACAAAGCCTTCTACGACATATGTTTATAGGAACTTTTCTTTTAGAAACATGTATTCTATCTCCTGTTAAAGTTTGTCTACAAAACTGACTCACCCTATATATATATATATATATATATATATATATATATATATATATACAGGGTGTCCCAACGAAATGGGGTATAAGATTACGCCTATACTGTTGATTTAATAAAAGTCTTATAACAGATTATTGTAGACAACAACAAGGAGCATCTTGTAAAAATATTTTTGTATATACAGGGTGTTCCATTTTCGAGTACTACACTAAACTTGTGTTTTTTTAAATAAAACACCCTATATATTGTTCTATATTTGAATGCTCTGTTAAATGCTGAGCAAAATGATATAAAGTACTATAGGTTTACGACTAGCGGTTCCTAAGTTATTGACATTTCTATGTGTCCTGCTTTGCTAACTTGAAAGATATCAGAGTGAAGTTTTGAGATTTGTTTTTCCAACCGGTCTAGTTTTAACTTCTACATTCAGATTGCAGACTCTTTTCTTTGCATATACAGGGTGGTCCATTTTGCTCAATGTTATTTTTCTCATTTTTAAATGGAACGCCCTGTATATTATTACAGATTTGAATAGCATATTTACGAGCTTTCAATAGATACTCACTTTTACTACCTATTGCTAAGTGTTTTGAATTATTTAGTGATAAAGTTGAAAATTGTAAACATTTTTTATTTGTGTTCATTCAGATTGCATACTTATTTGTGGTCCATTTTGCTCAATGTTATTTTTCTCATTTTTAAATGGCACGCCCTGTATTTTATTATAGATTGAAATTGCACTTTTACGGGCTTTCAAGTGTTTTTAAATTATTTAGTGATAAAGTTGTAAATTTTTTATTTGTGTTGAATTTGTCACAATATAAAATAAATAAAGACAATGCTAATTGCTATAAATACGGTGAAGCTATAGGTTTATGACACACTTCAACATTTTGCACAATAAAATAGCAACCCTTGGATATTACTTTTGTTGGTTGAACCCGCTCCAAAGAATAAGACTTGAGTTCTTTTAAACTTTTTGATAATTTCAACATTATTGAATAAAATTTAATATTGTTATTGTGAAACTTAAAATGATTATTTTTATTACGTTTTATTAAAGCTGAATGGGTTCAATTTATAAAGATATAATTTACTAGTTAAATTTTACTTCGCTTGCTATTTAATTTCAGTTTGCGTAAATGAATTTTAAGATTTACGTTTGCCAATTCCTTTCTTAATTGAGTACGGCCTAGCTCAAAGTTAGTTTAAATAAATGATTACTGTTATCATTGACCGAAATTACGCTCTATTCGATTGTCTTTTATCATTTTGGATTCCTATTGAGTTGACCTCTTTCTGCATTTATATATTCAATATTTGTATAAGCTTTTAATATTAATAATGTTTAGCAATAAAAGTAAATCAAACCTTATACTCATTTAATTAAATTCAAAATTGGTTACAAACATATATAAAAATCAAACCAATTATCTAAAATAACCTTCTTAAAACTAGCATATAACAATAAAATCTTTATCAGAATTAAACGCATTGTTTTTCGTTTAATTAATCTAATTAAACACATAAACATTTTATTTATTCACGCAATCAAAAGGTTCTTACTTATTATTTTCGTTGAAAGTTGATGACGATTACTGTCTTTTATATTTATTGTTCACTATTTAAACACAATGAATTATCGCTCTGATACATACAAAACGCGTAATCCATTTTATTATCACCAAGTTGACAATACTTCACTTTTATTATTTGAATAAGGAAGGTATTTTTCTAATTCTTCCCTATTACACCGTTAATTAATTCCTATTTGTAATTTTCACACTTTATAGGGCCGCGTGACTATACAATGTCTCTTATGCTGCGCACAATGTCACTTATGCTGCGGCGTCAATCGACCAACAACCCATTAACTCTGATCGCTTATTTAATGCGACTCGACCTGATCGCTTACTTAACGCGACTGTTTTAATTAAAAACTGCACGTCATTATTATGACAGCCTCATTCCTTTCTCCTACAATGCATTTATGCACTTCCAAATGCCAGTGGCTGCTATTTGATAGAATTTTTTCAACCCGTCGGGAGTGTTTTCGTCAAAGTTCAATGCCATATTTTCAAATCCTTCAATGGTGAAGGCGCAGCACTCATTTTACGTTTTTCGGTTATGCGTTGCAATTGATTTCGCTTTGAATCTCTTGCTTTTCTGGCATTATCAAAGATATGATCCTGAAATGGATTTATAGAACGTTTGTATGAATTGAAGCATATAATTTAGCTGTTAGATTCCATATCACCTTAACCACAACTTCTTTATAGTCTGTTCCGTGCTTTCAACACGTATTGAAAGCCCAGTCTTGTAATATATTTCCCAAATCTTTGATAGACGTCTGTTCTAACAATACGTAATTTCTTGCCTGACAAAATTCTTGAAACTGCTTCCATATACAGGGCCCGCTTTTGATAGCTGATCCTATGAGTATCTACTAAACCAAACTTACTATAATTTTGAAAATTTGGTGACAGGGTAATGATGTTAGGGCTAACTCATCTAAAATATTTTCAGGTTCGTACCACTTCCGGTTACACCGAAAGTCGGTACTTAGTCGCTTATTTTAAATGGAACACCCGTATATTAATACATTTTTGGATTCTATGTCGAATTTTAAAGTAAGTTTGTTAAATAAACTAGATACGAAATTTCAGTCGTTTAAAAAACCATTTTTCTAAAAAATTGACAGATGCGGTCTTAGTAATAACTCGTTAATTGTTCTGTTCCTGTCAAACATTTTGAATAAAACTTTGAGGTGTTGTAGGCAAAGGTTTATTGCAACAGTCTGCAAAAATGACATTTGCGTTTTTCATAAAAATAAAATCACATGGAAACCCCTATTTTTATTACTCAGATCGATTTAACGTCAAAAATTAAGGTCAGTTTGTTTAAAACTTTATTTTCCTAAACGTAATAGTTTCATAGTTATTATCAAAAAGTCCCAATTTTAAAATTTGTGATAAAAATGAGCTACATACTTAAATCTAGTATTCCTTGTGCGTGGTGACCATGGAAACCAAATAATTGAGAATTGAAATAAAGAAAAATATTTGAAACAGTTATTGCAAAAATTATAAAATTGATAATTTTGTGATTCAAAAGTTCAAAAGAGGGGCTCTTTGTTTTTGAATTATACCATTCATTCGAAAACAAACATAGAAACCACTTAGCAAGCTTCAACCAAAATTTTTTTCATTCAAACAGTACAGTGACAATGGATTTAGATACGGCGGTTGCGACCTTTCAATTATTTTATCTACTAATACTCTATCCCTTTCTTTCGCTGCTGCTTCCTCTGCGTAAATTGTCTCGGTAATTTTGTTGCAAAACCGGTACCTCGTTTTTGATTTTCAGTCCACAAACAAAATAGTTCATTATTCCGGATTTTCAGAAATTCTTTCTTCAATTTGCTCCATCTATCCTTCAACCGCCTTTTGTTCTTCTGGTCCTCGATCTTGTTCATCGCCTTGTATAGTAATTCCTTTGAACAGGTAACTCTATTAATTTTGGATTCCTTTCATTTAGTTTACTAAACTCACTTTCTGAAATAACTCTTATCTGACTTCCAGTGTCGGTCAGTATGTTCTGATTAACCTCCAACTCTCCTTTCAAAACTAGGTGGTACGTCGTTTCTTCTTCTTCATAATCTGCGGTTGAATTATCCTCCTGATCATTAGTTTCCTAACTATGTGATTGCGTTTGGTTATATTCTCCTTCTTTATTGTATTGGTCTTTTAAATCTAAAATATTTAACGATTGGTTTCGACCTTCGCTAAATTAAAAGTTGGATTTGTTCCTCTTTATAAGTTCCTTGCGAGGCGAGTGGAGCTTCTCGACTCGACTTCCTTAGTTTTCCGATGCGTGGGTGACGGCGATCTCTCTCTTCTCTCCTCTTCTGAATGTTCGTTGTCTTTTTGTCTTCTGTTTTCTTCTTGTCTAGGTGGTGGTGATTCTCTCCATCATCGCCACTCTTCTTCTCGCCCCCCCCCCACCTCTGTGGTAATTGTCGAAGTTCACGTTTCTTCTATTATCTGTTCTTTCGTTGCTTGGTCTGCTATTTTCTCGATTGTAATCGTTCCTACGGTTATAAAATCCTGTAGACCTATCTACGTAATTTGCCGATTATATTCTTTCCAAAATATTTTTTAGTTGGTGAATGGTCTTTGCTCCCGATCCAATTAAAATATTCTCCACATCTCTGGGAAAATGTCTAACTAAAGTTTCAACTAGATGTTCTTCTTCAATTGGTGGTTGTAAATATATCGTCTTGCTAACCCAAAACCAAACGTGGTTCACATATTTTTCTTGCCTTGGGTTGTATAATCGTGGTGTAGCTAATCTCAATTTAATGTTTTCTTGTACTGATTTCGACTAGAATTGTTTTATAAAATCTTAGAATTGAGCAAAATTTGTCCAATGAAAGTGATGTAATTCTGCCCATGCTTTGGCGTTGCTCTCTAATAAGTCCATTGCTGCTCTTATGTTTTCCTCCTTCACTCGTTTCCGCTTGATTTAAGTAGTTTTCTAATGTCTCTATAAAATTAATTGGGTTGATGTTCCTTATATTTTCATCAAACTTTTTTGGTCGTTGTGGTACTCAGTGTTCTGATCTATATAATACGGTTGTCTCTTCTTTTCCTACAGTTATGTTCTTTTTCGTACAATTTCTCTTCCAAAGTGATGAAAGCTTCTTCATTTTTAGTAATCTTTTGTTCAAATTCTAATACTTTTTCTTCATTTTCTTCTACGTTACATCCTATCTCGCCTATTGTGCGGCCTATTTGAGCTTTAGCGTACTCATTTCTTTCTTCAATTTGTGTCATTTTTATATTCTGTATGTACAGTTGATGATCGGTGTCGTCTTTCTGTTTCTTGATTTCTTCCTTTGTTTTCTCTATATTTTCTTGTACCTTTGTTATGGATGAAAGTGACAAATTTTCCTTCCAACAATTCAACGACTTTTGTAAATTATTGTTTGATATATTAATAATAGTCAATTATTACTTTAATTGGCTAACTTCAACGCCAAACAGCTTGCGCTACAAACTACAATGTCCAATCGTATTACTCATCATTAACACTTCGAGTTATTATTCTTTATACTTTGATTTACCAATTTGGATCGATTACTGTCTTTTATATGTATTGTTCACTATTTAAACACAATTAATTACTGCTCTGACACATACAAAACGCGTTATCTTCACTTATTACGTCACCTTTAATGAGAATCTCAAATTATGGTGCAATTTAGTATTTTCATAAGGAAGGTATTTTATACTTCTTTCATATTACACGGCTAATTAATTGTTATTTGTAATTTTTACACTTTATAGGGCCGCATGACTATACAATGTCACTTATGCTGCGGCGTCAATCAACCAACAACCCATTAACTCTGATCGCTTATTTAATGCGAGTCTTTCTGATCGCTTACTTAACGCGACTGTTTTAATTAAAAACTGTACATCATTATTATGACAGCCTCATTCCCATATATGAAAAAAGAAAATCGTAGTTATGTCTCCATACCATTTGTGTTTGCATCAAAGCCTAAGACCGCAATATTTCGCAACTCGTGTCGCATTTTGCAATATTATTCTGGATAAAATTATCAATAAGCCAATTTTGTTGACTTTGTGCTATTTAGCGACGAAGCAAGTTTTAGTAGCATAGGAGTCGTTAATAAACATAATAGTCACTATTACTCCGTTGAATATCCACACTGGGTACGACAAGTAGATTACCAGCATCAGTGGACTGTGAATGTGTGGGGTGGTATTATCAATACTGATGCAATAGGACGTTTCTTTTCGATGGTTGACGAGAAGATCGCTGGATAGGTCGCGGTGGAACCATTGTTTGGCCAGCGAGATCACCCAATCTCACTCCTAGACTTTTTCTGTGGGGATATGTGAAACAGGAGGTGTGTATTTGCCTGCTACACAGCCAATATCTTCGAATTACTGAGGCTTTTCGAAGTATTCGAAGAAGCACCCTTCAAAATGTCAAAGCAACCTTTACTAGGCGGTTGATAATTTGCATTGCAGCAGATGGAAACATTTTGAACATTTAATATAAAATTTGTAATTCTTTACCTCCATTTCAAAGTTTAAGTTAAGTTTTAAGTTATAGTTAATAGCTATGCAGTTTTACAAGTAAATAATTATTAAGCGTTGCTCTTTTATAATACAAAATGTTGAATTGTATTATAAACCTATATGGTTTTATAGCAATTAGCATTATTTCATTTTGTTTTTCTGTGAATTATGATATTGTCTATTTATTTTATATTGTGACGAATTCAACACAAATAAAAGATTTTACAATTTTCAACTTCATCACAAATAATTTAAAAAAACACTTAGGAATAGGTAGTAAAAAGTGAGCATCTATTGAAAGCCCGTAATAAATGCAATTCAAATCTATAATAAAATACAGGGAGTGCCATTTAAAAAAATGAGAAAAATAACATTGAGCAAAATGGACCACAAAGAAGTCTGCAATCTGAATGTAGAAGTTAAAACTACATAGATTAGAAAAACAAATTCCAAAATTTCACTCCGATATCTTTCAAGATAGGGGAACAGGAGCCTACTTAATTGACTAATATTTTTACATAGAAATGTCAATAACTTAGGAACCGTTAGTCGTATACCCATAGTACCATACATCATTTTGCTCAGTATTTAACAGAAAATTCAAATATATAAAAATACATAGGGCGTTCCATTAAAAAAAAACACAAGTGTAGTGTAGTACTCGAACATATATATATATATATATATATATATATATATATATATATATATATATATATACTTTGAACAATTAAAACAGTAATAACATAATATTACCAATAAAAACAAATCTATGCTTCAGAGAATTTTGAAAATGTAAACTTTGAAAATTTATTATTATTATTATATAAACACACCTCCATACCCGTTTACGATATTTACTTAAAGGTAAGATTTTTCTTAAAAACTTTTCAATTGTTAAAAATGCTAAAATTATGCTTTTTTAATTAGAAGAATAATTCGTCGTTCCGTGGAGATATAACCCATAGTACCATCCATCATTTTGCTCAGTATTTAACAGAGAATTCAAATATATAAAATATATAGGGTGTTCCATTAAAAAAAAACACAAGTGTAGTGTAGTACTCGAAAATGGGACACCCTGTATATACAAAAATATTTGTACAAGATGCTTCTCGTTGTTGACTGATTTTTTATTAAATCAACAGTATAGGCGTAATCTTTCACACTCAAATCGTTGGGACACCCTGTGTGTGTATATATATATATATATATATATATATATATATATATACTTTGAACAATTAAAAACAGTAATAACATAATATTACCAATAAAAATAAATTTATGCTTCAGGAATTTTGAAAATGTAAACTTTGAAAATTTATTATTATTATTATATAAACACACCTCCATTACCCGTTTACGATATTTACTTAAAGGTAAGATTTTTCTTAAAAATTTTCAATTGTTAAAAATGCTTAAATTATGCTTTTTTAGTTAGAAGAATAATTCGTCGTTCCGTGGAGATGTAAATGCTAGAGTAAAGCATGCTAGAGTCACGTTTTAGAATACATCTGAACGTAATTTAATTTTGGTTTTATCGAAAATAAGGTATGTTCTGCTTAAAATGGTATAGATGTAAAAATATAATTAAAATGAATATATAGTAGCGCCGGGAGAGGTGTCTCATGGAGGACTCGAGAATGGGGATATAATTATTACTATGAAATGCACCTGTTTCCATTTATCTTAGTGCGAAGTTCCCACTTAAAGACAGACGGGTTATATAATATACGTCTGCTATATATTTTAAATGCAGGAGTTAAAACATATGTCGATTCTAAAGTCAAAGCGCATGACGCTGTCAGATGTCTTATTGGCTATTTAACCTCAAATTATTCTTCGTATTTCGTTTCGTACAATCGCATCGTGTTTTGTAGTTATAATAATTTATCTTTCGGTTCGTAATTTATTAGTTTCCATTGCATTTATAAACAACAGTTTTTTCAAAACTATTATTATTAATATTCACTATTACGAGGTAAGTTTATAATGCAAAATGTATTTCCAATTGATTGAATGCATTTATTCATTTTGCAGCAAATAAATAATGTCAATCTTTAAAAGCCAAACTCAAGTAATGTTAATGAATATACTGCATTATTTCGAGATGGAACGCAATAACGGGGGCCTAGTTTACCTTTAACTTCCATTATCCACGTACGCTAATAATTTTCACTATTTAAATTTATATTTATTTAATATTATGTTGCAGCTCTCGCATGCGGCATTTCCGAGAAAATCGTAACTCGGACAAAGGCAAGAATGGCTCTCGCTTTAGAATCTGGGAAATCGGCGCCGGATTCACCGCAAAAACATAGGCTGCGTTTGAAGTCGAAGTCAGAGGATGTCGACGAATACGTGATAGACGTTCTGAAACGAAAATTTACACCATGCATGCAACTGGTAAATAATTCAGAAATTATTGTTGAAATGGAGTTAATCACTGTTTAAGTTTAGGCTCACATATTACTATCGAAAACTCCAAACTAAACGTAAAAAGATAAAATATTTACCTTTAGTTAAACGAGTTTGAAACAATTGTTACACAAAATTGGTTTTGAACTCAAAGTTGACGATGAAGAAGGCGTTTAATGGAGCAGGTCCATATTCCTGGTGCTCGAGCAACATTTATGCGAAAATATTTTGCTAATAAAAGTTGTGAAATTAGTTACGATCCTGCCTTTTGGATGAGACGTGGAGTTTTAGTCGAGTAAGCGTTCGAAAATCATGGCTTGATAATGATTTGAAAAATACAACAAACAAACCGCTATGAGTAGGAAACGGCAATTAAAATAGTCCGATTTGCTTAAATATTTTAACCGAACAAAGTTTAGTTTTATCGTACTGAGTGCAGGCAACAAGAATGGTTTTATACCTAATTCATCATTGGCATTTTCCAGCAAAAGTAACACAGCAGACTACCGTGATAATATGAACGCTGATTTATTTCAAAAATGGTTTCGAGAACAGCTTTTACCAAATTCAGAAAACCAAGTTTGATAATTCTTGACAATGCCAGTTATCATTCTACATTAGAAAAATTACCTCAAGTTGTTGGAAGAAAGAATATCTTCTTCAATTTTAAGAAAACACAACATTCCTCATTCGAATGATATGCTAAAAGTGGAATTATTACAAATTGCCAAGGATTTAAAAGTTCCAAAATATATGCAATTGATGAAATCGCTCATCAATGGGGACATCAAATTTTATGTTTACCTCCGTATCACTGCCAATTCAACCCTATCGAGTTAATATGGGCAAATTGTAAACAGTATTACAACAAAAACGTTGGCAGACAGGGCTTCAGGGACGAGAATGTGTTATCGCTATGGAAGGATTCATTAAACCAAGTAACTGGAGAACTGTGCAAAAGTGTATTTTACATGCTGAAAAGGAAATGACCCAGTGGTGGGACGTTCAAAAGAGCTGAGGAAAAGGTAAAACCTCTGTAATCAATGTCGGAGAGTCGAGTGAAGATGACAGTGAAAGTGAAGGTGATGGTTTTAATTATAAGATGTCCAATATTTGAATTTAAAGTAAAAATTAGAATCTTAGTTACTTTATAACATTGCAAAGAATTATTATATTTAACATATTCCTCTGTAGCTATACTTAGGTTTACATTCGTTTATATATATATATATATATATATATATATATATATATATATATATATATATATATATTGACAAACTGTAAACTGAGATTTTAAAATCGGTATATATTATTAACTAATAATAAATCTCATTTTAACATCCAATACAGTGTATTTATTTATGACAAAATCAGTTATTTATAAGTGGCTTCGGTAACCAAATTATAGTCTTGGCTCCTTTGACGCAGTGAGATCTGTCGGCTAAAAACGATCCTCCGCAATTAACCAAACTTTTCGCACTTCATTCGGGCACTGCCTACTGCTAGCTAATTCGTTTCTTATTGAAAATTATTGATATAATTAATTTGTAAAACAGATCCAAAATACAATTTTGTTAACCTGGTCTCGGTTCTGATAATCGTTTACAGTTGTACAATATATTTTATCATATGACTACCCACACTCGGTGGACTTTACATGCCAGAATAAGTGCGAACAGACCTTAAACGAAATTCGACTTTATTTATACGAGTGGATGGGGATTTTTAAGACCTTTAGGATGCTAAATCCCGAGATATTCGAACAATAATTTTATTTAAATTTGACAGCGCGGCTTAAATTTGAAAATAACCTAGAAACATTGACGATGTTTTGTTGGTATTCAAAATTACTAACTATATGAACCAATAACGACATACGTTTTTAAAATCTTAAACCATGCTTTACTAAAAGATGAGTCATAAGACACCTCTCGCCGGCCCGACTATATCGTCGTTTTTATTTTCATTATATACTTGATTGGAATGCAGTTAATATGTAATATTGAAAAATATGAAAATTGCAAAAAAAGAAATTCACTTGCGAGAAGTGTTTAATTTTGTAATTTGTAGGTAATGGTAATAAGAACTCTCACTTTGACGTTTAATGCTACCATACTAACATTTACGACAGTACCAACTTAAACATTTTAATAAGTAACATTTTTAACCTCAATGTCTGACTTTACTAATTATCATTTGAAACTTTAAATGTTCGCAAACTATATTTTGGAAGGATTCAGGTTTTGACGTGCAACGTTACCAAAATGATATTAATGTAAGTGCCAACTTAAATATTTTAATAAGTAACATTTCTAACTCAGTACCTGACTTTACCAAGTGTCATTCAGAATTTTAAATGTTGCCAAATTACATTCTTGGAAGTATTCAACTTTTGATATTCAATGTTACCAAAATTATATTTATGAGTGTACCAATTAAAACATTTTAATAGATAACATTATTAACCTCAATATTGGACTTTAACAAAACCGTCATTAAAAATTTTATCTGTTTCCAAATTACATTTTCATTTACTGTCTTTTGACATACCAAAATAATATTTATAAAATTAAAAATGTTATGAAAGCTGAAATGTCAAATTACATATTGGGAAGTATTCAACAATTGTAAAATAAAATGTCTGTTTGACATGCAATGTTACCAAAATAATATTTTCTACAAAAACAGCCTGATAAGTATTAACTAAATTAAGTGGTTGACCTTCAACATGTCATTCAGACCTTTAAGGATAACCAACTTCAATTTTTGAAAATAGTTAAATATTTGATATATTTAACTGAACTGTATGTTCAAATTTTGGAGATTCTATTCTATAAACAAATAAATAGTAGTTTAAAGTATAATTTTATAAGAAAAATAATATTATTATAACTGTTTTGTATGTAAAAATAACAAATGTAACATCCATACTGAAAACGTAACGTTCTCTTCGAAATTTTTCAATCAGTTGTAACGTTTATAGTAGCGCAAACCTAAATGTTGTAGTTCAATGAAATTAAGAACATTAAGAAACATTTTCTTTATTATAAACAAAATCTTAAATTTTGGGATTTTTAATAATTATTAATTCGACGCACATAAATGTCAACCTAAAAATGTTTATATTTAATAATATACCTACTATTTCAAATTAAAAATAATATTTAAAACTTATTTCAAATTTAACTGTTTATATAATGAAATATGATTTTGCTAAATTATAGTACATTATAATAAAAGAATGTAAATTATAAAAACATTTTAAATTAATAAACATTCAACTAATTTGGTGAGCAAACCCTTTTATATCAAATTTAAAAAGTATATATTGATCACATGAATTTCTACGGCTCTATATCTCGAAAATTGGAGGAGATACAACAAAGTTGAAAATCCTGTTTTAGCGTTTGATGTCGATCTACATTGGTGCAAAGTTTCGAAAAATTGGTCGGCAAATAACGAAGTTATTAAGAGATGCGCGAAGTCGACTTTCCGCAGAATCGATTCGCGTGAAAAAAACACCCACCACCCTCACATGTGTGTATCCATCCCTTTGTGGTGGTGCGACGGTTTTCCCCACCCATCGTGTGATTCTTGCCGAACTTTCGTCGTCCACCTTCGATGCGCACTCGAAATGCGCGGCGAACGCAAAAACCGAACCCTCTAACTTTTCATTCGGCCGAGCCAATGAATATAGTTCTCGACAGTCTCCATCGATGCTTAAAGTGTACAAAATTTCTGAGATCCAGTTTTCGAGAAAAGCTACGAGAAATCTTCCGACCACATGCCTACAACTCCCGCAGTCACCTCTCTCGTGGTGGTGCGACGGTAGTTTATACTATACGTCACGATGCCCTAATCCCTCCCTACTCCTTCGCCGTCGCTCGCGAACTCCCGTCGAAACGGTACCCGGCACGTATCTTATCTCGTCGAACTCGGGCCGTGTGAAAAATTTGATAAAGATCGGGACGTATTCCGAATTTGAGAGTTTATTTTATAGTTTCTATTTAAATAATAATTTTTTGACGGTATTGTTATTATAAATTATTTCATGTGTTAAATAATATTGTGGATGCGATGCCGTACATTTTGCAATGACCTTCAACCATACGGTTTGGAAAGGGATTTTAGTTAGATCCAGTAAATATGTACGACGGTGCTGAAAAATAATTCTACGCCAACGCCACACAGTATTACATGGATTATAAATCATGAGAAAATTGGCCGAAAAACTCATAATTGACGGCATACTGCCTAACGTTTTTGTCTCATGCAGGATTACAATCCTTGGTGGGTTAATTGACATTCTGGATTTCTCACCGGGCTTGTAGTCTATTAGTTCCTTGTTATTTTCAAATAAACATATACATAAAACGAAAAAATTGAATAAATTCTCCTAATCTTTTTGAGTTTTTATAAAAAATTATATGTGATTTTGGTTACAGAAGTAAAAATCCTTAAAAAAGGATAAATCAAGATTCCAGAAATTACCTTTTTCTATCACCATCCGATTCCGTATAAAAATAAAAGTGCTTTTGACTTGGATCAGATGGAATTATTTCAAACGCAGGTTTTTTACTCCCCGCTGTTGTCTGTTGGACACGATAACCATGAAGACAGGCCACACCTACGGTTGCAATGTCAGTGCAAAAACTAACCTAAAATAACCACTTACCAAATGCACTTTTAGAATTAACGTCTTGATAAAAATACAAACATGCATCCTTAAGAACACAATATCTTTTACTCCACGATTTCCATTGATTTCCTAACTTTACCAAATAGCCAAAACAGTCTGGTTTTTGCAATGCATTAGACGGTAAGTAAAGATTTTTTTTAGTTTGCTCTAGCCATAAATCAGTCATTTGAGATTTTTCAACAGCACGAGAAAGTGTTTCAATCCATTTAACAACAGCTTGATCAGAGTCTGCAGCCAAGTGCAAGGTTTGAGATCCACTTCTTTTTAAATCAAAACGAAATGGACGCGCAGGAACACCTGAACTAGAATTATCTACCTTGCATATATCATAATTCATTAACATTAGCGCACCAACTGGTTGTTTCTCCTATAAAATTAATGAAATGCCTTCAACAAGTCACAACTACTTACTTACAACATCGTTTTTATAAATGTACAGACAGTTGTCTTTCTTAAGCACAACCCATCTTCTTACCCATGTGGTGGTTGAATTTTCATTGATGTATCCGCCTAATCTCCATAAATAACCAGTCAAAACTGGAATTTCCGCTGGAATTTCTGCAGTCACTGGACTTAAAACTCCGCATGTACGAGCTACCTACGATTAAAATAGGAAGTATATCCGTCGAATAATATTTAGTTGGTTTTACCTCTAGGGTAAGAGTATCACTGCCAGCATGTGCTATCTTTACTACCTCAGAATGGCTTTTATCTATTACGCTGATTTGATTTACTGATAAAACAATATCACCGATTTCCAAACCTGAACTCTCAGCTGGAGTATCTGGTTCAATTGCCGAAACAACGACAGGTTTTGAACCATGTATACGAAAACCAAATTCTCCAGACTGCCTTTGCACTATAACCGTTTTATCACTCTCTACAAACATCGCAGTAAAGACGTGGGAATCAATAACCATACATTCTTACCAAAAGATTTCGATGCTTGTCGTTTATACATTTCAAGGCAAGATTTTCGATGGACCATTCTATGAGTGACCGCTTGATATCTTTTTTTAAACTCATGTTCCGACTCCGTACTTCCTACGCTTGAGACGGAATCTCTTCTTACAGGTTCATCATCTAGTAAAAACTTACAATTAGATCACTCCTCGTATGCATGTTATTGTATAAAAGAATACACATTTTTCTGTTCCATTTTATGGACAAAGAGGTAAAATAAAATTCACAATAATGTTACCTCCAGTTATTTCTGGCTTAATCCAGGTCTGTAATTCTTCACGATCATCAATATAAATCCAATAACCTTCAACGTAAGGCACATTGTAAACACCTAAATCATCTTCATTTTCAGGTGCCGCTGGAAGTACACTTGGACTAGAATCTGCAGCACGAAGTCCTTCTACACCGCTATCTGCTGATCGGGCCATTGGTCGTAGTTTAACACGATCGCTTTCTTCCTTTCCGCGTTCTTCTGACTATCAAAATCTTGTTACAGTAATGAATTTGTAAATTAGCCAAGCATTACCTTCGCCCTTACATCTTGTCGATATCGATAATGCTTTTTCTCTCCTTGTGATCTTTCCTCAGACCTAAATCTTCTTTCAAACTTCTTATACAGACGTCCTTGTTTTATGCGAGGGGAATCTGCAAAAATTGCAGGTGGCTGAACGATATCTGCCGAATGACAACTGCCACGCCTTTTGTCAGGTTCATCAGTTGTTACAATATCCACTTCTTTACCACAATGAAGACAGTGTACATGGTGTTCTGTAAGTGCCAAGTGACTACTAGGATCACTATAAAAAACACTATCACTTCCTGGACTAACAGAGCGAAGCGATTCGGCACTTAACGCTTTTAACCGAACTGATTCTGGACTTGTTTTTGGACTGCGCTTTTTTTTGCTTGGAGATTCAATTGGACTAATGCTACAAATAAAACATGTCTAGAGTGTTAGTATGCAAATGTTAAATATTTGTACCTGTGGGGACTTAACCTATTTTTGTTGTAACTTTCAGTCAAATTTGCTTGCATAGATGAACGCCGTCTTGCTAAAGTACCTGGTAAACTTGAGGGCTGCTCTTCAGCACTTTCACTTTTCCTTCTTGCTCTAATAGCAGTAGGAGATCGTGGTATGGATTTTCTCCGATTATTGTCTTTAAATTTTTTATTTCTTCGAGGCGATATTTGTGTAACGTTTTTTTGATCTCCACAAACTCCGCTACTGGATTCATCAGACGTAAGTGGTAATTTCTTTTCCTGCCCATTACTTTTGTGTGGGAATTGGTCAGTGCTTCGAATTAATGAAGGAGATAATTTTTTTAATTGATGATTTTTACGATAAGCTTGTAGCGGACTTCGTGTTCTAACTTTTGTGCGTTTTTGTTTATCATTAGTTTTAAAAAATTCTTTAGAATGTGAAATTACGTCATCTGATTTTTTACTTTGTTTTAGAATCGTTTTTTGTTTAGTAATTTCAGCATCCTTATGTCTATCGACATCTAAAGTAAACGTTTTCTTTCTACGTTTCTTTTCATCTTCCGTCCATTCTAGTCTATCGGGTTTTGTAGATCTCAAAGCTTGTCTGGAAATGCGACTGCAATTTGTTAAATGTGTTGCACGTAAAATGTGAAGTACTTACTCATCTTCAAGAGGTGATTCATAGTAGCCGGAAGAGGAATAGTGAGCGCTACGTTCGTCTTCAGATATGGAGGGCACATGTCTGGATGAAGGCACTGATGGCTTTTGAGGCAAATCGGGACACGATCCGTTTATGCTATAACTACCCGAGGATGAACTGCTGCCGGATGGTGATGAGCGACTGTGTTGTATCACCTTTATGGGGGTACTTGCAACATCACTAGCTTCTTCTGGTATACCCAGCGGTGAAAATGAAGGTACAACCATATCATCACCCAACAAATCGTTTTTTCCCAGTCCATACATTGATGACACACTCTCAAAAGAGCTTCCATCCTGGGTTACATGAGTAGTTTTCTTCTCCTTTATGTCCTAGAATGTTATATTGCATAAGTGTAATACAAAGCAAAAATCTTACCACAGCAGAACCGTTTCTCTTAGAGCTATCTGTTCCGGAATTGGCAGTGACATAGTCGTCAGTGGTTGTGGTACTTTCTGAAATATCAGTATTTGTTTTTCCGGAATCCGTACGAGCTAATAACAAATCGGGAACTACTGCAGGTTGGGGTGATTCGATTGGTGGCTCGGGAGTCCGTCGTCGTCTGGCGGGCGACGGGCCAATGCGAGGTGTGAGGTATTGTTGACTACTTGATTCTGGCCTACTTAATGATATGCTGGGAAGCTCACTAACTCTTGAGCTTTGAACCTACAAAGAAATGTTAAGCAAATTGAGAATTAATAGCTGATAAATACTTGTTCAGGTAGCTCTTCATCTAACGCTTCCGTATCCATTGAGGATCGTTGTTGGTGTTGCATGAGTAGTAAATGTTTTCTTCTAGAAGAAGGTGTCAGTAATAATGTTGATATACTTGATGGTGTGGTTAAAGAAGCCATCTCAGAACTACTGAGTGCTGTGCCATTATCAGTACCGGAATCGACTTGCAATACGGTGGCTTGAGACTCGTTCCAGATTCCATCCGAATGATCCCTATAAAATTCAGATTAGATATTGAATTGAATATTTATAATCAATACCTTATATCGTTTGCTAAAGAGTCGTTTGATGCAAACGGTGAACATCTATCGAGCATTAGAGATAGTGACGGCACAACACCTTCTTCGGGAGAAACACTATCGCTTTTCCGAAGTCTTAGTTCGCTCTCTAAAATATCGTCGCTAGTTGATGAACCACTTCTTCTCAGATATCTTCCTCGGTATATCAAATTTTCATGAAATTCCTCATCGAGTGAATCTTGTGGTCGAAAACCAGATTCACAAAATGATCCTGACATGGAAGAAAAAATATTTTTGTCAAAATGTTTAAATATTCCTTCATTTTTAATGGGTGAATTTTGGAAATAGGGTGTAAAGCTTCTTGTTTCTGGTTCAATTTTTATGTTTTCATGACTAACTGATGTAAAACGCTTATCTAGTGAATCATCTTCTAATTTAATATATCTTCTTTGATCTAAAAGCATTTCTCCATCCGACACAGTTTTCAAAAGACGTTTTTTTGCAACTTCAATAGGTGAAAAAGGCAATTGAGGTTCAAAATCTATAATAATTTCTTTTGGTACTTTTGATTCAAATTTTTCATACTCTTCCGTATCATGATCTGAATGAGATGAATAAGATGAATCATTTTCGGGTAATTTCAGTTCAGGTGGGGGTGATTTTAATATAAAAGGTGATCTAGGGGGTTCATCTGACTGTGTTCGTTGTAAAGGTTCGTGGTTAACATCATTCGGGATTAGTTCAGGTCCATAAGGGAATGCTACAAATCTACCTCCTGCTTCTGAATACGATTTCATCAATTTTCTGCCATTTATCAACATTCCATTTGTTTGAGCGCCTTGAGATACCATTTTTACCTGTAATGAAATAAAATTTAGAATAAACTTAAAGAGAATGCGTAATAAATTTTGTACCCTGTGTATCGTTCTTGGACTCAAATTGAGTTGGCCTGGAGGCAAAGGTTTCCGCCCTAAACAAACTTCGGTTTGCGTTGCTTGGGTTTTCATTGATGCAGGTGCCCTTTTGAATTTTTCTGTATTTAAAATAGATGTATGTTATTTATGCACTAAACGAAAATGTAGGAGTACAATGCAATAATCATGCTTTAAGTAAATGGAATTTTCAATTCGTAACAAAACTAGAAAACATTTTTTTTCATTTTACAATTATCTTACTTTTATTTCAAATGCCATTTGACATATGCTTACAGTTCTAAATTAAAATTTTAAATTGGATTGAAACATATTTTCTATACAGGGTGATTTATAATAGGTGTACAAAAATTTGACATCGTGTTCGGGAAGTCATTTTAAGAAAAAAATGTTATATGAAGATAGGTCGTATTTTGTTTATTTATTGAACTACATCAGATTTAAATTTCTGCAAGATGGTGCAACAATAGCGCGTGTTTACGACTCAATGGTTCGCAGGTGTCATTCTTGCATTCCAGCTCAAGGGTGGCATTTTGAACAACTGTTATAGACAATATTTTTTTTTCATAGTCATTTATTTTTCATGTTATCCGTTTTTAAGGTTTTAATTTTACTTTCTAATTAAATAAAATTTCAAACAAATGTAGTTCTGTGAATAAACAAAATACGACCTATCTTCATATAACATTTTGTTTTTCTTAAAATGACTTTCCTAACACGATGCCAAAGTTTTGTACACCTATTATAAATCACACTGTATACTTAAATACAAATTTGTTCCCTTCTATGAGAACTGTTAAAGCTATAATGTGATCCTGGCGTGAAGTTCAAGAATTACAATAAAAAGATGCATTTCTTTCAATTGGTTGGTATTAGTTATGTGTGTGGCTTTCTATCTATAGATTATACCCCAGGGCGACTGGGGTTGCTTACCCTCCAGGGGATGGACTGCCAAAAAGTTTCTTAATACCGCTAAAATGGTCCTAATTAGGGG
This sequence comes from Vesta saturnalis, assembly GCA_036346205.1. Lineage (NCBI taxonomy): Eukaryota > Metazoa > Arthropoda > Insecta > Coleoptera > Lampyridae > Vesta > Vesta saturnalis. Next base: position 574,231 of record JARFJB010001332.1, read on the forward strand.
GTGAGGATCATAAATACGTCATCAAAGGGTCGAAAATATCATCATGGGGTTGAAAATGGCGCCGGAAAGAAACGGAAAAAAAGGGGCGGGAAATGGGAAAGGCCACGTTGTGAAAGTGTCTTTCTCCACTACTTTTAATTATGACGTCGTAATTAGGCTGTGCGGTGCCTTTTCTACTAGAATTATATTGTTTAAGGACGTTAGGCTAAACATGCCCTGAGTGGGAAGTAACTAAATATCATAGCTACAGGGATTACTTTTGACCTTCCAACCTACATATACATATGTACGTATAGAAGGTTATGCAGCGGACTTCTTTCATAATCGTTAAATCGACGTATTAGTTCATTTTACAACTTTTGGCCAAGTTTCGTCAAGATCGGCCATGTCTGTGTGTGTATATATGTCGTGTGTGGTAATCCAGTGGTGGGGAGGGAGGGAGGGTTATTAGAGGTAATTTTTTGTTTTTATCAAATATTTCTAAAACAGCTGCATATTTCAAAGATATAAAAATACCTAGATATAGACCTTAAAGGGGCAAAAAAGTTCAAAGATTGTTTTTGTTTTAACAATGTTACCTGTTTTCGTTGTGAACGTATAAAAAAGAGGTTGCATAATCGTGTTTTTGTTTCTTGGTTAGGGCCTTCAAGAGATTATTGGATCATGTGTATATTTGTTGGCTAGCACAATAATCTCAACAAGGTATACAGAGAATGAGAACAGGTTATATACGTAGATGCTCAGATTTAGGATATTTACTTCTATGTCATGCTAATGATACGCCTAGACGATCGTTCTATACTTTCCACTCTGGCAGAGGCAAACTTATCTTACATGTGAACAACCCTTCTTTAGCTGAGATATAAACTCTCACTTTAAACAAAAACAACAATTTTAGTGGAGACGAGCCAGATAAAAACTCCCTCTACTTTAGTACAGAAGCGAAACCTCATCGTAGCCAAGATCACTCCCTGATTTCAGATCATTTTCCGTTGTCAGCTTTGCTTGTGGGTAAACAATATCGAGTAAGACATTTTTCCTTTTTAACTAGTAGCTTTCACCTATTTCCTTTTTCTGTTTGTTTTCTCTATGATGTCATACCTGTGAATCTATTTTACACAACAGCTCTTACCTTAACCAAGGTCAACCATTTTTAGCGGAGTTGCACTTATCTAAAACAACAACCACCTTTAGCAGAAAGTCGAACAATGAACCAGCCCTGTTTATTGGAGTCGCACTTATTCGATTCAAGAACCCCTTTAGCTGAGAAACACTCTCATCTTAGTCAAGATATAAACTTTTTAGCGGAGTTGCGCTTATTCGAGATAAGAATCACATCTACTTTAGCTGAAAAACACCATCACCTTAGCTAAGATATGATCCAGCCCTTTAGCGGAGTTGTACTTAGTCTAGATAAGAACCCTTTTTACACGAGAAACAAAACTATTTTAGTGAAGTTGCACTTATGGGAGATAAGATATTCCTCTACTTTAGCTAAGATTTAAACCAATCCTTGTAGTGGAGTCTTGCCTGAATGTTCAAAAACTAAATGTTATGATTTTACAGCGTGGGTCATTCTTTCGGGTCAAGGACTCCCAAGAACCTTGCTTATGCATCAATTTTGTTTAGGAAATAGTTAAATGCATTATCTCGATGGACAAGAGCAGATATTTACGGGTTTAAGGCGTTGGTGACATTTGGAGCCAAATATACCCAAAAACTTTAAACGCAATTAGTCATATCCGCAATGTTTATTTTAGAATTTTTCTGTTTGTATATTCATAAGTGAGCATTGCTTTAGAAAACAAAGTTTTTTTAGTATTAAACAAAATTTTCCATTTTTGCTTCATTTATTTTAGGAAAAAGAAAATTACCATAACTAGAAAGGTTTTCGGATTTTAGGCTCATTAAAATTTTTTATTTGTTACTCAATAGTAAGAATGCATTTTTGTAATTTGCTTCCATTTTAATTCTTTAATATACAGGGAAAACTTTGATGTGAGCAAATTTGCGACCGTATTTTTGGCAATTTCCCCTATTTCAGGGGCGTACAAGCAAGATTATCTTGATTATCATTACCAACCGCCACAGAAACCCCTAAATCAACTAAAGTAAAATTTGTTGTTTAAAAATGGCATCAAAGGGGCAAATTACAAAAATAGCATACAAAAGCTCTCATTCCTTAAAAAACTAGTGGCCACGCCACTCTTTTTTTTAGATTTGAATTCGTGCTTCAAGGATGGTCTTATGATACTTGTTTTTTAATACACTCTAACTTAACTAAACATAAGCTAACTAACTTATAAACAGTTATTACGTCAACTGTCATTAATAGCATGTGACCGCAATATGACAATTAGGAACGTGTTCTTTAGGAGAAGGCCATCGAGATAGTTATAAATGTCATTATAAATAAAATATATTCACTATACGAAAGGTAACGGTTTTTACTGGCTCTAGGAGATTACATGCTCGCGGATAAAATTCTCCTTTCGTCAGCAAAACCTATTTACCATGCTAATAATGTAAACTACTATTACTATACAGTGTAATTATTGCTTCCGCTACTTTGAGAAACTAACTCGATTGGTCTTGATTCATTTATTTCATACTGTACTCCTTCATCCATTATGCAGGGTGTCTCAGGAGGCAATGTAGCTACTTTACTATTTTATTCTACGTTTAATTTTAAGCAAAAGTGCCTATAAATGCTTCGTTTAGGATGTACAGGGCGTAAAAGTTAAAAACAAATAATTTTTAATATCTCTCGATCGCCTCGAGCTAATTTCACAAAATTTTGTATTCGGGGTTTCTTGGGACGAGAAATTCAAATACATTGACGATTTCGGTGTATCTTCTAGAGGGTGCCACACGCGACACCTTAACTTCTATAAATTTTTGTACCGCATTGTATGTCACTTTCGGTTCGACAAATCTTTTTCCTTACGTTTTCTGTTTAAAAAAGGTATACCTTATTGAGTCGCTAGGACTAACGGTTTACGAAAAAAACGCATCTAAAGTTGATGATACAAATAATTTAATAAAATTAACTTAAACACGGCAACAAGAACAATTCTGCAACAAAATAATAACAAGAAACAACTTAACACTACTAAATTAATTCTCAAAGACTTGGTTCAAAATAACAAAAATACTAAAATTTCAAATTGTTCAAGAAAGAGTAGACTTACATCAAATAGTTGACATTTAATTAAAAGTGCCATAAAATTTGTATCCAAATATTAAAAATATTTACCAAAAGCGAGTATGCTGATATGTTGTTCTGTTCTGGTTTTCCAATTGAAATTCCTGGACTGCCCGTAGAGAATATCTGAGGAATTTCCTAATAGAACGCTTCCAGATACAAGAGTGTTTTCTAACACATTTGACAAAATACGCGAATCCGGTGTCCTTCCAAGTAGTTATTATCATTCTGAACGAGCAGATAACCTAAATGACAATGGAACAGAAAATATTCTTGAATCAATAGAACGAAGACCATCGACAAGCACAAGAAGCATATTCTTACAAATGTACATTCTTTATGTAAGAGTATGGCGTATGTTACGCAAACACCGATTGTATCCTTTCCACATTCAAACCGTGCAAAACCTTCAACCAAGAGATGATGCTAAAAGATTGGAACTTTGTGAATGGATCAACGCTAATCGTCAACTAGTTCCAATGATACCTTTTACTGACAAAGCCACCTTTTCTCGGAATGGTATTAATAACCAGCACAACAATCATCCTTACTCCGATAACAATCCACATGCCAGTGTTGCAAAATTTCCAACATAGATTTAGTGTAAATATCTGTGTGCAGTGATTAGTCATCAATTGATTGGCCCATTTGTATTACGGAATCGTCTAACAGCGGCCAAATATTTAGAGTTTTGCAGAATGATTTTCCAGGGTTATTGGAGGATGTTCCCTTGAACAAACGACCAAGGATGATTTTTCAGCATGACGGGGTTTCGTCCCATTATAGCCGACAAGTAACCGATTTCCTAAATGAACAATTTGGAGAGAGATGGGTTGGTCTGGCGGACCTATCAATTGGCCGGCTAGGTCTCGGATCTAACCCTGTGGATTATGGGCTTTGTGGATGGATGGAACAAGATATTTATTGTGAAACTGTAAATACGCGTGATGAGTTGATCGATAGCGCAATGACACATCTACTCAAATAAAAGCGCTTCTGTAAAATTAAATAACACTGCACGTAACATTTTCCCTAGAATTGAAAAATGTATTGAAGTTGGTGATGGTATTTTTGAACCCAGGCTTTGAGAATTAATTTATTAGTGTTAAGTTGTTTCCTTGTTGTTATATTGTTGCAGTATTATTGTTATTATAGTATTTAAGTTAATTTTGTTAAATTATTTGTGTCATCAACTTTAGATCCGTTTTTCTTGGAAACCGTTGGTCCTAGCGACTTCAATCAAGAATACCTTTTTTAAACAGAAACGGCAAGGAAAAACATTTTTCCAACCGAAAGTGACATACAATGTGGTACAAAAAATTTATAGTGGTTTAAGGGTGTTATAACGGTCGCTTGTGACGCCCTCTACAAGATACACCGAAATCGTCAATGAATTTGAATTTGTCGTCCCAAGAAACCCAAGATACAAAATTTTGTGAAATTAGCTCGAGGCGATCGAGAGATATTAAAAAAATGTGATTTATTTTTTTAACTTTTACACCATGTACATCCTATACGAAGCGTATCCGAACATAAGTTTATAGGCACTTTTGCTTAAAATTAAACGTAGAATAACATACTAGAGGTTGCATACAGTTCCTCCTGAAACACCTATATATATATATATATATATATATATATATATATATATTGAGATGGATAGATATAAGATTAAGACAGGGATTAGACAAAACAAGCTTGTATTCTTTGTAGTGGGCAAATTGAGATAGAATAGACATATTTACACTGCATTTTATTAAGTAAAGTAGACGAGTGAAAGAAATTGATTTTAATTTAACGAAAGAGGCTTGGTGGAATTTGCACAAGTTTGTTTAATCATAAAAAGCATTGGGTTGCATAAGGAGCATGTTCTTAGAACATATTTCTTTAGATTCACACTTTATTCAAAGTATTTTGGCATTTTAGAAACCTTACAGATGTTTATCACATGGAGTAGGTTTGTAATAAAATGTAGAACATGTGTCGAGTTAGTTACAATACAGGAAAGATTAAAATTTTAAGAAAGGGTTATGGTGCCGACACGGTTTAGTTTTCACTCACAGACATGGTGTGCAAAAAGTGCAGGAGAAGCGGTAGTACGTTGTAAACATTAAAGAGAATATAAACAACATTTTTACATTGGGATATTTTATATAAAAATACTTATTGTGAACAATTTCTGCAGAAGTGTGTTTAACAATATGGATTTTTGAGTTAACAAAGTTTTAGACAATACAATAAAAGTGAACAGTGTTGATGTTGAAGAGAGTTATAACAACATCTTAGAATAACATTTTAAGTAATTTGGACGTTCTAACGCAAATCATGAGTATAATTGTAAAAGATAGGTTAAGTTTTAATTATAAGGTTTTTGCAAATTTATAGTTTTTATAGGATAATTTAAGCATAAAATAAACTATAAGAGTAATTAATAGGTTTCCCTCGTTTTCATGTAGAAATTTACATTGCACAAGCTATATAAACATAAAATTATAAAAATGGGGTTAACTACATAAATTTCCAATATGAAAAAGAATTTTCCGTTAAAATTAAGATATATGAGTTTAAATAAATGTATTCTAATACAGTTTTATGTGTAGATTACGAATTTGTATTTAGTTTAGGTGTAGAATTTAGAGTTTCTTAGATATAAGTAAATTTAAATTAGAATATGTCAAATTGCACAATTTTGAAGCAATATAGGGCTCGTGAGGTATCGTTTTGTGCGGAATTCTGCACAGATTCCAATTCTGTTATTAAAATGTAAATCCGAATTATTTTAAGAAAGTTATGGCATTTGTATTTTAGTTAAGTTTTCAAGTTTGTTCAAACCAATCAGAGGATTGATTACTTTGTTTGTATGGTACAGGAAAAGTTGAAATTTTGTAGCTAACAGAATAGTATAAAAGGAATTGCTCCTGATTTCTCACTCTCTTACTATTTTTAATTTTTTTGACTAAAAGTCAAAGTGTTGATAGTGTTAGTATTAACATGTAAGTTTTAAGTTACGTTATTATCGGAAATTTTGAAACGCGGTTAGTGAAGAGTCGAGACATCAGTAACAATTGTTTTTAACCTACGATCATATTAAAAAAGTTAGGTTACCGATATAATTCTCAATGATAATAAAATTTTGTTTCGATTCAAATTACGTGTTCAAATTTCGGTTGATGTGTTTTTGTTTTTGTTTACTTTTCGTCGTTAATAAAATTATTCAGTTCTCTGATCGATGTTTATTTTTCTGAAGCGACGTATAGTAATTAATAAACGAATTCCATAACGGGATCTAAAATAAAAGCGAAACTGGATTAAAGTTATATGAACCTAAAATAAAATTTTAAATCGAAAATTTTATAAACATATAAACCAACAGTTAATTGAAATACAATTTAAAACACAGTGCTTAGTTGAAGCTATTTTAGCAATTTTACGTAACATCACAATTACCTTTAAGAAAAGTCGTTCTTCAGCAAAGTGTACTTGGTTTAAGTATGGAAATATATGCAGCACTACTTTGAACAACAGACCAGCAACATCGGCCACATACGGGAAGAAGTCTACACAAGATTAATATGGAACCAGCCAAATGAAAACATCATTGGGGAATATGCAGATACACATGTGAGTGAGAATTTATTTATCGTAACCCATAAATTGTTTCCATTATTCGTGTAATTTCCTGTATTTATGTTTATTATTTATATGTGTATATGTTTGTGCAACAACGGTATAAACATCTGTAAAGTGAATGAACCTTTATTACTATCAACATTTCAATTTTAAATACAACATAATTAAACTCACATATTTAAGATTTTTCTATTTGACATTTTGACAGGCTGTATTTTAATTCAGTTAAGACGCTACGCATCCGTTATTGTGCAGGTTTAACTAAGGTCTGTTTCTTCCATTTATTATTATTTGGAATTCATTTAATAAAGAACATTTCATGATTTCACCATTACATTTAAATGCAATTAAATTCACATCAAAGATTAATTATGTTTTTTCATTTGCCAACAAATAAGCGTAAAAGCTAAATGAACTCTATCCCCGATTATGAGATGTTGAGCTAGTTCGGTGCATAACAATTATCCCTATATGAGTTAATTTAATTAATAAATTATTTTAAATTATTTGCTATTACAATAATATATATATATATATATATATATATATATATATATATATATATATATATTCCATCTGTAAGCAGTATGCGCCTTTACTGATGTGAATTTTTAACATATAATACGTCCTTAGTAGTAAACTGCATTTCACGGTGATGATGGCGTAGTAAGAACCATCGGTTCAATTTGGACATCTGCATAGGGTGAAGATACAGTGAGTACATCGCTTTTTAAGTGTATAGTATAACCCTAATAATGTACACCACCAATTGCTTAAATACTGAACGCTTTGTTTTATTAACTAAATTACATGAACTTAGTTTAGGAAAATCCTTCCATCAGAATTAGATTTGTATGGCCCTTTGTTTCCTGCGTATGTTGCATTTTATTCTTTATCTGTTAGCCTATGGGCCATATCTGGGAAAACGAAGCACTACAAATGGGGTGTTACTAATAGAAAAAAAAACGCATTAACTCTCACAGTTCAGTAGGTATTAAAATGAACAAAAGAATGCATCTTGAATTTCTTCCAAATTTCAACCCCAACTTTAAGCTATGTTGGTCAGTTTTTCAATCTCGATTTTCGGTCATCCTCTCTTTAGATTTTTTTTTCAGTCCCTACAGGTTACACTCCTGAAGGGGTCCAATATCTTTATTTAATTATTTTGGCACCCATCGCGCCCCTATTAAGACAATGTGACATCCAGTGAGTTGAATTCTTCTAATGGGCCAGCATCCTGCGATTTGCTTTGGATCTTTAAACTGGTTTCATCTTATGATCCGCATCTGGATTAAGAATCCTAAAGTCCACTCAGCATCTAGAGTAAGGATCTGCCCCAAGAAAAACTTATTGAACTAGACGTAACTTGCTTTGGGGAATCTCCATCACTTTTGTATTTTGAAAAACCCCATGATTGCTCATTACTTTTATTTTGGGTTACGAAACACTGGGAAAACTCGTTACCCTTTTTTACTTATCACTCGACATTGTCACCAAATTACTCGTTAGGCAAGGTATCACGCAACGTTGGTCCCTTATCTAGTAAAAGTCCAAAAGCAGAACAATTTCGATTTAACAGATATCCACCTTACAACAAAACTGAAAAGTCAACCAAAACAGCACTAACAATCTATTTAACAGATAAGTCCCTCAAAACATCCAAATAATCCAAATAAGCAAGAAAACATGCTAAAAACTAGTAGCCAACAAACGCTTACGTAAGCAAACACACGCAAACAAAAAAATAGTAAGTAACAAAGTAAATCCTCAAACATACAAACACTCAATCAAATAAACTGGCAATTAAGTATACCCGTAAATGCTCAAACAAAGAAACAATTACTCTGTATCCAAACATACATACACATAACCTTAAAACAGAAAAACAAGTAAACATCCAAACTGGCAAACCGTCAAACATACAGATACACAAACAAAGTAGCAAACATGCAAACAATTACACACCTTGAATAATTTCTTTTTAGTTAAAGGATAGTATCTCGCAAAGACACAAAACGCCCCCGACATGCACACACCCAACACACTAACAAACAAGTAAACTATGTATCAAACATAGGGATGAGTGATAACTACTACACTTTTTCTGCTATACACAAATGATCTTATTTCTTCAACGGCATCCATTGCTTTGCAGACGACCTCACTCTTCATTGTGGTTCATTTCCGTCTATGCATAATACTAATCCATCTTCTATCTCACACCAAGATGTTAGTGCTTAAATGGTCATTGAAATCAACAAAGCCTTTCAACGTATTCTTCAATGGGGAAGTAATAAACTAGTTACATTTAATGCAAACAAATCTGTGTTGCCTTGTGTACGCCAAAAAAAGATCGATCATTTTCGTGATAAGAACGAATGGCTCAAATCTTAAGTTTTAAAAGTTTATTACTTTGTTAATATATTACGGGTTGACTATATTTTGTCAGCTACTAAAGCAGCTGATCGTAAAAAAAACTTTTTAGACAAATCTAAGCAGTATTTTACACTCACAAAGATCTTTGTACTGTGTAAGACGGAAATCTAACCTCACTTAAAATATAATTCTCACCTTCTATAGTTTAAATTCAGTTTGTAATATAGATTTAGGTGTGAAGATGACAGTTATGTCAGAACTAGTCGCTATTTAAATTTCTTCCAAATAAATACTGTAGAGAAAGTTTTAAGTGTTTACTAACTACCAAAACTAAGCAAGTTAATCAGCACGCAAAAAAAAATACACAATCGCCTAACCTCCTAAACACTCAAACACATAAATATGCAAACAAGCGAAACACGTAAACAAAAAAAAAAACAAACTAACGATGTAAAAAAATATCCGCTAATCAACATAAAGAAAAACTAACCACGCCAATGCGCCCTTGGTCTTTGCATTTTTTAGTGATTACATAATAAGCATGAGTCATTGGATTTTCCTGGAATTTGTCATTAATGAGTTTTTAATGGTCTGGTCTTAAAGCTACATGAGTCAGTGACGAATTTTATGTGTTTTCAAGGTATTAAACCATATATTTATACAGGGTGATTTATAATAGGTGTACAAAACTTTGACATCGTATTCGAGAAGTCATTTTAAGAAAAAAATATTATGTGAAGATAGGCCGTATTTTGTTTATTTATTGAACTACATCAGATTTAAATTTTAGTGAATAAGAAATAATCACTAAAGTACAACTTTAAAATCTATTAGCCATGGAAATAAACAACATAATTTGTGAAACATTAAAGTTGATAGTTGTCAAAATGAGTGAGTTTAGTATCGCTGAATTTGCAGGTATTGTTTATCCGTATGGGTATTGTAATGGTAACGGTCTTCAGGCGTATAGATATCGCCGAAGATTTCCTGATAGACGTCAACCGTGCAGAGTTTTCGGCCGTACTTTCCAACGACTCAATGAAACTGGTTCAATTGTTGTTCCTCGTAACGATCGAGGTAATCTCTCTAGAGAAGATATTGTCAATAACGAAGAAAATGAAATTGATGCAGTGTTGGACAACCCCACACTGAGAACTAAATGCATCGCAGCGCATCTTCGTCTATCTCAAAACTTTGTATGGTGAACATTACATCGTGAAGAATTACACCCCTGTCACATTAAACGTGTCCAGGCATTATGCCAAGAACATTACAGTCAGCGTGTAGAGTTTTGTACTTAGTTGTTACAAAAATTGCAGAAGATCCAATATTTTAACTAAAACAGTATAGGACAGATGAGGCTCAATTTACTAGAGAGGGTATTAATAGCACTCATAATTGCCATCTATGGGATCTTCAGAATCCACATACTGTTAGACAATCGCGATTTCAACACCGTTTTAGTGTGAATACTTGGGCCGGTATCTTTAACGGAGAACTGCTTGAATTAGAAGTTTTACCACACAGGCTAAATGCAGAACACTATTTAACTTTTCTTGATGAAACGCTTTTTGAGAAGATTGAACATATTCCTCTTCTTGTTCGGCAACAAATGTGGTTTCAGCACGATGGCGCTCCACCTCACTACGGTAGACAAGTACGTCAATGGTTGAATGGACATTATCCTGAACGATGGATTGGTCGGGGAGGTTTTATTGCTTGGCCGCCAAGATCTCCCGACCTAAACCCTTTGGATTTTTCTTTGGGGCCATTTGAAGCAACTGGTTTACAGTGTCGAAATTAATACACGTGAACAATTACTTGACCAAATAACAAATAGATTTAACGAAATTCGGCAAGATGGTGCAACAATAGCGCGTGTCATGCTTGCATTCGAGCTCAAGGGGGGCATTATGAACAACTGTTATAGACAATATTTAACTTTCAAAATCATTTATTTTTCTTGTTATCCATTTTTAAAGTTTTAATTTTACTTTCTCATTAAATAAAATTTCAAACATATGTAGTTCTGTAAATAAACAAAATACGACCTATCTTCATATAACATTTTTTCTTAAAATGACTTTCCGAACACGATGTCAAAGTTTTGTACACCTATTATAAATCACCCTGCATAAATCTAAATCTTATGGGTATTTAACTAAAAAAATTAGATTAAAGTAAAACTAAGAACATTTTTGATTGTACCAAAATACCGTACTCATTAACATAAAAATGTCAATGCCTGTACAAGGTGCTCAGATTAGCGTGCTTGTGCAGAATAAAAATTTAATATCATTGTTTGCTGTAGAGCCCTTAATAGCCGAAAACATGTTTTGAGGTTAGCTATATTACCCAACTAATACATTGAGCCATCAGAATGTGGGAAACTACCGTGAATGGTCCTTCTACCGGTGGACATGCAATATTTGAGTTTTTTAGATTACAATGCTTTTGTTTGCTTCAGATCCAAATTAAAAATATTATAATGGCAATTTGGAGGTATTTAACACAGAAGGAGTTAGAAGAGGAGATTCAAAATTCCTATGATGACCAGGAAAATACAGGATTATCGGAAAACTCTGTCGAGAATGAAAATTATCTGACGGAAGAGAGTGAAGAAGAACTAAGCAACGCTCTATCTTCTGAAAGTGTCTTAGGAGAATATTTAGAATCTGAAGGAGCTCCTCTTGCCCAATTACAACAATAAAGGAAACAATGGAGCCTGTCCGAGGAGATATATTGTCTTTTAGTTTTGATTTTCAAAATGTAGGCTGTCCTCCCGAAATAATTGAAAAGTTAAGAGATAAATCGCTTCTAGAGTTTTTCATTGATGATGTCGTTATTGATCATTTAGTAAAAGAAAGAAACAGATTCGTTCCACAAAGAGTGGCAGACTTTATTCGCAACGGAAAAATGTTAAAATGGAGCGATACAAATCGCACTGAAATAAAAAAATTTCTGGGTATTTTAATGTGGATAGGCCTCGTGCAAATGCCTCAGTTACGTGACGATTAGATCACAAATACCTTATTTCAAAACAGTACCCAGATACATGAGCAGAAGTAGGTTTGAGAGCCTGCTGGGAATGTTCCATGCACGCAATAATGAAGCTCCTAAACCGGAAAACGATAGGTTATACAAAATATCATATGTGCTCACTTTATTACTAGCTAAATTTAAAACGTCATATGTTCCAGAAGATATCACTTGTATTGACGATAGCAAAGCCCCATTCCGCAGATGTCTATTCTTCCGTCAGTATAAGCGTCACCGTTATGGAATCAAAGTTTTTAAGTTATGTGTTGCTGGAGGTTACACGTGGCAGAGAAAGAACCGAGTATTCTTCTGTTTCAGAAAAAAATCGTGATGGGACTCATGGATGTCTCCCTCTCTAAAAAGGAAACCCCCAGAAGAAATTGCATAAAGTGAACATTATTGCCAGATGAAACAAGGATAAAGTAGTTGTGTTAAAATGGAAAGATAAGAGAGACGTTTTGACGCTAAGTACGAAACATAATGTTCATTCATGAAGAAAGGAAAAGAGATTAGCAAACTAGATATGATCCTGGACTATAGTAAAGGTAAAGGGTTCATAGACCCGTCAGACCAAATGACATCATATACTACATTCGTAAGAAGAACTGTGAAATGGTATAAGCGTTTGCTTTTTCATATTATAACTTCTACAACAGTTGTCAATGCCCTACATTTATATAACAAGGTCAACAATAAAAAAATGAATATAAATAAATTTAGAGAATCAGTGGTTACGGGTTATGCTTGCAAACTAATTGAAGTTCCAGAGCAAAAAAGATGCAGTGTGTGTATATGAGCATTAGGGGAAATAGTGAATTGGCAAAAAAAAGAATATGCAAAAAAAGTGAATACCATTTGCGTGACATGCAATGTTCCTATGTATCTGCCTTGCTTTCAGAAACATGTAAAGTATTTTTTAAGTTTATCTGTTTATTAGTTATTTCATTTTTTTTACTTTATGATGGTATTTTTTTTTTCAAGAAAACTCTCTAATTAATCTCAAAAGGAAAACCTCTTTCAAAATAAAAACCAATATATGAACATCTTATGAAAATGTAAACTTTTCCCATTATCACACATAATAAAATACTTATCTTTTTGGGTTTTTAATGGTGTATTTTAAATTATACAATCTAAACATTTCGATAACACTTACAGTTATCTTCGTCAGTAGTAACGTCTGTTAAAATTGTTAAAGATGTTTTAAATAATTTTAAAGATGTTTTAAATAATTTTGTCTAAGTTCGAAAAATTAAAACATAAACATCAATGCTATTAATATAACAGTTTTAGAAACGTATAAAACCAACTATAGAATTACATTTTAGTAAAGAATAACTAGGTCATTATAAATTAAATATTGTTAAACTGTCTTAAAGATGACAAATCAGAACAGTCTCTAACGGCGAAAGCTAACAATGGAAAATGTCAGCCAAAAAACACATTTAACAAAATTTAATCAAGTGATGTTGTAAGTGTAAAGTTGTGAAAAACTTCAATTTCAAAATGATAGAAGTTTTCACACATATAACTATGACACCACATAAAATAGTCCAGTTAAATAATAAATTAAATTACTAAACTTTAATTCTATAGTTGGCTTTATACCTTTCTCAAACTGTTATATTAATAGCAGGCTGATGTTTATGTTTTAATTTTTCAATTTTGACAAAATTGTTTACAACATCTTTAACAATTTTTAACAAATATTACTACTGACGAAGATAACTGTAAGTGTTAACGAAACGTTTAGATTGTATAATTTTAAATACACCATTAAAAAACCCCAAAAAAGATAAGTATTTTAATATATAAACATCTTGGACCAAAATATGTTTTTGTATTTGCTGTGACCGCAGATTCGAAAGCGCTATTTAAAATCAGTGTATTTTGTTCGCACCGGTGGGCACATTGTCCCTAGAAGCACGTGGGCCTCAATCGTGTTACACGTCCAAACCGCATTAGGCGTCGTGCAGACTCGAAGTAAACGGGTTGCCAAGCCAGCTAAGGTGGAAATGGGCGGGGTCGATACGAGGAGTAAAATGATTGAAAGGTGAAAGGAAGTTTCTAAAATAGTTTTAGGCGGGGTGTTAAATTAGTCCTATCTGACTATGGAAGACAAGATTGTAGCCTACACAGTAAAGCCATTTACAACTCAAATTCAATCACACTCCAAAGAAATTTAACCAAAAGCTTAATAAAATTTTGCTATATATATATATATATATATATATATGTATATATATATATATATATATATATATATATATATATATATATATATATATATATATATATATATTATTCCAATTTATAAAACGATAATTGAATACTTTGTAACTATCCCTCGTATACATATACATTTATATTTCTAAATTCGAAAATCTTATATACTAAACACATTAAAATAGATCAAGTTCCACTATCCTTTTACTTATAATAAGAAATTATTTACTCAGCCAGCAAGGATGAACTTAAATGGTAATCGTACTTTTATCTTTTAAACAAAACCTTAAACTATTTCTTACAAATTATGTTAGCTAATCCTCTATCCGTGATATAGTTAAGTCCTTATGGTCTGCTTCCCATAATCCTTTTTAAATTTGCACCCACACTGGCACAAAACACAGAAGACAGCCATACTAACTGAATAACCTGGCTCTTTGCTTTAAGGTTTGCCCTTCAACGTAAACGTTTATCACAATAACTGTTTCCACATAAATATTAAAATTCTTAGTTGCCTCTATACAATCTATTTTATATCACTAATAATTGTACACATGTACTTTCTTCAATGTCAATGATGACCACTAATCTCTTAACTAAATTAACAAACTTTTAATTCTGCTTCTTAAAGGGCTACTTTAGGCTTTCTTTCTGCCTTTTCACTTTTTAAATCCTTGAAGAAAATCGCTATTCCTTTCTTCAACTCACAATTTAACTGTTTTACTTGTAACGTTTATATACGATCTATCCCTAAGAAGGGTTATTGCAGTCATGCAGAACTGAATTTTTACAAGTAAAAAAAATCATCATTGACCCATTCTAAGGTCTCTTAAAAAACGCGCGTGATCTACCTTTACTTAAATTCTAACCAAACGGGTCTCTCCTACACCTTTATTAAACTTTCACTTTTATACCTTCTGCCCTCCATATTACCAATCTCTTCGCGCTAATATCAAAATGCACCTATCGCAATCGTGTATTTCGTGCGTTGCTTTGCCGAGTTGAAATCTGAAACGGACCCAACGCTCTAGAAAATAATAACATAGTCATCTTGAATTACTTTGTAGATTCACTCACAACTCTCCGAAGAAATCATTAATTGTAATTATATTCACTCTGTACATTATCCAGACCAAAACTCAACTTTCTATAAAAATCTCTCATGTGGGCGATTTCTACTTTCGCACAATTTAACTAACCCCAGCACATTCTAACAAGTTTATTCTTGAACACGCACTCAATTTTCCATTATTGCTCCATACTACAAAATGTCTACAAACAAAAATATGCATACATATCCCTTTCTGTACGTTAATACAACTTCAACATGCTAAACGCACTCACTTATACGTCTACATCCACTTCTTTAAACCGAATTCTTTTGTACACAGGAGAAAAAACCAGTAGCAAATCGGTAGTCTCTTACCAGTGCCGTCTCAGTAAGAATTTTCCGAAAACATTACAACGTGTTAGTCTGGTTTCCGCATCTAAGGTCCTTTGAAAGATTAAGGGGCTTAGACAGCTAAGGATCTTTTGGCAAATTCTTGCCCGAACATTTGGAAATAAAATCCCCGATGTATTTTTAAGGATATAATGTCTCCAGCACTATCCACCAAGATGTGAATGATGCTTAATTTGTGTTTTGAATTTTGTTGTGAACTAATTTGTTTGTATGCGCTTTTGTGGCTAATCCTTTGGTATTTGCAAGTTAGAAACTTTTGTATGCGTGCATGCTTCTTTGTTAGCTATTGTTCGGGTGTTATATGCTTGCTTGTTTATGTGTTTGTCGGATAATTTGCCTGTTTCCTAGTTTATAAGCATTTGGAGAGGGTTTCGTTTGTCTGCGAAATACTTGAACTAACAAGAAATTGTTCAAGGCGACTCCTAGCTTTTAAGTTATTTTGAAAGAGGTTCTCCATGTAGTTTTTAGGTATATACCTAAAAACTATATGGTGAACCTCTTACGTATTTGCTAGTTTTTTGTGTATTTGTATGTTTTTGGGTTTGCTTGTTTGGGTGTTTACTTCTTTCTTTGTTTTTGGAGATGTGTGTCTGCATGTTTGAATGTTGAGCAATTGGTTCCATTGTTTGTGTGTTGGCGGGTTTACGTATTTTACCACTTACTTCATTGCTAGTTTCTATGTTTGCATGATTGTATGTTTTAAGGTTTGCTTGTTGTTTTACAAGTTTCATTGTTTGCATATGCTTGTTGTCTTACGTAAGTGTTTGCTCTCTAGTAGTTTTTTGTATGTTTTACTTTCTTTGGAACATTTTTTGCTCGTTTAGATTGTAAGCCTGTTTGAAAAGACCCTTTTCTAGAGCAAACTGTTAGTTTCTGAGTTGTTTTGACTGACTTAAATTGAGTTATAAGGTGATTAGCTGAAGAATTACACGATCTTAGATATTTTGTAATTGTTTAAGATAGGCAACCATTGTTGCGAGATGTTTGAAAAGTAACCTTCTCAAATAGTTGCAATTTAAAGAACTTAAGAACGCGGTAAAACTCGTTAGAACCTATTGCTGGTGAAACATACGTGTCATTACAAGGAGGAGCACTTAGAAAGTGACAGCATTAACCACAAAGTGAAAGTGTAGTAATTAGTGATTAGAGCAAAACATGAGCTTGGGTTTTTCAAAGTATTACCTAATCCAAAAAGCAAAAGTATTCAGTGATAAGTGAAAGGAATGATAGGTTTTGCTATAGTATTGTGTGCCCGAAAAGTGCGTGAAAGGAATGGGAATTCACCAAAGCAGACTTTGACTGGTTTAATAACTGTTTGCCCTTGACGCAGATCATAAGATGCTAGAGCAAAAATACAAGATCGAGATGCTGGACTTTTGATGTTGAAATCGGTTTCAAGACCTTCATCAAAATATGGCCTTGGTGGTTGACAAGATTATTAACTAAGGTGTAGTACCCAAGAAGTTGGAAAAAGTTTAAACATGCTGGACGTCACGTGGTGTGGTAGAAACAGGTCACGTAGTTAAAGCTAATGTTATGGATTAGCAATGCTGGATCCTTAGAGTTATGCAATTCGTAGAGACTGAAAATCTGATCGAACTGGAAAAAGTAGCACCCATAAGAAGATAATCGAAAATAAGGTATGAAAAATTGGTCTCAAAAAAGATGGTAGATGTTAGTTTTGAATAATGACGTTTAATTCTTAAGTGTAACCATTTCCGCTTGGTAAATTCAAGCGATTTTTTACCTGCATATGAATTTGAATTACTATCTACTTAATAAATTTTGGAAAAACATTTAACCAACGACAAGCTTTTAATAATTTGATACTAGTACTAATAAGAAAAGTCATCTCATTTGAAAAATCTGGAACGCCGGTAGTATTCCAGATTTTTCAAGTGATAGATAGTAGGGATTCAAAAGTGGGGTGGAAAAGATGACTGAAAATAGAGAACTGGCCGAAAAGGTAGATGGCAGAAAATAAGGATTTAAAAATGGAGCTAAAAAAAAGATGGACAAAATAGGTAGAATAAAGTAGAGCGTGCACGTAGGTGGTGGGGAAATCCAAGCCGGCCGATAAAGTGCATTCTTTTTACTAACATGACCTTCAACATAACGGATAACTGTTTAAAAATAAATCTGTACGTTCCGTTCTGTTGTAAATTCACGTTGTAAACGAACATGAGAATCAGTTTATCTTGATAATATTTCCATATTTTCAAATTGAATGCCATCATTTAAAACAATCATAATACACCCACGTACCAACAAAATTAAAAACACCGTTTCGATAGCTACGCTATCATCATCAGCGAACCGACATCATTTAAATTATATGAAGCATGCTCATCTACCGCAAATTTTTCTGGTTGACGTAATCTGCAAAATCCCAGATGTTTTTTACGTCTCGTTTCAAAGTTTGAAACAACTGTAGGTGAGCTTAAACATTCTTGTATGTTTAAAAACAGTCCTAATGCACTAATTGCAAGAAGAAAAGCAGCACCAACATTAAGTACTAGATTTTATTTATTGTTATGTCTAGCAGATGTACTAACATTATTAATATCTTGAAGTGAATATCCATTAACTAGTAGCGATTTTGTTAAATACTTATACTAATCTTTCAAAAATTCAGGATCACAAATTCGTTTAGCTCGATCCACTAAAAATTTAATTACACCCATTTTTTGACGTGAATGGTGGTTTAGGAATTTATGAAACTATCTATTAGTGTTATTATTATAAGTTTTTGTTATGAACAAATAAGTTCAAAGGTAAAAATGTAACTAACTTTTTATTTATGTATTTAATAAGATTAATAATAATTTTTAATTATCTATTAGTGTGTGTCGGTTTAACCTTAAAAGATAGTGAATTATGATATTTATATATTAGTATGCCACAAATGGTAAACTTCGAATAGTTTTTTTTCTCCATGGTAAACTGGATGCTGGGATCAATACCATTTATAAAAATTCATGAAGTGCTTCTTCTACTTGTCTCCAAATAACAAATGTGTCATCTACATACCATATACCAAAGTAAAGATTCCTTAAGTGCATTTGGTAACGGAGCAGGTAAAGGAACAGATGTGGATGAAATCACTGGTGAAATGCTAAAATATGGAGATTCAAAGCTTATACAAAGATTGTGTGAATTACTCAAAGTATGCCTTAAATGTGCGAAAGTGCCGAGTGTTGGAAGAACGCCATCATTGTACCACTGTATAAGGGTAAGAGGAACCAGAGTGATTGCAAAAACTACAGAGACACAAATCCGCTCAGTGTACCTGGTGAAGTACTGAGTACTGATTGATAGAGTATGACAAACCACACAAACTACGATTTAGGATATGCAGGGTGGCTTCATGCCAGGCAGAGAATGTGTTGATCAGATGGTTGCTTTCCAGCAGGTGATCGAAGAGTGCTTAAGCGTCAAAAAGAAGCTGTACTGTGCGTTTGTAGATCTGGAGAAAGCATATGACCGAGTGAATAGGAAGAAGTTGTGGGAAATATTAAATGAATATGGGTTAAGTAAATGTTTAATAAACGGAATAAGGGCAGTATATAACGATTGCCGGGCATGTATTAGGTGAGAGGAGGTGAGTGAACACTTTAATAATGAGCACGGAGTATAACAAGGCTGAGTGGTGTCACCGTGGTTGTTAAATGTATAGATGGATAAATGTGTTAGGCAAGCATGTACCGATACAAATGGTGTAACGGTTGGTGACGTAAACGTACGAGTTCTGGTGTATGCAGATGACACAGTCTTATTAAGCGAGAATACGGATGAGATACAGACAGCTCTGAGGAAGTTTGATATAGTCTGTGAGAGAAAATTGTGATATAAGTGGACGAGTTGGTATATCTGGGTAGAATGTTCACTGCAGATGTTACAATGGATGGCGAGATTGGACGACGGGTTAATGCTGGAAGATCAGTGAATGGAAGTATATGGACGATAATGAAAAACGAAACAATGAGCGTAGTTACGAACGCAAAATAAATATCGTGGGCATGATGTTGCTGAGAAGCGCATGCGGTAAAACGAGAAGATATAAGATTAAGAATGAGTATATAATGAACGAGTGTGGTGAAGAAAAGACGATGATAGATAGGTATAACAGTAGTATACTACGTTGGTATGTTCAACCGAGCTGGTAGCGTAGTGGTGACACGACCTGCTTAGCATTCGGGAGGTAATGGGTTCGATTCCCATTACCGTCTACCTTGTATGAGGTTTTTTCAGGGGGCTTTCCTCATACATATGTAGCGGCATGGTCACTGCGTATATGCACACCGTGTGCGGCTACTTAGGCGAATGCTGGGGTAGTATTTCCCCCCTCAGAACCCCAACTCCGTTTCTTCCGATCCTATCCTGACCACACCCATACTTAACCCCACCATGCATATATACGTAATGTATGTATGTATGCTGGGAATCCATGATTGTGGCTGAAGGAGCTCGGAAAGCTCGAGTAGCCCGCCCTCCCCCTTGGGGAGGGAATGAAATACGCGGCCCTTCCCCTCTCTTTCCCTTTTGGTATGGTCACATTGAAAGAATAAACAACGCAAGATTAACAGAGCAGATATATGTGGGTGAAGTTAGAGGTAAGGCCGGCCGCGTAAAACTTGGCTGAATGCAGTATAGTGTATGATAAAAGAAAGGAAGAAGTTTTAAAAATAAAACAGCATGTCAGAGACAATGTATCAATTTTTCAGGAGCTACTCGTATTCAGGGATAGGAAAGAAAGATTTCTAAATAAACGAGGCAGGGATTTTTCCCCTATCCTGCAAGGGAATGGTGTGACTCTTATGTTATTTAAAGGTTAATGAATTAATTTTATCCCAATCCTCTCAATTTGGTATAGATGAAATTTCTAAATGTAAATATGTATGAGTTTAGGTTTGAATTTTTGACTGAACGCAATAACTTTTCCTGGTGTAAAAGTTAAAAAAGTACACCGATATCGTTAATTTTTATCTTTTAAAAATTCTAATCTCTAATCTTTTGAAAATTCCGCTTAAGAATATCAATATAGAACGGAAAGTAATATTCTGAAGCTTACAATACCGGTCTACAGTGTGTCCATTACTACTGACACGGTCCATTAATGATTTACTATTAGAAAAAAGTGTTGCAGACGAAAGTTGTGGACGATTGCAGCTTATATATTTTAAGATTAGCTATGCGCGTACAGGTTATTACGCAAGTGGTAAATGGTACACCCTGTATATTATTAAATTGTTGAATTTCTTCCAGTTTTTATATCTCTTTATCTCTATATAGTACGCAATTGTATAACAAATAAAAAATTTGGGGTGTTTGATTGTTATATTTTAAAAGGTAAATTGCACCACAGTCTAGCTCAGTGAGGTACAAACTTATGAAACTTACGGTAATTGAGAACTCATTGATTTTCAGGTGTGAGGGATGCAGAAATTTATCCGTAGCTGTAATCAGTATTAACATTTGCTTTATTGTTGGGACGCCAGTCAATTTATACGTTTGATAATTAAAATACAACAAAAATTGAGCATAATAGGTAATCTGCATAACAATAAACAATTGTAGTTATATGTATATTTAAGTAAAACAAAATGTCTGAATAATTTCAGTATAAAATAACTCAAATGATATTTCTCGTAACGATTTACGATTTTAAATAATTACTAAATGAATACAACTATATAAGCTTATCATCTACTTTTACTTAAAATTCAAAAATTTAATATGGTCAACACAGTATTTAATCATAAAACGATAGGTTATGAACTCAAATGGTTCTATGTTAGAACAGAAATCAGCTCTTCTTTTATAACCGTATCAAAACAAAACTACACTGATTAGTTATTTACTTAAACTGCACCAAAAGGATAAGTACTTACTTGTACAAAGTAAATATATTAATCTCATCTTAAAACGATCTATAGCTTGAGAATTTTTACTTCCAATTCCAAGATAACCATACGATAAGCTAAAGGAAATTTCCAATTGTGTTCAACGTACAAAGAAACAAACTGTAGCGCGTATTAACGTTAGGTAATTTTCACAAAATATTCCACCTACAATAATGGAAATGTAAATAAAACGACTAACGCAAATTCGAACGACTAAAGCGGCTGATATTGACGACGAACGCAGGATATATATATATATATATATATATATATATATATATATATATATAACAGCATGTGTGATTTATGCCAACCCAAGGTGCCTCCATTTATACTTGTGAAGATGACAATGCATTATCATGCGCCATTTTATGCATTTTACGTGACGACGTGCAGCACGCCTTTGCAACGATACGAAATTATTACCATATTGGGGACCTTCTCAATTCCAAGTCCTTGTCACTACCAAGGGATTATTACCCTATCTTTGTTTCCTAATAAATATAATATTTAAAAAAAATGTAATTAAAATCCTTACATATCTCGCAAAAGGGAAGCAGAACTGAAAAGATAACATAACGAACTGGTTGGTGCAAGAAATAGAAAGTAATTGAAGTGAGCGTGTCCAATACGCGTTTGTGCATAAAACAGATAAAACTGATATTACTAAAATATACACGGGGTCGTTCGTAATTATGTAGACTAAAGTGAAAATATTGACATACATGAAAATTTAATTATTGAAAGAAAAAAGAAATGCTTAAAGGTACTAATGTAAAGTAAATATATTTATCAATAATAATGTAAATTTTGAAACCTAATTAAGGTAACGATAGCCAAAAACTGAAAACAAATTAAGGTAACAATAGCCAAGAATTGGCACGTTACAATTGGTTGTACTGAGTACTCCCTATGATTGTTTTGCCACCCTGTAACTGATTAGAGATATATTGACACATGGTAAGATAAACACAAATTTTTAAAGTTTATGAGAATTGGTAACAAATTCTTGAATTTTGTTAAAACGGCTAGCTTGTATCAGGGTGGGTTAAAACGTGGTGCTTAGATTTTCTTAATTTTCTCAAATGGAACACCATGTATTCATTCGCTTCCTTTGATGTCTTACTGCATTGTCTATTTAACATTCCCTATACCTAAATACAATATTTTTTCAAAATTTTCTCAGCACGCTGTTCAAAATAAACCATTTTCAATTAGTTCTAAATATTTTGAGCTAGTTGTGAAAAAGAAAAACTAAAATAACGTTTTTAAGAAAAAATTATCTCGTTTTTGACCTACCCTGTAACCAAGACAGTCACTATATTACCAATTAACATTAAAAAAATTATGATTACTCATCAATCATGTGTTCATATATGCCCCAATCGATTATACGGTTTGAAAGTCTTCAAAAATATTGAGAAAAAATGGCACTAATTTGTAAAGCAGTGAGGAATAAAAAATAGTGAGCATAATTAAAAAATGCAATAATAGATTATGTGTAGGGGGGACACCGGGGTTACTCAGGACACTAAATCTTTGAAATTTTTTTTAAATTTTTCTGTAAACACTATTTATTCAGTTAAATCTTGGGCGCGTGTCTTTAATCGGGTCCAGGAGAGTTAAAACAATTTGATAATTGGAAACGCTTGTAGAATCCACCTTAGGCCTTCTTTTGCCACGAAGTCCTTTCCAGTTTCTCTTTAATAAAACTTTAACAACCATGAAGTTCCCTTCACTTAAATTTTCAGCGACCTCATCGTCTGTGCCATTTTCTAAATCTTCATCCCACTGAGAAGAGGACTCTAACGTGGAGATTTCTTCCATATCTTCATCGGAGGAGTTATACTGAACACCTTTTTGGAGGTTTTGATGTTTTCAGCATTTTATTCTCTGGAGACTGGAGACTTAGAGGTCTTTGTTTGATTTGCCTATTATATTTCTGGTTTCTCTGGCCTGTCTGTAGCAATGATAGTTTTACCACATTTCCTTCGACCTTTAAAACATTTCCTTGGCTTTGCTTGCGGATACGGTGAAATTTGTTCAGGTGTAACAATCGGCATTAGCGGTTGTCTAGTAGTAGGAGTCAATGGTTCATTGTATAATACAGCTGCAGTCTATTAAGAGGAACCTTGGAAACAACGTGACGCCGACGGAGCTGGTGCGAGACAATTTATTTCACTTGCATGACACTGAAGCGCAGATGAAATGACAATCTTGAAAAGTGTTTCCATCAAATGAAGAAATTCCACACTTGAGAAATCCGAGTTTGATGTTTTTTGGTGTTGTCGCTCTATCCCAAGCTTTGCAGCATATTTTAGGAGGCGAGCAGATAGAAATTGTTTCATTCGGATGTTTCAGCATCGGTCCATGGACTAATATTTTTTGAATGGCCCAAATACCCAACCAGCAGGACGTTGCAATGTTGAGCAAAGGTCCTTTGTTTTCCAATACTTGCTTTACTGCTTGCCTCATATTCTCTTCTAGAGAAAGCCGGTTACTCTTTTTTCATATTAGCGTCGCATCTAGATTAAAAAGGAGCATGATTGAAACATAATATAACTGATGAAAAAGATACGGGAAAAGAATGGACTGAACGGGGGTACAACGGACAGAGCAGAATATGCTGTCCGGTATAAACATATGATCATATGAATTAGAGGTTAAAAATTAATCGACAGACAATTAGCATTTAATCTAGCACTAAAATTCGCAGGCAAACGCACAACCGACAGAAAAACGTGAGTCACAACGTCACCTCTTTATGTGGCAGCAACTCTGACGTGATAGTGGGAGGAAATCACTATTGTCAATCTATTAATAGAAATACGAAAGAGAACTCGCTATTAGCGCACTAAATTTGAGCGTGTGCTTTGCATCCCCGTGTCCGGTGAAGTCCCGGTCTCCCCTACTATTAACAAAAATAGGTTTAGTGTCTCCCCATTTGCGCACCGCCCCGTATAAATATAACTAATTTTAAAATATACACGATGCTATTCTCTACACATGTTGTCTGAAACATTTTTTGGAACTTTTACAATAAAGCCTTAAACGGCCAAAACCGTAATAAATATACGCACTGTTACCACATTTAAATTAAAATACAGGACTCTCAGTTTTTGCTCATTTTGTGGCGGTGCTTGTTTTTAAATAAAGATCTGACAACAAAAGAACCAATATAGAAGTTATTATCGTAGTAAAACTTTCAGAAATGATAGTTCAGTAATATTATTGCCCAACTCCAAAGGTAAATTCGTTTGCTTAAAAAATTAAATTATAAAATAGCGTACACAAAGCTTTTACTGGAAATCGTCCATCTGAAGTAATAATGTATAATTACTGTAATAATAAAGCTCAACTGTTGGTTTAGATGTGTTAGTGTCTATTTTTATCTTTAATTTAATGCCAATTTCAAAAACATTAAGAAGTTGCTTACCACCATTAATTTCTAACAAAAAGCATACAAAATGAATAGATTTTAGATATTTTGAAGTAATAATGTATAATTACTGTAATTTAAAGCTCAACTGTTGGTTTAGATGTGTTAGTGTCTATTTATCTTTAATTTAATGCCGATTTAGTAAATCAGATTAACGAAGTTGCTTACTACCTATTAATAATTCTGAAATTTCATATTGCATACATAAACTGAATCGATTTTAGCCTATTTTAATTTAATGCATTACCAATCTTTACTAATATTGGTTTAGGTTCATAATCTCAGCCGATTTAGTAAATCAGATTAACGACCTCCTATTAATAATTTGAAATTTCATATTGCTAATAAACTGTCGATTAAGCCTATGATTTATGCATTACCAATACCATTTGCGGGGTCATAGATTATATTCAAACGCGGGTAATCCGTTTACATTTCGTAATAGCTCTCAAATGCGAGTTATAACAAGTTCCAACTTTTTGTCTTTACCAAGTTTCAGCCCTACATTTATACCATCATGCAATGGACTTGTGTGTGTGTGTGTCGTGCTAGTGCGACTGTGTAACAACTGTGCGTGCATAGTGGTGTGTTGTGTGTGCGTGTGTGCGTGTGCTGTGTGTTCGTGTCGTGCGTGGTGCTGTGCTGTGTGGTGTGTGGTGTGTGTGTGTGTGTGCGTGTGTGGTGTGTGTGTGTGCTGTGTGTGCGGTGTGCGTGTGCGTGTGCTGTGTGCGTGTGTCGTGTGTGCGTGTGTCGTGTGTCGTGTGTGCGTGTGTGCGTGTGTCGTGTGTGCGTGTGTGTGTCGTGGTGCGTGCGTGTGTGCGTGTGCGTGTGTCGTGTCGTGTGCGTGTGCGTGTGTGTGGTGTGCTGTGTGTGTGCGTGTGTGCGGTGTGCGTGTGTGCGTGTGCGTGTGTGGTGTGCGTGTGTGCTGTGTGCGTGTGGTGCGTGTGCGTGTGCGTGGTGCGTGCGTGCGTGGTGGTGCGTGTGCGTGTGCGTGTGTGCGTGTGGTGCGTGTGCGTGTCGTGCGGCGCGTGTGCGTGTGCGTGCGTGTGCGTGGCGTGTGCGTGCGTGCGTGTGTGCGTGTGGTGCGTGTGCGTGCGTGTGTCGCGTGCAGTGTCGTGCGGTGTGCGTGTGCGTGTGCTGGTGTGCGTGCATGCGTGCGTTCGTGCGTGCGCGGGTGCCTGTGTGCGTGCATGCGTGCGTTTGTGTGTGCGTGTGTGCGCATGTGCGCGTGTGCGCATGTACGTGTGTGCGCGTGTGTGCGTGCGCGTGTGCATGTGTGCGTGTATGCGTGTGTGCGTGTGTGCGTGCGTGCTTGCGTGTGTGTGCGCATACATTTGCATTTAATTTATTATGAGTTTTATTATCACCATTAAATTTAATTTTAAACGCAAAATTTGGCGGAGGAAAAGTTAGTACAAATAATACCATCCTGGACTGAATCAACTGACAAATCTATTGACCAGGACTCAGTATTTTCGAAGTTTGGTGTTAAATCACTAACCGCTACCACTGCGTAATGTATGGTCTGTATTAAATTTCAGGTTCGTACTACAGAAACTACCATTACTGATAACTAATTTTTTAACGAAAACTTTTTATAAGTGAGAGATGACTTGCAACATGTGATCAACAGGTTGATAATTTTTAAATAACTGAAACAGGAAAAGCAGCTGAGCTAACAGTTCTTCATAACCTTCAGGCAACGATTCTCCTACTGTATACCTAACTCCAATCAGCGACCGCTTACTTTCTAGATAAGGCTAACCGACAATGAGAGTTGGTACTCTCCCTAAGCGTGAGGGTACCGGCGTGGGAAAACAGTCGAACATCCGCTCTAAGCTTCAAGCTGTTAGAATATATATCCATAAATGACCACTCATAATTCAAAGGCGCTACACAGAGGTCTGAGGTAGAGAGATTTCTGTAAAGAGGAAATCCCATACGAGCAAAATCTTAACTCAGTGTCACACATGGGAACACTAGAACTTATCAAAAATTGTATTAAAAGAAATGAAAAGATAGTTGAAGCTCCTATAATTATTACTACTGAATGATTTATAATTATTAAGCCCCTTGGAATTCAAAGACACTACACTGAGGTCCGTGGTTAGTGGAGCGGAGCATGGGCTGGTCTACCGTCAAGTGACAGCTTTCCATAAAGAGGAAATTCTCTAGACTGTCAAATTAATATACTACATTTACCTAAACAGAAATAGGTCAGAGTTGAAGGTCTAAAAGTCGTTGGATTTTGTATAGGCCAAACATACCTTTACCAGATAGTACATCCGAGATAACAGTGTATCGTTATGAAGCTACAATAGCAAAATCAAATAGAAAAAAGGATTTGGGGTACTCAATTATCGAGATAATTATATAGGAACGCACCCAATAATTGCGTGTTTACCGTTAAATCCTAGAGATGCGTTTTATGGTGGTCGAACTGGAAACGTAAAATCCTTTTACAAAGCAAAGGAAGGTGAACGAATAAAATATGTTGATTTTACGTCCTGTGTTAATCAGTACGGTAAATATGCCTTGGGTGTATATTGGTTAAGAATGTAGAAAATGAACATTGAAACGGCAGATGCGTTAATTAAGTGTAAAGTACTACCACCGCAATTGTTCCACCCAGTTCTTCTGTAAAAATGAATAGCAAATTAATGATTGTTCTTTGTCGTTCATGCGGTGAAGGGAATTGTGATCATAAGGATGATGAACGCTCGTTAACAGGTATGTGGGTGATGGAGTTAAGAAAGGTGTCGAAAAAGGTTACACAAATATTAGAAACGTTTGAAACATGGCGGAACGAAACCGAACAGTATAATAGTATCAACAAAACTGAAGGACTATTCTGCGAATATATAAATAAATTTTTGGGTACTAAACAACAGAGCTCAGGATGGCCGTCTTGTTCCGACACCCCTGAGAAAAAGTTTAAATATGTTAAAGATTATTTTGAAACTGAAGGTGTTCACCTTAATCCCCCGGTTTACGGCAGTTAGGGAAAGCTGTTATTACCTCGTTTGAGGGTAAGCAATTAATGAAGACACATTACTTCTTAACTGGGAATGTAAAAAAGAAGCGTACAACCCTCTATGGGCTGTAAATATTGTGTTTGCCGCTTACACCACGGACCAAGCGCGGTTGAAGTTATACGAATATTCTAGAAAGAATGGAAGATATGGTATCTATTATGATACGGACTCATTCATTTACATATCAATTCCGGAGAAGTACGATGCACCATTAGATCAATTTTTAGGTGAACTGACCGACGAATTGGAAGATGAAGGTGTTAGAATCTACATCAAAGGCGGTCCAAAAAATTATGCCCACTAGATGTGGTCCAGTTCTAAGTAATGTGACGTGACGGTATGTAAAGTAAAAGGAGTATCGTTAACGTATAAAACCGCATAAATAATCAATTTTGATAAAATAATGAAAATGGTCCTAGAAAAATAAAAGTTGTAAACTTGTAAAATGCAGAACGATTTGCAATTATTCTTCCGGTCCTCATGTTTGTCTTATTGTATAAATCAGTAACTACCCTTTATGTATAATATTTTGTATGTACCTAAGGAAACATGTAATATTACAGTTATATATTAAAAAATGTAATACAAACATATTTTTTTTTAACAAAACATTTACCATAGTTTGTTATGTCCTCTTTACTTACACCACACACCGTGTACTCGCGAGTGCGGGAGGTGCACAAAAGAACTAAAAGACCTGACAAGAATAATACTCCCTTCTCCGCTGTCCAAGGTAACCCACTAAGTAAAGCTACGCGGTGCGACATAAATCAAAAAAACATGCGTTCTCACACTCTTACGAATGTTCCACGTCTAATCAAGAGCGGTATCGGCAAACATCAAAGGGTTTGGCCCGAGGCCAATTGCCAAAATATTTCCCACTATCCGCAAAATTTTCCACGCCTTTTAAAATTTTCCCACGGTCAAGTGGTTTTAGGACATTTCGCCCCCGGACAGTTCGCCCCCCGCAATTCGTTCCCGGACAGATCGCCCCCTGGGACACTTCGCCCCCTGACGCTCCGCCCCTCAATGTTACCTTGAATTTTTGGCATATTTGTAGTTTCTCAATGTATATTATATTTTACCTACCGTATTCCATAGGTGTGATGATGAATTGTGATATTATGTTATTATTATAGCTAATCGAATAATAAAGACATGTGACCATTAATTTATAAAAGATTTATTTATTTATTTCAAACAGTTACAAACCAAAATCCAAATTTGTTGGCAATTCCTCTTAAATAATCTATAATATTTGCGATTATTATCATAATTATTATTATTATAATTGCACATTTCACATGTGGTAATCATTAAGATAATCACAAAGTAATAGATCATTAATAGATGTTGATACTGGAAATTAATGGGTCCTTAAGCACAATTTATGATTAAGATGCTATTATCATAACTGCACATTACACATCGCAATTACTTTGCAGTTGGCATTGTATAGATAATAATATTGGAACGTTGTCAACTATATAGGTCCATTTTATAATTATTTTAGTCAATGTTGGTATTCAAATTAATCTAGAAGGAGCCTAAACAAATATTCAAAAACTGTAATCAACGTTTAGGGGCGAAATGTCCGGGGGCGAATTGTGAGGGGCCAAATGTCCTCATCCCCGGTCAAGTGCCCCATTACCTACTTTATTTAACAGTAGACTAACATTATATGTATACATATATAATTTTGTTAATAACACAATTTACATACGCATGTGTCCTATGTTTGCTGAAAAAAAAATTCTCTCGGTTGGTCAGTTTTACATCGCAACTACCAATATGTTATTGGAGTTAGATCTCCTACTTCCAAAAACCTCTTTAGTTGCCCAAAGAAATAATGGGTTCCGAAGCAGTATGCACTTCATGAAGGACAAGAAATTTTTGCCCAATATGGACAACTGATGTGCATAGCAATAATGCCATTGCTTACAGACCCACGGCATTTTGCTCATATAGTCAGTTTAGCGTTGCATAGATACAGTAATAAGCAGCATTAACTCTTTCCTTTAACAAAATCAACGAAACAGTCGCATCGTTGCACTTTGAATTTATTGGATGAAGCTGAGCTGTACTAAGCTTGGTAATATTTTTGCTTTTTGGGATATAGGGCTTATGAGGCGTGGCAATATTTAATTGTATTCTAGTCTGACATCTCGTTCAATGTTCAATTTTATAATAATTGTTGTTAGTGTAATTTAGCTAACATGTGGAAAAAGTCGTGTTTTTTAATTGCTTTAATTGTTTTGAAATATCCATGTAAATTTGATGTTTAATTGTAATGGGTAGTTGTAATTATTATTGTATACAAAAACATTTTTGGCACAACTGGTTTCTTTTGTAGCCTTGAGAAGGATAGCGACCGCTGTCGAAACGTTGGTAGATTACATAACTCACTAATAAATTTTGTCCGATACAAGGTTGTGAAGTTTTAGTTAATAAAATTCTTTGTCACACATAAATATAATAAACAATAACTTTGATGGTAAAATGATTTCGCCGCCGAAATATTTAATAAAAGATAGAAAAAGCTAATTTGTAATGATTCTGGTTAAATCTCATACGATATGCACGAAATACGATTACTACTATTTTAAGTTGGCTTAGTTTGGAAGTGTACGACCAACGTCTTTTACTTTCTTCTGTACGAAGCACACAACGTACTGCTTGTGTGTGTGTGTGTGTGTGCGTGTGCACGTGCACGAGTATGCGTACGCGTGTGCATGTGCGTGTGCGTGTTCGTGTGCGTGTGTATGCGTATGCGTATGCGCGTGCGTGCGAGTGCGTGCGCGCGGTCGCGGTTGCGTGCGTGCGTGTGTGTGTGTTAGAAATTTTTTGTTACGACGCGTAAAGCGGCAAAAAAATTTCTAAGGTGGAATTTTAAGTGTTTTTTCAATATCTGACAAGGATTCATTTTATAAGAAAAAGTGTAGACATATTTTTTAAGGAGGATTTTATTTTACATAACTTTTCTTAATAAGGTAAGGTAAGTCTAAAAAATAATTAAATATGAATGACAATGGTTATATTGTATTATTGATATATTATAGAAGCGGGTGATTTACATGTATTTATTTCTATGAATCTCTATCTGACATGAAGTTTTAAATGTCATTCCGACATAGATTATTTTTTTTGTTTCTACAATGTTGCCTGTGTTCGTTATCAAAGTATAAAAAGAGGTTTGTTTTGCATATAGTATTCCCGAACAGGCTAAGATTTGCCTAACGTACTAAAGCACTCAGGAACACTGGGAGGGTTTAGGGATACTGTTAGGCTTAAATTGACCTAGGTCAAAGTTTGGAGGAAAACGGGAACTGGGTAGTGCATTCCAAAATTTGGTCACCGTGTGGAAAAATGTAGATTGAGCCCGTTTAGTGTGACACGATGGAATTTTAAGTAATTATGGTGTGAATGGGTAAAAACCGACTGTTCCTAGCGAAGATGGCCTGCGAAGATATTAAGGAGTGTATTTCGGAGGCACACTTGTGATGGTAATAGTGATAGAACAAGGAAATAACCGAAACTATTCTTCTATGCTTAAGAGGCTGTAGGCCAGAAGTCAAAGACACGGTTATTTATAAGCCTCATAGCTACTTTTTGGATGCGGTTTACCATATCTAGGCCGTATTGGGGAGCACTGACCCAGAGGTGGGAATTGCATTCCAGATCAGGTCGAATTTGAGCCTTATACAGTAAAAGGAGTTGTTGCGATGTAAAGTACTGTTTAGATCTGTATAGAAAGCCCAGTTTACGGGCTGCCGTTTTGCTGGCTCACAAAATGTGGTCACCCCATGAAAGGTTCGATGATACGGACAGCCCTAAGATAGAAATAGAGTTTGAAAACTTGAGTTCTAAGCCATTCATATTTACAGCAGGAAATGATCACTGATCAATGAACACTGCGTTTTTTCGGCGTTGAACATAAGTAGATTATTCCTTCTCCATTCAAGGACACGGTCTAAGTCACTGTTGATGGAGGCTGCCATTTTCATCTTAACGTCCGGATTAGACTTATTGTTGTGGTAAAACTGAGAAGAACTACAATGTAGAGTGCTGTCGTCTGCAAAGCAATGGATCGGGTTAGTTGTTGAAGAAATGAGGCCATTTATGTATATCAGGAAAAGTGTGGGAGCTATCACTGATTATTGGGGTACTCCCGCGTTAATAGTAGTGTCTTTCGAAAAGAAGCCATTGATGACAACGCGTATACGTCTTTTGTCAAGATAGCATAGCTATCCTAAAAATATTATTATTAAAATTATTTCATTTCTTATGTTTTAAGTTAGCATTTAGATGTCTATTAACCTCTGTCTGACATTAAACGTCTGTTTGACATAGGTTATTGCTTTTGTTTTACAATGTTGCCTATTTTCGTTATAAACGTATTAAAAAAGGGGTTACAAAATTACCCTAAAAAAATATTATTATTAAAATTATTTCATTGCTTTCAATTTCCACTTTGTAGGTGTAAGGTCATGTGTTGTTCCACTCCAGTAACCAGTTATTTCTGTATACGCCTTATTCTAAACATATCTTTTGCAAGGCAACTAATTGGGCCACGTTTCCTATTGCGTACATTTCTATTTGGATTATCGAAAACATTAATTATTAACAATTAAGGAAAATGGACAATTATACAACTTTTAATTTTGTCTTGTTTTATTATAATCTATTTTCATTAAAAAGCATGTGAATAGAGACTAATGAAAAGGACAATAAGGAGCAAGGTATGTGTCGAAATTCTGTTTCAGGATAATGTGGCAATTTACAAAAGCCGAGCAGCAATAACCTAAATTTCGTGAAACTTGGTAGGACTTATTGAGTCATTCACCCTAATCCCTAAACTTAGTTGTCACTTATGAACATATAAATAAGATACACAAAGATCTATTTCCTTAATGGAAATTGTTCCAACTTTTCTTTGTTACTTAAAGCTTTATGTTTGACGAATCATAAACACATTGTTGCTCAAATTAAAAAATAAGAGCTTCAGGAAAACACATGCGTAATCACGTTTCCTTTTATACATAAAACATATTTTAGTCTTTTGTAACAGAGAAATGAGAGGAGATGACCTACTTTGTACACAACCTAGTTGTACATCTACTTCTTTATATTGTATACAACGTTTTTAAGGTTATAGCAATTGATTTTGTGATACTAATAGTCCCTTTTCTTTATAAATAAAATAGACCTCTATTGTGTTTGTGAATATTTTGAGGGCTCTATTCTGAACTCACGTGTTCAAAATACACGATTTTTCAAATGCTTCCGTTTATTTATGTCGGTCACGTTTTGAGGTACAAAGACGTTTGTTCGTCTAACACAACGACATATGCTTTTATGAGATTTCTGCAAAATTAATTTCATCAAATTTATGAAACATCTTATTGCGTTTTCTTCCAAATGATTTACCTAATAAAATTATTACTTACTAAAGAGGATATAAAAAATAATCGTAGGGTTTATAACCTTTATAACATACGTATATCAATAAAAAATATAGGAAATGTTTATTAAAAATACTCTTTTGAATAGGTTTTCTATGTTAATATTAAATCTTTTGTAAGTTTTGATTGCGATTTGAATATTACAGAATAACGTTTAAAAGCAACATTTTGAATTATACATTTGTCCTGTTTGGAAGATTAAATGCGACTAAAGAAGTATTTATAAAAAAATAGAACAAGAAAACAAACAAACATTACTTATCGCTGTATTTGTTGTTATAGAACCGTTAGTTAAAAAATATTGATGGAAAAACTGAAATTTATATTGTCCTAAGGACACTTCTTCATATTTTGTTTTCCCATTAAACACATTAATTATAAGGGTACATAAATTAAACAAAAAGGCCAAAAATAGTGTAATTTATTTTATAGTAGCCGAAAAAACATTAAAGACAAATATCTTAATCTATAATAAAATTATAATGTCTTTATTTAACTCTAAAAAAAGTTCAGTCGGGTACATAATAGCTTCATGCTTTACCACTTAATGTTGGCAACTCATACAGTGATCACCACATATACTTGAATAGTAGCCTAAGTGAACGCTATTAGAAAAAATCGATCCTCATGATTTATTGAACAGGTGCTGAACAAAACGGTATTTATAGACATTGAATTTGATTTTAAATGAGCTGGAACAGAATTGTACCTGGTGTCCCAATAAGAATGGCCATACATCAGAAACCGCTTATAGTACAGCCTCGAAAAAAAACGTTATAACAAAAGTGGTCGCGAGAAAATCTGAAATTATTTATAGAATTGTAGGACCACCGTTAGAGGGCGCAACTGAAAATTAAAAACAAATGTTTTACAATTACTAATTAAGAGGCATTGAAAATACGATCATTACATTCTTCTAAAAATTCTGCGTATATTTGATTTTACAAGTTTTAGTCCATCCTTTCAAATAGGAGGTGGGGGAGAGTGGGAACCTTATTATGAAAACATGGACCAAACGTCTATCGCGCATACTTAACCAACCTGCATCCTTAAGTTTATGCGAATTGTGCTCTCTGCTTTTAATACCTAAAGCATACCGCACATTAGACCGGTACGTCCTGACCCGAAGCCTGTCTCTGACGGTCCGTCAAAGTACGGGTAGGATTGGGTGCATATAATTAAATAAGAGTGATTGCACTTGCCCGGCAGCGTAAAGGTAAACCCCTGTACAGTTCAGAGCGCGTGGTCTGAAAGATTCTCTGTATCACTCAGGGCTTTGTTTATGATTACGTCTGCATCGCGTTGCAATACAGAGTTACCTAGAATTCCTTGAAATTGTGAGCATATTTATGAATCGAATCGCATAGTGGAGTAATATTACAGTAATTTTTTTTGCTCATCGGTGATTTTCGTGTGTTGTGAAAATGCCAAAGCATTTTAATAGGTAGTAGATGAAAGGAGCAGAACGTGATTGATTAAAAAAAATCAACAAAGACATTCAACGTATTCTCGAATGGGAAGCAATAATCTAGTTAAATTTAATGCTAACAAAACTCAGTGTTGCC
This sequence comes from Vesta saturnalis, assembly GCA_036346205.1. NCBI lineage: Eukaryota > Metazoa > Arthropoda > Insecta > Coleoptera > Lampyridae > Vesta > Vesta saturnalis. The sequence goes on from JARFJB010001332.1 coordinate 609,573, forward strand.
TTATGTCCGCCAAAAAAGATCGATCATTTCCTGTTGTAAGTATGAATGGCTCAGTTCTTAAGTTTTCAGACTCTATTACTCTGTTGGGTATGACTGTATCTTCAAATCTCTCATGGGTTGACCATCTTCTGTCAGCTACCAAAACAGCTGCTCGTAAAATAGGCTTTTGTACAGATCTAAGCAGTACTTTACCTCTCGACAACTCCTTTTGCTGTATAAGGCCCAAATTCGGCCTCATCTGGAATATAATTCTCACCTTTGGGTTAGTGCTCCCAATACGCTCTCGATATCGTTGATCGTATTCAAAGAGAGCGATTAGGCTTATAAATGACCCGTCTTTAACTTCTCACATACAGTCCCTTGAGCATGGAAGGATGGTTTCAGTTCTTTCTTTGTATTATCGTTATTACAACGGCTATTGTGCTGGTGAATTACATTCTTTGATACCATCTCCGGCTATCTTTGCGAGAAACACTCGGTTCGCTCAATCACATCATCAGTATGCAGTGCAAATCTCCACTTGTCGTACCAAACGGGCGCAATCCACATTTTTCTACACGGCTTCTAAAGTCTGGAATGATCTCCCTAGTTCCTGTTTTCCTCTCACTTATGATATGAGAAAATTTAAGGTAGCTGTTCCTCCTAAGTGTTCCTGAGTGCTTTAGCACGATAGGCCTTATTTAGCCTGTTCAGGCCCACAATCATAAAAAAAAAAAAAAAGAAAATACAGCTCAAACTTAAGCGAATTATACGTTAGCTTTTATGGTTGCTACAGAAGCCATAGAGGGAGAAAATAAAAGTTCTGTCCAAACGTGTTTATGACCGATGACAGTGCATCCGAGTGCAATGCTATATCAGCCGTATTTCCCAACTCCGTGCTACTCTTGTGTACATTCCATCTTTGTCAACCCTTATGGAGATGGATCTGGAAAATCGACCATAACGCGAAAAAGGAGGATAGGAGACCAGTAATGGAAATGTTTAGGAATATTCTTTATGCTCCAACAATAGAAGATGCAGAAGAGCATTATAATGTCTTGAAATGTAGTAATATAGTCCAAAATAATAAAGTGTTATCTAAGCATCTGGAGAATTTATGAGACCGTCAAAAAGAATGGTGTATTTCGTTTAGAAATAATATAATTACAAGAGGTAATAACACTAATAACTACACGCGTCCATTAGGATTTTTAAAGATATAGTTTTGCAACGATGCAAAGTTTTCAACTCTTGTGCACTGGTTGATTTCATTGTTAATGTCTTCGAGAACTATTATAAGCGAAAATTGTTGGAATTTGCAAATTCAAGAAGATCTAAGCCCCAAATCGATTATAAGAACTTATTTTAAGAGCGAGAGAAGTGAGCATTATTTATCAAACGGAAAATAAAATTTTTCACGTTGCGTCTGAAAAGATTCGAAGTTATTTTATACAGTCAATGCTGAAATTGCTTTTGTGATTGTCCAGCTGGCGCAGGCGGCAAATTCTGCAAGCACCTATGCGCAATAGAACAAAATATAGCATTCTATTTCAAACATCCCCAGTTCTAAGCATTCATGACAGAATTAAGGAAAATGGACAATTATACAACTTTTAATTTTGTCTTGTTTTATTATAATCTATTTTCATTAAAAAGCATGTGAATAGAGACTAATGAAAAGGACAATAAGGAGCAAGGTATGTGTCGAAATTCTGTTTCAGGATAATGTGGCAATTTACAAAAGCCGAGCAGCAATAACCTAAATTTCGTGAAACTTGGTAGGACTTATTGAGTCATTCACCCTAATCCCTAAACTTAGTTGTCACTTATGAACATATAAATAAGATACACAAAGATCTATTTCCTTAATGGAAATTGTTCCAACTTTTCTTTGTTACTTAAAGCTTTATGTTTGACGAATCATAAACACATTGTTGCTCAAATTAAAAAATAAGAGCTTCAGGAAAACACATGCGTAATCACGTTTCCTTTTATACATAAAACATATTTTTAGTCTTTTGTAACAGAGAAATGAGAGGAGATGACCTACTTTGTACACAACCTAGTTGTACATCTACTTCTTTATATTGTATACAACGTTTTTAAGGTTATAGCAATTGATTTTGTGATACTAATAGTCCCTTTTCTTTATAAATAAAAATAGACCTCTATTGTGTTTGTGAATATTTTGAGGGCTCTATTCTGAACTCACGTGTTCAAAATACACGATTTTTTCAAATGCTTCCGTTTATTTATGTCGGTCACGTTTTGAGGTACAAAGACGTTTGTTCGTCTAACACAACGACATATGCTTTTATGAGATTTCTGCAAAATTAATTTCATCAAATTTATGAAACATCTTATTGCGTTTTCTTCCAAATGATTTACCTAATAAAATTATTACTTACTAAAGAGGATATAAAAAATAATCGTAGGGTTTATAACCTTTATAACATACGTATATCAATAAAAAATATAGGAAATGTTTATTAAAAATACTCTTTTGAATAGGTTTTCTATGTTAATATTAAATCTTTTGTAAGTTTTGATTGCGATTTGAATATTACAGAATAACGTTTAAAAGCAACATTTTGAATTATACATTTGTCCTGTTTGGAAGATTAAATGCGACTAAAGAAGTATTTATAAAAAAATAGAACAAGAAAACAAACAAACATTACTTATCGCTGTATTTGTTGTTATAGAACCGTTAGTTAAAAAATATTGATGGAAAAACTGAAATTTATATTGTCCTAAGGACACTTCTTCATATTTTGTTTTCCCATTAAACACATTAATTATAAGGGTACATAAATTAAACAAAAAGGCCAAAAATAGTGTAATTTATTTTATAGTAGCCGAAAAAAAAACATTAAAGACAAATATCTTAATCTATAATAAAATTATAATGTCTTTATTTAACTCTAAAAAAAGTTCAGTCGGGTACATAATAGCTTCATGCTTTACCACTTAATGTTGGCAACTCATACAGTGATCACCACATATACTTGAATAGTAGCCTAAGTGAACGCTATTAGAAAAAATCGATCCTCATGATTTATTGAACAGGTGCTGAACAAAACGGTATTTATAGACATTGAATTTGATTTTAAATGAGCTGGAACAGAATTGTACCTGGTGTCCCAATAAGAATGGCCATACATCAGAAACCGCTTATAGTACAGCCTCGAAAAAAAACGTTATAACAAAAGTGGTCGCGAGAAAAATCTGGAAATTATTTATAGAATTGTAGGACCACCGTTAGAGGGCGCAACTGAAAATTAAAAAACAAATGTTTTACAATTACTAATTAAGAGGCATTGAAAATACGATCATTACATTCTTCTAAAAATTCTGCGTATATTTGATTTTACAAGTTTTAGTCCATCCTTTCAAATAGGAGGTGGGGGAGAGTGGGAACCTTATTATGAAAAACATGGACCAAACGTCTATCGCGCATACTTAACCAACCTGCATCCTTAAGTTTATGCGAATTGTGCTCTCTGCTTTTAATACCTAAAGCATACCGCACATTAGACCGGTACGTCCTGACCCGAAGCCTGTCTCTGACGGTCCGTCAAAGTACGGGTAGGATTGGGTGCATATAATTAAATAAGAGTGATTGCACTTGCCCGGCAGCGTAAAGGTAAACCCCTGTACAGTTCAGAGCGCGTGGTCTGAAAGATTCTCTGTATCACTCGGGGCTTTGTTTATGATTACGTCTGCATCGCGTTGCAATACAGAGTTACCTAGAATTCCTTGAAATTGTGAGCATATTTATGAATCGAATCGCATAGTGGAGTAATATTACAGTAATTTTTTTTGCTCATCGGTGATTTTCGTGTGTTGTGAAAATGCCAAAGCATTTTAATAGGTAGTAGATGAAAGGAGCAGAACGTGATTGATTAAAAAAAATCAACAAAGACATTCAACGTATTCTCGAATGGGGAAGCAATAATCTAGTTAAATTTAATGCTAACAAAACTCAGTGTTGCCTTATGTCCGCCAAAAAAGATCGATCATTTCCTGTTGTAAGTATGAATGGCTCAGTTCTTAAGTTTTCAGACTCTATTACTCTGTTGGGTATGACTGTATCTTCAAATCTCTCATGGGTTGACCATCTTCTGTCAGCTACCAAAACAGCTGCTCGTAAAATAGGCTTTTTGTACAGATCTAAGCAGTACTTTACCTCTCGACAACTCCTTTTGCTGTATAAGGCCCAAATTCGGCCTCATCTGGAATATAATTCTCACCTTTGGGTTAGTGCTCCCCAATACGCTCTCGATATCGTTGATCGTATTCAAAAAGAGAGCGATTAGGCTTATAAATGACCCGTCTTTAACTTCTCACATACAGTCCCTTGAGCATAGAAGGATGGTTTCAGTTCTTTCTTTGTATTATCGTTATTACAACGGCTATTGTGCTGGTGAATTACATTCTTTGATACCATCTCCGGCTATCTTTGCGAGAAACACTCGTTCGCTCAATCACATCATCAGTATGCAGTACAAATCTCCACTTGTTGTACCAAACGGGCGCAATCCACATTTTTCTGCACGGCTTCTAAACTCTGGAATGATCTCCCTAGTTCTTGTTTTCCTCTCACTTATGATATGAGAAAATTTAAGGTAGCTGTTCATAGGCATCTATTGGCAATTCATTATCCCTCTATCCATCCTCCTAAGTGTTCCTGAGTGCTTTAGCACGATAGGCCTTATTTAGCCTGTTCAGGCCCACAATCATAAAAAAAAAAAAAAAAAAAGAAAATACAGCTCAAACTTAAGCGAATTATACGTTAGCTTTTATGGTTGCTACAGAAGCCATAGAGGGAGAAAATAAAAGTTCTGTCCAAACGTGTTTATGACCGATGACAGTGCATCCGAGTGCAATGCTATATCAGCCGTATTTCCCAACTCCGTGCTACTCTTGTGTACATTCCATCTTTGTCAACCCTTATGGAGATGGATCTGGAAAATCGACCATAACGCGAAAAAGGAGGATAGGAGACCAGTAATGGAAATGTTTAGGAATATTCTTTATGCTCCAACAATAGAAGATGCAGAAGAGCATTATAATGTCTTGAAATGTAGTAATATAGTCCAAAATAATAAAGTGTTATCTAAGCATCTGGAGAATTTATGAGACCGTCAAAAAGAATGGTGTATTTCGTTTAGAAATAATATAATTACAAGAGGTAATAACACTAATAACTACACGCGTCCATTAGGATTTTTAAAGATATAGTTTTGCAACGATGCAAAGTTTTCAACTCTTGTGCACTGGTTGATTTCATTGTTAATGTCTTCGAGAACTATTATAAGCGAAAATTGTTGGAATTTGCAAATTCAAGAAGATCTAAGCCCCAAATCGATTATAAGAACTTATTTTAAGAGCGAGAGAAGTGAGCATTATTTATCAAACGGAAAATAAAATTTTTCACGTTGCGTCTGAAAAAGATTCGAAGTTATTTTATACAGTCAATGCTGAAATTGCTTTTTGTGATTGTCCAGCTGGCGCAGGCGGCAAATTCTGCAAGCACCTATGCGCAATAGAACAAAAATATAGCATTCTATTTCAAACATCCCCAGTTCTAAGCATTCATGACAGAATTGAATTAGCTAAATTAGCTGTTGGACATTCCGCACCCGAAGAATTTTATGAAAATATGGATTTGGACCTAGTACAAAACTCAATTCAGGATAGCGCTCGTGCTACGGAAGGTACATCTGCCGAAATGCAGCGAGCAACTGTGGTAAATTTACAAGTAGATACCGAGGAAAGTGAGAGGCAATTTAAAAAAGAAACTGCACAAGCGCGTTCAGAAGTTGATCGCATAATAAGTACACTCGAAGAAAATCAAAGCCCAGAAGCAACTTTATCCGTTATCAAATTTAATACTCTGCTGAAACAACTCCAAACACCTTCTCAAATTATAAACTTTTTAGAAGCTAAAAGTCGAGAATGTGGAAGAAAATCCAACAAAATTAGAGTCCAGCCAACGTCAATTTCACGTCGTAAAAATAGGGAACTGCCTAAATCTGGAAGAATTCAATCTGGTAGGCCTTCTAGTATGGAAAAGTTAAAACGGAAGCACATCCTTGGCAATAACATTTCACTTAATCTTCCAAATGCAAAATTGCATTAAATTAAAATATTCTGTATTTTTTTCTGTTTAATAAATAGTGTTATTATTATAATTTTGGTACATACAGGGTGGCACATTAGTGTGACATGTAATTAAGGAACGCCCTTTATGTTGCTCATTACTGATAAAGATAAGTATTTTAAAATAAAAGTCGTACATACAGGGTGGCGCATTAGTGTGACAAAGTCCCATATCTCCTTTATTTAAAGAGATACAAAAAAAAAATTAAATACAAAAGTTGTAAGATATGTTCTGGTGCATATTCCAAAAATATTTTTAATTATACAGGGTAGATCATAAAAGCTTAAAAGTAATTTTAAATTTTTTTTTAAATAGAGAAAACCCTATATATTCTTACATATTTAGATTCTACATACAATTTTAGGCACATTTTATGTATAATGTCCTATACCTAAGTCTAACCGTTTTTGACAAATTTCAAATTTTTTGTCAAAAATGACGTTTGCAGGCCAAAACATAGGTGGAAATCTTTTCTAAACGAAGCCTTTATCAATTAGTTATGGTTGGTTTCCTACTCTAACGGGCTCTATTGATATTTTTGTAATACATTCATACAGGGTGATAAAAAATGGACAATAAAAACTAGATTCAAAAAAACCTATAAAGTCATTTTTTTTAATGGAAACCCCTTATTTTTTGAATTCTATCTTGTTTAGCGTTAAAAATAAGGGTGACTTTGTATAAGAGTGCATATTCCAAAAAATTGTAGTTTTTTGAAATAATGACAATTTAACATTTTTTTATTGTAAAAAGGCTATACGGCTTTCAAGTTTTGTTGTTAGTTGGCTCTGACGGCGAGGCGTGGCATATAAAAATAATAGAGATCATCAGAAACGTCATTATTTATTGTCAGTTGATAATTTGTGTGATGCATTAGCGTATTTTATAGCAAATTGATGTAAAACTTGAATTAAAATTGTAAATAATGAATTTTTCGCAAGCCGAGATGGTTGATATGATTTTTGTTTTGGGAGCTAGTGATAAGAATACGCTCTTAGCTAGAAGACTGTATCAACAACGGTTTCCAGAGAGACGGCAACCTGAAAGAAGGGCATTTGAAAAGCTTTTGGAGCGTTTTGAAAGAACTGGCAATGTGTTATATGAAAAAAATACTAAGGAAAAACGTGCACAGACTAAGGAAAATCAATTAAATGTACTATTAACAGTTACCGAAAATCCATACAACGACCCATTTCTCAGTAGGTTGGTGTTGAACGACGTACGGTACAGCGGATATTGAAGTCTCAAAAAATGCACCCCTATCATATTCAACTACTTCAAGAGTTGGTTCCTGAAGATTATCAAAGACGACTGGAATTTTGTCAATGGGCTCAAAACAAAATAAACCAACTAAGAAATTTTGTTCATTTGATTTTATTTACAGATGAGGCCACATTTCACAGAAACGGCCGTGTAAACAGACACAATTTTCATTACTATTCTACCGAAAATCTACATTTTGTAAGATATACTTCTCAAACTAGATGGTCTTTAAATGTTTGGGGAGGTAATCATGTAATTGTACCATATTTTTTTGATCAACGAGTAACAGGGGAAGTATACTTAGACTTTCTGCAAAACCATCTACCTAATTTGTTGCGTCAAGTGCCACAGGATACGCAACAAGAAATGTGGTTTCTTCATGATGGGGCCCCAGTACATCATACAGGTCTGATAATAACTTTTTTAAATGCTTGATATACAGAATGTTGCATTGGGAGGGGAGGGCCTGTTGCTTGGCTTGCTAGATCCCACCCCTTACTAAAATGGACTAGCATATGGGGGTACGTCAAAGAGCAGGTTTATAAAATACCGCCTACAACAAAGGAAGACATGAAGATTAGGATTAGAAACTGTTTTCAAAACATTAGTGTTGAAATGTGTAGAAATTTAAGCAGTGAATTTGAGAGACGTATTGCATTGTGTATTCAAGAAAGAGGCGGAGATTTCGAACAACTTATTAGGTAGTATGTATTTGACGTGTTTCTAGTACTTTTATCTGTATAATTAGTTACAGGTTTAGTTACATTAGATGTGTTAAGTTTATGATTAGGATTAGGACATAATTTGTTGAATCAAAAAAATATTGTCTTTACTTTAAGTTCGTATAATAAAATAATTAATTATATGGGGTTCAATAAATTGTAATATTTCGATCGGAAGTGCTCGATTTTTTTTGTTTCGCCGCGCCCCGCCGTCACTGCCAACTAACAACAAAACTTGAAAGCCGTATAGCCTTTTTACAATAAAAAAATGTTAAACTGTCATTATTTCAAAAACTACAATTTTTTGGAATATACACTCTTATACAAAGGCACCCTTATTTTTAATGCTAAATTTGATAGAATTAAAAAAATAGGGGGTTTCCATTAAAAAAAATGACTTTATAGGTTTTTTTGAATCTACTTTGTCCATTTTTGATCACCCTGTATGAATGTATTACAAAAATATCAATAGAGCCCATTAGAGTAGGTCCCCATTTCCAAGGAAACCAACCATAACTAATTAATAAAGGCTTCGTTTAGAAAAGATTTCCACCTATGTTTTGGCCTGCAAACGTCATTTTTGACAAAAAATTTGAAATTTGTCAAAAACGGTTAGACTTAGGTGTAGGACATTATACATAAAATGTGTCTAAAATTGTATGCAGAATCTAAATATGTAATAATATACAGGGTTTTCTATTTAAAAAAAAATTTTAAATTACTTCTAAGCTTTTATGATCTACCCTGTATAATTAAAAATATTTTTGGAATATGCACCAGAACATATCTTACAACTTTTGTATTTAATTTTTTTTTGTACCTCTTTAAATAAAGGAGATATGGGACTTTGTCACACTAATGCGCCACCCTGTATGTACGACTTTTACTTTAAAATACTTATCTTTATCAGTAATGAGCAACATAAAGGGTGTTCCTTAATTACATGTCAACATTTAAAGGGATGATTCTTAGACCCATTTCAAAAAACTTCATATGAACGTATGTCGTAAACGTTCTAACTTTTGAGATACAGAGTGGTAAAGTTTTCAAAAAATTATATAAGTATTTTTTTGTAATAAGTATGACACTATTGTAGATATATTTATGAAATTTGGTATGTCTTCCGTGCGGGATGCGGATTGAATATTTTTTAAGAAAAAAATGGTGCGCGAATGACTTCTCTTAAAATAAACATAATTTTTGGAGCATTTTTTTTCTAAGCAAATTTAATTTTTTGATTTTTTTCGCCCGACGCATGGTTTTCAGTTAAAAAAATTTAAAAATCCTTTTTCTTCAGGGTCAAGTCGTTAAAAGTCTGATGCGGTGCCTGTTGTGTAGAAATGTTCAAGATTTTACCACTCTGTATCTCAAAAGTTAGAACGTTTGCGACGTACGTTCATATAAAGTTTTTTTTTAAATGGGTCCTTAATATTAACCTTAAATATTAACATGTCATTAAGAAACACCCTATATATTAGTATATTAGATTGTTAGATATTTATGTTCGGATTTTTCGTTTTAAACAAAGCTAATCAATTTACCTAATAAAGTTAGGTCGTAGTAGTTTACTGTTTTAACTTGCGCCTATAATATGTATGCTATATTAATAAACAATTTAATGAATTTCTTTATTTATAATACGAAATACGAGACCGTCATTGCACTCATCGAAAAATTCCACTATGGCGTAAAGGCAAATCCCTGTACAGAGCGTAACAGCATTTGCGTGCTCTGTATTACACTGGGATTTGTCCAACGCGACGCAAACATAGTCATAAATACAGCCCCGAGTGACACAGAGCATCTTGTAGATCACGCGCTCTGAACTGTACAGGGGTTTGCCTTCGCGCTGCCCAGCGTGATCATTGATGGTCGCCGTCATTATCTTTGAATCCTGACCGTAAAAACAGAGTGCTGCCGGGTCGTGTGCGATACCAAACCGTCAAAGACCGACGAAGTTTGGTCTTTACGCAAGCGCAAAATAAAATGTGTGGTGTGATTCACTTTTTTAGTTACAAAACTACCGTTCTTCCTGACGTTTCCAATGGACGAAGAATAATCAACTGCGAAAAGAGAATATATGGAAGAAACCTGCAGCGGACATGCAGCAATAGGTAAATATTACGTTTCATAAACCTGTTTAATCCACTGAGTTATTGTAACTAAACTGGAATGACGGCGTAGCGGGCGACGAAGTAATTTTGCTGAGAAGCTGCAGTTTGGTTATTTAATGAATAGAAAGCGAACCCATGTGGTTACTTATCAAAGTAAATAGGTTAGTCGGGTCAATTTGAAGGCTTATTTCACAAGATGTAAATGCCTATTATCATATGTCATTTTCGAATATTTAATCCGCGGCGTTTTTTAATTAATTATTGTTAAAGATGGGTTTGGTCAAATTTAAGTCAAAAATTTCCAATGTATCTCTAGTAGTTTGCTAAATAAAAAAAAATCCAATTACATTTACTTACACAGAAATAAATGGTGACTAAAATAAAATGTTTCATTAAACGCGGATTAATAGTTTTTTTTAATATAAAGGGCGCCCAATAGTGCGCATTTCTTCCGTACACAATTCAGTGGTTTAGTCGTAAAATGCAGACTATTATATTACATATGCGTACTGAATGGCGAAGTAAAATATTTCATCTACGGTTTACGTTATCAACGATCATGCATTATGTCTCCTCTTCGAATCATTTCGCTTTGTCATGGACCAGATCCGTTTGCAGAATTGAAGTGGTTTTTAAATTCCTCTTTTGCACGAATCGCAAGCGTTGCAGATGCTCCTTTTAATGCTTTCTGATCCTTCTGCATTTTCATTTCCTACGAAAACATGGGGTTGAAGCAACTTAGTTTTAGGCTATCATTTATCATCTGGAAGGGCCAAGGTATTTTTTAACATTTTGCGTCCAATAACTGAATTGGCGAACACTTCTCTATCGCTGCTCGTCCCATACGCTCGCATGTCAATAGCGGCAAATCGCAACGTGTATCAACAAAAACTATCAAAACCACGCTAAATAATTTTGTACAGTTGCAGTACAAGGATCCACTGTTAGAAGGCTTGCCAGTAATTATGTGCTTGCTATCAATAGCTGCTAAACAATTTGAAAAATTCCACAAAGATATAGCGTCACAAGTGGTAGGTATAATTCTGCCAACTGTTAACTCCCCAAGTCGATAGCTAAATGCAATGGTTCTAAACGTATTACCCGTTGCCAGCAATCTGCAAAAATATATAAATTCTTAAAGAATATAACGGTTTTCAGCTACAAATGGGGATTGAAGGATTTGCTGTCCAACAGTCCAATGTACAGTCGGACAACGATTCCCATATAGAGCAGGAGGATGCGCTTACCGAATTGCAAAATAATGTATAATGTATAATAATGTATTCAAGCATTTCTATCTTACAATCTAGTTTCCGACTGCACAGCGCTTCATCTTACTCACTAACAAATTCGCCCGCAACCTCCCAATCACATCGCGGATCGCGAACTTCACAAATTATTCCTCATAGCGGGAGAAGAAAATGAAAACAAAAAGAACCGCCAACAACGGCAAGCACATTGAAATAACATTTGCAAGAAAAACAACGAACGAAAAAACACTAAAAACACATCTCCTCTAAAGAAGCTTTTTGAATCTTTTGAAGAAACGGTACGAACTCTTTCACTGAGAAAACAAATGAAGTCGAAAATTTTCCTATTAATCCACGAAACTGAATAATCTATTTACTATCAAACGACCAATCAACCAAGCTGTTTACAGTTAGAAACCGGTTTTCGGCAGCAACCCAGTTTCAGAACACAAGTTTTCTACAACGTAATATTTATGGTAACATACAACACTCGCCACGACAGGAAAAACAGCAAGCGACATACTACCGTTCGTACTTTCCATCTTTGAGAGGTCAAAAATTTTGCTAAACTTAACCAGTTTTCCCATCAACATCGCCACATCAATATATTCAATCTCAGGCAAGCAGATCCAAATGTTAGGGACCAGTACCGCCTATCCGATCAATTTATCCCCAAGTTCAGCAACAACCACTCGCAACACCGGAACAAGAGGATGTAACACAGTTTTCCGGTGAAAATGAACAGTCATAAAGATATTGGAGGATATAGATCCGTATTTTCGCACAAATATACGTATTGAAAAAAGCTCTTTCTTACATAAGCTATGATCATTTTCTTACCTTAGAGTCACAACCAGTCGCTCTCTTTAGTGATTGCTATACAAAATGCTGTGTTCTTGAAGGTTAATTCGGACTGTAATAAATTTACGAATTCGGTAAATCTTTCATAAAACATACCAAAGTAAAGAAAAAACTTCCACGAATATTGCTTCAAATCGTCAAATAAATGATTGAGGTCGCCAAACACCCCTCTGTTTTCATTAATTGAATGAATTCAAATTCTTTTTCTCTTGGCTTGTTGTTGCTATTCCTCCAAAGCACATGTTATAACAACAATCCCTTCTTTTAAGTCGGATGTCTCTATTGTGGCGTTTCAACACTTGCAGAAGGCGAGTTTACTACTAGAATGTCAAGTTTCTGTCCGTCGTGCCGATTTTCTGGGACCTCGTGACGGTTCAATATGCTGTAAACAAATCTTCGCCGGCCGTGGCCGGCAGGCGCCGTGTCGGAAATTGCCGGTCTAATGTGTAAAGCGTTTAGATTAGGAGTAAACATGAGTTTTGAATTTTTATATGATATCACAATAATTAAAATGTGACAGTACCAGAAAATTGCAGAGCATAATGTTCGTATGCCTCCCTAATGCAGTCGTTTATGTGTTGCTTAAATCTCATGTTTGCTTCTAAATTAGGTCCTAAATGTCGCGATACTTTGACACATCTTAGTAATGTATCACTACATTTAATTTTTAAATGCATTGATAAAATTTCATAATTTTTCTTGGTACCAAAGATGATTAAAACAGATTTGTTTGAATCAATTTGTAGTAAATGACTAACATTTGCATTTACCAAGGCTTCTGTATCCTGATTTACGAGCGTGTTTACTTCAGCTATTCTGCTTTTCTCAAAAGAATAACAAATTTAGTGTCATCAGCAAACATTTGACAAGTATAGTGGCATAGAAATTTTGCAAAATGAAGATTTTATATAATAAATAAAAAAGGACCAACAACAGATCCTTGTGGAATTCCAGAAGTTACCAGTACACACTATTTGATATCTTAAAGAAAGAAACAGAAAGCGAAGTAGTAGCACTTTCACTAAACCCAATATACTTTAATATTGAAAGTAAAATTTCATGATTTAATGCATCGCGCGATTTACTGTTGTAGGTAAGCTCAATAAGTTAATTTGATTACTATCTACTGTTGAGCATATTTCTTTAGTTATTAACTGATGCAATTTAGTGTAACTATATCTAAAATGAAATCCAGATTGTGTACTAGGTATTAATGATTGTTAATGACAAATAATGTCTTATTTGCATAATAAAAATACGTGTTGTCACGTGTTGTAGGTGTAGTTGTTTACGTTTAATTCTTGTAGTAGAACTAATTAAAGAAAGTAGATTTTACTATGGTAAATATCGGATAGTCCTTTTAATTAGGTAAAAAGTTAATTTATAGTCTAGTTTTCAGTTGAAATTACGTAGTCGGAAAGTGTTTCTGTGTAGCTGAAATAACTTTATGAAATCTTGCGATTGTCGAGTCAGGATGATATACTTGAAATTTAATGTAGATAAGGACTTAGTTTGTATAACGTGTTAAGTTAGAGTTGATTTTCCAAGGTATAGTGACGACGAAAACATATCAGGTTTCAGTTATTTGCGTTATAGTCTAATATTGCAAGTTGGTGCCGTTGACGTATTTTCTAGATCGTGTACACGAAAATTGTTTCGTTTTACCGCTCGAACGCTTTGAGGTGGTTTCAGCATTTCGGTTAGTTATGTTTCGTGAACTTTAAGATGGCGAATTCTGGAGGAATCGCCAGAGAAGAAGGGCATTGAGTGGCGAGCGACGAGTTATCGTGCGTAAACTAACACCTGGAGGTTGAGCGGTGGGGTTATTGAACCTGCCTTTTATGCAGGTGGATCTGATTAACGTGTAGAGTGGTGACGTTTTGAAGGATTGTTGTCCCGTTTCGCATTGGTGTATATTTTAGGAAAAGCTTACAGAGCACACCTTGTTTGTGCAGTTTTGATTTCCCGGTGTATTAGTATTACTCAGGGGAAAATAATCCTGAACGGCTTTGTTAAAAATGTCAGTAATAAAGAGGGTTGGTTTAACGAACGGGAATGTTGAGTAGTATCAGCTGAGTACACGTGTTGGTTGTAATTATTGGAAGTAACTTTAATGCTCCAAGAAATTACGTAGAACCTTTTTGACGGCAATTGTATTCAGCCATCAGCTATTGCAGTACAATTTTGGGTATTGTGTGACAAATACTTGGTGGAGAGCGGCCAGCTATCGTTCCGACAGGAGAAAGCACGGTTGAAGGCCGGAACATCCCTTTACTGTTTTGGCATTCTGGCATTCTGAAGGTGTAAGGTAAAACTATTCAAGTGCTTATTGTTATTTTCGGTTACAATAAGTATAAACATTGTTCGTTTAAAAGAAGAGTTATTGGTTATTTTTATTTAAATATTATAAAACACACGGTACCAGTTTTATAGTATTTACAAGGGTATACGTTTATTTGATATAGACACATTCACGAAATTAGTTATTTATTCACGTATATCTTGTGTTATTAAATTTCTTTTATGTGATATTGAATGCTGGTGACGTCGTGTTCATTTGGTTTGTAATTATTTATTTTTAAGGTATAGTTAAATAAAAAATGAGAATGTGCCGCCGATGTTGAGCTTTCGAAAGCGCTTTTGTGGTAGTCAAAGGAAGGAATATTAAGATTTGTGTAATTTTACAGGTTTAATGAGTGAATTGCTTTCAAACCGTATCTGACGATAAAAGTTTTGGTGGATACGTTGAAATTGATTGTATACTTGGACGATTATTTGTTTTAAAGTAATTTAATAAACGTTTGTTAAAATGAATTATTGCAATTATTTTAAGTGTTGGATTTTTTGCAAAGGTACAGTACCGATGCTAAAGGGCGTTAACCTTTTCTGTTTCTTTATGTGTGTTGATCACGTTAGCAAATTATCGTGACTGGTTGATAATTTAATTTGAGTTTATATCAATTAAAGGGACAGGGTAGTTTCATTTGAAATAGAAAGTAAACTAAAGTTGATTTCAATAGATTGGAGATCCCTTTATTCTTGATTTAGTAAAAATATTCAAAGCGGAATTTAGTAAAAATTTACTTTAAATGCCGAAAAGAAAGAGCTGTGTTGTGATATTTTGGAACATTACGTTTCAGAAGAGGGTCCCTTCTAAAACAAAGGCAGAGCGAGCTCGAACCGTTGGCTGCGAGCAACAGGTAGGTTGAAGTGTTTTTCCCTGTTCTATGCTAGAGCACCCCTTTTATTTGCGTACGTTTTACTCACATTAAGGCAGGGTGATGCTCAAAATATTATCCGATCAGACATCGTTTTATCATAAATACAAAATATGAGTAAAATCCACGACTTCAAGACGGGCTAGTTGATCTTTTCAGTTATTCATTCGTGCGATGTTCTAATGACGTTTGAGCCCGTTACAGTACTAATAGGTCTCAGATATCCGAATTCCGTAGAATGTGAAATTTTCAGTAGTGGATCTATCTACCAATTTGGTTTTCAGAGCTTCGGATGCACACCATTGTCTATGCTTTAATTAAAACTATGAGTGATGTATGATAATATAGTTGAAAAATACAGACGTAGTAGAGATATAACACGAGGGTTAAAATACAAAGGTTTAAAATTATTTTTCTACATATCTCCTAATTTCGTAACACATTTTTCCCAAAGGTGAGTAATTTTTTTTATCCCGTGATCGTAACGAAGTTGGTTCCGCCATAAGACAATTGCGTACGAAAGCTTCAACTGCAATATCGTCATTGTAACGTTGTCCTCCATGAGCTGTTGTCCAAAAAGTTGGCGACAATTTCGGACTATAGGGAGACTGTTTTAGTGCAGTCCAGGTCAATTTTTCAGTTTTTTTGCCTAGTTAAGGTCTGACATTGTCTTGAAGCAAGAAATCGTCTTTTATGAGAAAACCGCGCCTTTCTCGAAGATATGCCTTTTCTGCCTTGTCTAAAGTTGGCAACAGTACGTGGTATTGACAGTTAGACGTTCGTGGAGAAAATCAATATGTAATACTTCTTTAAAGTCGAAAAATACGGTCGCCAAAATATCAGTTCAAATGTCGTTGGCAATACTTCCATACGATTCTGTTTTGATGTTAAGTGAGAAGACGAGGAACCCACCTTCAGATACTTCCGCAACACATGGTTGTCAGTAATGGTCGCGTGAGTACTGCCAAAGCTGGTACTTACTTCAAACGCAAGGCTAAGGAGCAGGAGGTTTAGTTGCACGAA
This sequence comes from Vesta saturnalis, assembly GCA_036346205.1. Lineage (NCBI taxonomy): Eukaryota > Metazoa > Arthropoda > Insecta > Coleoptera > Lampyridae > Vesta > Vesta saturnalis. Next base: position 626,169 of record JARFJB010001332.1, read on the forward strand.
TTATTTTAAGGGTAAGTGTAAATCACAAAGTCTAAGTATTGTGTCGTTAACAAACTCGACTTTAAAGTCCACATGAGTTAAACTATATGCTACACCCCAGGGAGCAATATTTAAATATACTTGGAATAGGTGTATATCCAAATTAGAGAAGTCATGAACTGTACGACAGGTTGGTGTACTCTTGAAACCGAATTTTAACTTGCATGGTATCAAAGCATGCTCCAATATGTTAGGTAAGTGCACTATTTGGGTATTTACGACACCATTTGTATCAGAAACTATGACTACGTCTGACAAAGTAGGTAGACTTAACAGTTATTCTTGTTGGATCACAAATAATTTGAGTCACGGTTACGGTACCTAGAAGCGCATTATATCTATAGTACAACATGCAGACAGTTTCTGCATATCAATATTTAAGCCACCTGTACAGATGACATACGCGTTTCACTTACACGGATCATTAAATTGCATACTAAATTACCAATATCTCTGCAAAAAATTTACATTCATTTAAAATAATAAATTTTTCCTTCTCCCGTCGTATCAAATCATTTTGAAATTTCTACGCAATGATCCCCACTGCAATACCACTTCCAACACCTTGACCAATCAGGCTTAGATCTTATGCCCTAAAAGCGTTCTGAATAAAAAGTAAAATGAAATAAAACCCGATTAAAGTCAACAACCGGGGCTACGTCGGACACTTCCAGAAGAAAGCAGTTGTCCTATCTGCAACAAGTAAGCAGTTTACGTACTTACCAGGACCAGGAGACTGTCGTGGCGCAGGAAGGAGAAAAAAAACCGAGACTCCGAAAACGCAAGGATGACCATCTATAAGCATCTAGAAGACCGCGTAGAAAACACCAAAAATCTCACGCGGCAATGTGCGATCAGTGAAACTTCCCACCGAGGAATGACGTCAGGGCTTCCTGTGAAAATGGTTTAAATAGCGGGCCCGGAAAGGATGAAGAGATACTCGAGTTGTGCAAGTCTACCTTACACCTTTGCAGGCCATTGAGACTGGTGGTCAGGCCTAAAAATTCAGCAGCTCAATCTGAGAAAGTCTACACCTCTTAGACCACTGAGGCTGGCGGTCTGGATTAAGCTCTGCAACCACTAACACCAGTAGGCAGTTTGAGGGCTGGTGTAACGACGTTGTCTACGTGCCGTAATTCTCAATGAGAACTCAGACTATTTGTGTATTTACAGCATTGTGTGTGTGTGTGTGTGTGTGTGTGTGTGTGCGTGTGTGGGTGTGCGTGCGCGTGTGCGTGTGCGTGCGCGTGTGCGTGTGCGTGTGTGCGTGCGTGCGTGCGTGCATGCGTGTGTGCGTGTGTTTGGTTGTGTAACATACAGAGACTGCATTATATTAGTATTTAAATGTATATTATGGAGATAGGGCTGCTTCTATATATATTGAAGTATTGTACGAACAGAACTATATTATTTCGGGCGCTAATCATTCAACACTCCAACTTGTGGGTTGTTATATTTTTATTCGAGTCGCGTACGCGGGGAAGATCCGACTACCTCTGCGAGCACGTACTTTACATAGAATTGTTAAAATTAGGTGCAATGGAATTAGGCAAGGCATAACGTTAAACCAAACAAGGATCATCCAAACCTCCCAGGAACGCCTGATAAAAATAAAGTATTCTGAGTCCAACACCGCAAGATACGGTCTCAGTGAAACTACCCCAAATCAACATAACAGGAGCAGTTAAAGAATCTCAAGAAAGCACCATCCATAAAGAAGTAATATTAAAGGCAACAGATCAACTCAACCAACTGAGAAACGAGGAAGAAGTAATACGACAAGACTTAGACAACACTCTCTAGAGAAAGATTTAATCTAATTCAATAGTAACCAGCACATCAAGCACAACTATAGCAGTGGGAACGATTCTGGCAATCTGGTGAACGTATAAAACATGGACACAAATACGAAGGAAAAAAACGGTCATCAACAGAGAAAAGAAAAGTTTCCCTCCTCTCGCGTGGCAGAATGTTCAGTTGACAACTGAACATGACCTCCTCGGTCCAGCCAGGATGGCCAATCTCACTATTGAACAGGACCTGCATCTGGCCAATTTCAGTCTCGCCTCATTATTAGTAATTAAGTTAAATGACAACTTTCTTAATTATAGTTTAGCATAAAGAAATTAGTCAACAGTTACTAGATCAATAATAAGTAAATCATTAACACAACTCAGCATAATGTAATGGCATTTATTGGCCACATGAAATTGCAAGAATTGTTTATTTTTTGTAAATAAGAAAGTAGCATATAGTCACTATAAATAGTTCTGACGAAATTTAATAAACAGTACTAATGCTGTCCAAGGACCAGTCTACAATCTGTACAAGTGACGGTGTACCGATTGCATCCCCAGCACATTTCATGGATAAAAAATACATCTCCGTTATCAGTTTGGCACAGTTCCCCAATAGAAGAGACCGCAAAACATGCACACGTTTGCCTGCACTCTTATCGTATTTCAGAACAACTTTTATATTTATTTCTTTGTAAATACCAGATATTACATACTGCTTCACTTATCTTTTAGATTTTCAAAACATTTATTTCAATATACATTACACAAGCTCTATATGTTTCGATAACGATTACAGTTATCATCGTCAATAAAGATTCACACATTTACAAAATGAACGTGTCAAATAAATTTATAATATATGAAGACGCAAATAACACAACTATTGCAGTAATTAGGTGTATGTATTTGAAAACCAGCTGTTTTACTTTAGTTGTAAAAGAACATAAGAAAATGATAGTCATTTATAGCTGAAAAAGGTACAGATCTAGTAAAATAATAGAAAATCCAGTAAATAATTAAAAATTAATGAATTTTTGGCGCTATAGATTGTAATTGTAATACACTAAAAACAGTACTGAATAAAGAGTTCTTAATTAACCAAAAAATTAATTAACTCGATATATTGGTTGAGTTGATCGGCCTATTTCTACAGTTTTTTCTTTTTTGAGCGCTACGTTTCGGAAGTGGACTCTTTTCCGCATCAGGCTTAGACCGGAGAGGGACTGTTTTCGCACTTGAGTCGAATTCATATGTTATGATTTTTTCCCAAGCTTTTGACTACTCTCGGATTCGAACTTGGTACCTCCGCTAAGCCACTGAGTAATCCAATACACATTATATATATACATATATATATATATATATATATATATATATATATATATATATATATATATATATATAAAACTTTTTCGTGGTTGGGCAGTAGTTTATTGCACATGTTGCGCCGTAACTTATTGCGCAGGTGTATTACGCTTAAGCTCGTCGCGTATTATTGGAATACATATGGGTTTCATTCCCACACTAGCTTGGCTTATTGGATTTTCTGCTAGTGCGATGTATGTGGTTTCTTTGAGTTTCGTGTTCTCGTCCTTTGCGACTATCTGTTTGTTATCCCATGGGATGCGGCGGTCTTCGTTCCAGACATGTTCGGCGATTCTTGATTTTTCTGTTTCGCCCTTGCGGACGTTGCTCTTATGTTCCTGTTTTCTCACTTTGAGGGGTCTACTCTCCTCTCCTATATATGCTCTGCCGCATTCGCATGGTAGCTTGTATACACAATTCTTGTAATTCTGATCTTCATTGTGTGGTTTGGTTTTAGTTAGTATTCCCCTGTGCGTTCTGGTCTATTTGAAGGCAGTGAGTATCTTGTATTTGCTGTCTATCCTTCGTATTTTTTCTGAGGTACCTTGTATATATTTAGGTTCTTCTTTTCCGGTTACCCTTTACCTGTTTGGGTTAGGTGTTAGATCGGAGTAGCCATTTTCTTTGAGTGTTTTAGCGATATTTTCTTTTTCTTTGTTCAGGTCCTCTTATTTTGAGCATATTGCCACGCCTAACTTCACGCGAAGTACAGGAGTAACGAGGAGTACAAGCCGAAAGCTATAGACCTGAAGATAACAGATGTGATTCTGTCGAAACGTCGTCGAGGAAAAACAGTCTCATAGAGACTGAAAATGATACGCGATCCAACACCCAAGAAATCAAGGAGAAATACAGCAGCCGCGATATTGCTCTCTATGGATGATAGTGGGGAACCCATCGCCATCCCAAACTCTTGTTGGCAGAATTTGTCTTCTACTTGGAAAGATGCAACTTTAACGCATATTGTCAGAAGTTCCACTATTGTGTTTACCGAGAGTTACATGCATTCGTCTAACGTTTCATCCTTTCACAGCCTGTCCTTTATGATAGTTAGTGCCTTATCCGTTGGCACATTTGTGAATAGGCTAACGATGTCGAAGCTTACCAATAAGCCAAGCTAGTGTGGAAATGAAACCCATATGGATTCCATTAATGCGCGAAGAGCTTATGCGCAATACAACTGCGCAATAAGTCACGGCGCAACATGCGGAATAAACTACTGCGCAACCATGAAAACATTATATATATATATATATATATATATATATATATATATAAATAAAAACATTTTCATGGTTGCGCAGTAGTTTATATAGTTTATATATGGCTCAGCGGTAAATGTATCAGACTTGTAAGTGAAAGGTACCAAGTTCTAATCTGAGAGTAGTCAAGTGTTTGGGAAAAAATCATAACGTACGAATTCGACTCAAGTGCGAATAATACAGTCCTCAGGACTGAGCCTGATGACGAAAGCAGAGTCCGCTTGCGAAACGTCGCGCCCAAAAAGCAAAAACTGTGGAAATAGGCTGATCAACTCAACCAATATGAAACCACAGTTACAAAACACTTATAAGACATAACTCAATATAATAATTACTGACAGTATGAAAAGTTTTTAACCCTTAATCAAATTTCTATAATTAGATACAGTACCCAGAATTACCTATTTTAAGTTTAAAATGTATCACTAAATATTTTTTCAAAATAAATCACACTTATGTAGTTGTTTAGTTTAATTAACGGTGACCTAGTTTAACCAAATTAATTAAATTAAATCAAACAACGATGTAAACTTCAAAGAAATTTGTCAAAGCTGTGAAATATAACACATGAGGAAGGTTATATTAGATCATATGATAAATGTAATATGCAAAGGTTTTCCTTAAACGTTGTAATTGTGAATTTTTTGAATAAAAAAATAGGCTCAATACTTCTGATTAAGTAGTTATAAAATATAAGTGAATTTCTAAAACTATCTTCATTGTTCTTATTACTTGATAAATGAATACAGATTTATTAGAGGGAAAAAGGCCTATAATCCTACACAGAAAAGAAAACAAGTGGATACAAATTTATTACGATTACTATTGTGTGTTGTTAAAATGTTTCGTTTAGATGGAAAAAAGGAGTTACCTATATAAATTATACGCACCCGAAATAATAAAATTTTCATTTGGAGATGGTTGCTGCGTGATTGGAGGAAATTCGCCTGATCTTTTAAAACCTAAAAATGGTAACAGCCTTTCTTGACTCCTTGACATTTTATTAGCGTAACTTGATGATGAACCTAAAGTAACGACTGCGTCATCAAATGATGTGAGTGTGTGCGATCTTGCAAAGCTGACATGTTTTGGTCTGAAAACAAACGTCAATGTTACTAACATCTTATGAATCCCTTTTTATTTTAATTGTAGCAAAGTAATAGAAAAAGAAATAGATCGTTAAATGAGGTTCTCAATAATACACGAAACATTGAGATGTTTAATTTAAATTCTAAACTCACACATTGCGTATTTTTGTATACTCCGGTGCTTCTGAACCACCAAAAGTTGTCATTAGATAACATAATTATTATTTAGCACAGTATAGGATCAGTATCTAGCAACAGTAAAAGAAATGTGAAGACAAGACATATAATACATACATATTTGCAAAATAATTTGACAACCTGTTGTTTTTTCATATTTTTGAAAAATAAAAACAATTATTGCTTTGTACCTTTCCACTGTTATAGAGTGTGTCAATTTAATAGGATTTCAAATGATAATGGCTTGATTATTACAGTTAGATAAAAATATTTCAGACGAACGTTTGCTACGTGTGGTTGAGTTTGACTTTTGAATTTTTTTTTGAATATTAATATATTTAAATATTATATGTAGAATTTCAATTAAATGTTAGCTTCCCGTGTATACTATTTTAAAGTGTGGCTGTCGAGATTTCGTTGAAAGAAAATAGATTTGATTTCGTGTATTTTTAGCACTGTTTTAGATTACGTATGTACGTCATAGGCCTGTTTTGGGATGAAGGTGCTGTCATGCAAGATTATTATGTCTAATAGCTAGAAGATAGTAGGTAGCAGGTAGGTAATTCTGCGTAGTTCTTTGTTGGCCAGTTCGGTTATGAGTGAAATTGTTAAATAGAGTCATTGAGGGTTTAGTTGAATTATATTGGGTGCGTTATGGAAGGAATGTTGTTATCTCGATTCTAAGTACTTTCTCGCGAAAAGTGTCTAGTTTGTTTTTTTAGTATGGAAGATTTTTTTCTTTTTTATAGCGGCGGTTAAAAGATGACGTGAATTTTAGCGGGTAAAGAGCTTTTTGTTCTTAATTCTTTTAGTCACCAGGCAAACGGCTGTTGATAGAATTGGTAGCGAGAGGCTGCGGATGTAAGCAGTGCGCGTATATACCAATTAAAGTAACCGGTGGAGCACTTTAAAATGTAAACTTTCACCATTACTACACAATTAAAATACTTATCTGTTGGGTTTAAATGGTGAATTATTATATTTAAATTTATATAATTCGGAACGTTTCCATACCACTTACAGTTATCGTTCTCAGTAGTATTAGACCATTTTAGAATTGTTTAAGGTGTGAGAACAAATTTGTTCTAACACCTTAAACGTAATATATTTTGTGTATATAATATAGAACTTCGTGTAAATAAGTTACTCATTTGTGTGAATAAAACCAAGTAATGCAGTTAATAAAATGAAACTTAGATTAGATTTAAACATTTCGCTGATCGTTTGCGAGTATAAATTAAAAGAAGAAGTTAGTTTACCTAGCGTTACTAAGAGTTTTCATACACTGCGCTGGTTCATGTTTGAAGAAGGCGTTGAAAATTCTGTTGGTATAATCTGATCAATTAAAAAGGGGTCAATTTTACGAGAATTGTATTCTGTCGCAGTGAGCCAATTTGTGTTTGACTTTAAAATAATTTTACATTTTACTCATTGAATACCATTACTTTTTTCTATTATTATAATATATTTACAATCACACACACACACACACACACACACACACACACACACACACACACACACACACACACACACACACGCGCATATATATATATATATATATATATATATATATATATATATATATGTATATGTATATATTGGTTTTCATGTTTCCACGAGTGCTGGATATGAAGTTGGTGTTATTTCGAGTTCGGTCTCGCGTAGATACTCCTCCACGGTTCTTAAAAGAATCGGTGTTGAACTGACGACGTTTTGGCAGAATCTCGATCGAAAACGACCACAAAATTTGAATTCACGAGACGACGCTCAGAGATTGCCATCGACCTGGAAGCCTATTCTTAGGAAACATGCAGTCACAAATAAAAGAGAAAGGAGAAACCAGTTAGAGAAAGGAGAGGAAAAGGAAAAAGTAGAAGTGAAAGTGAAAGTATCAGCACAACTACGAATAACCAGGGTATCGACCAAGAAAGTCAGCATATAAATACCACCGACATTCAGCGAGCACCTCAGTTCAGTTCCAGTTACCAGGAGCAGAACATGAAGACTTGAAAATGCAGATGAGCCTCCGTCGAAACGTCGTCAGTTCAACGTCGTTTCTTTTAAGAACCGTAGAGGAGAATCTACGCGAGTCCGAACCCGGAAGAACACCAACTTTATATTATATGTATATATATATATATATATATATATATATATATATATATATATATAGTTATTAAACATAAAGCGTATTATTTCATTAGCTTTGATGAAGTTTGTTAGAAATAGAACTTCATTGATAAAATTAACGTTAAGTAAAATTTGAGTAAATGCGGTTGATGACCTTTACATTTGTTCTTCCAGCACGATATTTTGTTTTGATTGCGTGCGAATATTTAGAAGCTTTTACAGAAAGCACCGGACCCGAAGCCTTTTTGCTGATTTACCTGGTTAACGCTACGAAAGGTAGACAAGTTCTTGTTTGTTTTGAACAATTCTGTGGAGTCCTAGCGTTTATTTGTGTGCTAATTCAACCCCTATTTTTGGTTTTAAACAAACTGGCGCCCGTTTCTACCAGAGAAAATAAATTGTAAAAATTATTTGTATTAAACCGTTTAACGGTTGCAGCCTTGATAAGCATTTTAATCTGTTAAAAAAATTAAATCTTTTCAAAAACTATTCGGGTAAAGAATTTATAGACTTTATTTATACGTATACACGTTGTTACTCAAAACCCACAAAAGCTATTTAATATAATATTTTTGATGACTTTGCAACTTTGTAGAAAATTTTAGGAGCGATATGTAAAGTAATTAGTTATTGTTAAAATGACTATCAGGTACACAGGGAGGGTCAGACTGCGATGGTCACATTTTCTTAATTTTCTCAAATGGAACAGTCTTCATATTATAACGTCATTCGATTCTTTGATGTTTTCTGTAATTTCTATTCATCATAACCTATACGTAAATAAAATATTTTCCTAAATATTCGCCGCTCTCTGTTTAAAATATATTTTCAGTTAGTTCTAAACATCTCGAGCTGCTTTTGAAAAAGGAAAAACGGAAAATAATATTTTTAAGACGTTCAAACGTTTTCTAATGTGTTTATCTCAGCATTGTTCAAAATTTTTCGAAACACAATCACACATATCAATAAAAGTGTGGCATATCAACATTTTTAAAAAACAATCGATAGTGTAAGTTGAAAGATAGTCGACATTTTGAATAATTATTGAGATAACCATGATAATTCATACTGTTTTTCTAATTGTCTAAAAAATCTGATAAAATGTATGATCTAGAGTATGTCGCTTTTTAAAAGATATGATTGTTGCTGCGGTTTAAAATTAAATTATGGCATAGAATACGTTCAGAGCTTGCATCTTATTAAAATTGTGAACAATGAAATATTTCTACGCATGGTTAAAGACACATCTAAATTCTAGTGTTGCAAAAAAGGAAAATATTTTATTTAATTTTCTGCGATTGTTTTTCATCGCATTTGAGAAAATTTTCAGAAAATTTTGATCACCTGCGTAGAGAAATACACTGTAAAACGCTTAAAAACATTATTTACAGTTCTCAAGATACTAAAAATTAATTGAAAATGATATATTTCAAACAGACAGCTACGATTATTTGAAGAACATGGCACTTACGTACAGAGAATGATAATTACGAATGACAGAACAACATCAAAGGAATATAGCTATGTCATAATATACAGGGTGTTGAATTTAAAAAAAAATGAGAAAAAGGATCACTGGCTTTTGACCTACCCTGTACACAAGGTGGTCATTTTATAAGAATGTATTACCAATTCCTACAAAATTAAAAGTTTTTGATTCCCTACCTTATCATGTGTTGATATATCAGTCCTAATCGCCTGCAGGGTTTGACAGTCATCAATAATATTACATAAAAATCGGCCTAGTTTCTAAGTACTCAGTGTACCTATTATGTGCTATATTGTGGGGATGGAAAAAAAGCAAAATTCCAAAATGCAATAGTACACTGGATGTACCAATTAATTATAATTAATCAGTTAATTATAAAATACACACGCTGCTAAATAATAATAAAATCTTAATCGACTGAAGCCGTATTAGATGGACACACTATGTATTGAAAACAAAATCTGGTTTTGACATTCAAAGAACTACTTAGGAAATTTTACTAGTGAATATAATATATCCGATATTCTTTTTCTTTATTACCAAACAATCTACGAAATACGTCCTTTTCAACGAATTCACGAAAATTATTTATTGAATTAGCCACATTAGAAAGACGTGTGCTCACTACTATTCCAATTTTCTAGACCAAAATGTTAAATACTTATTAATGGAAAGATGTGTTAGTTACTCAGAAGTAAGCATTCAATTCGAGTAAGGTAGAACTATAGAAACAGATGTTGGTCATAATACTGAACAGGTAAAAAACCGTCATGAGGCAGGATTGGCCTGCGGGTCATGTTTAAAATCAGGAATCGTTCGTAGACGATTTATTGTAAAACAAAAAATAAATAAAAATTAAGTTTTCATAATTAATAAAAAGAAAGTAAGCAGCAACGCTCAAAATTAGGATTAAATACATTATACAATATTCTTATTGTGGTGATAATAATTACTAATTTTTTGTATAATACTTAATTGGAAATAAATGATGTACCTTAAAAATTTTGCCAGCATGATTGAGAAAATGAACTTTTTTCTCGTATGAGATATTTAAACTAAATATAATTATTTCAAAAAACACTTATCAGCTTCGTATTAACTTTAAAATAAAACGCAGTATACCTAATTTTATCAGGGTATGTGTTCTAACCCTATTTTTGAAATAGGTTGGCATTAAAAAAGGTGAACAAAATCAACTCTGTTTAAAAATTAAATTAGAAAAAAAAATATACACAATGATTTTAAATTTACGATACGAAAGCTGGATTGCCTATATAAATCGGACTTCATACCGACAAACAAATAAAAATCCATTCATAGTCAAACAATACCTAGTGCCAGTAAAAAATACGTTGATCTAATAATTTGTAACTAATTATCGGTAATAATATAAATAGGAGATGGACAAAGATTTATTATTTTTTATATCACTAAGCTTGGATACATTTTAGTTTATGTTATTTAGATAAATTTCGGACATCATTAATACGCACATTATTAGTATTCATTCTAGATTTTTAGACTACTTACACAAGTACGAAATTGTGAGCTTGATAACAATGTAAATTGAAACTTTCACTGTTACACTGAAATCTTGTAATACAAAAATAATTAAATTCTACTAGATTTCCATCTTCACACTATAGATCTTTTCGGCAGGTAACACATTTGTAAGGTCAATTAAACCCGCAACTTCATAATTTTAATGAACGGTATTACTTTGTGAAAGATTTAAGTTAAATATTCTGAATACTTTTTAAGTTTGCAAATCTTTTATTATAATTAAATCCACAAAAATACGTGGGTATTTTAAGAGAAATATATTTTGATCACATAGTCGCAGAAACAAAAAACATGTGTTTGTTATATTTTTTAGTCATTTTCGAAGTTACTTCTTTCCTAACCATTTCAACAATTTTTAATATGATTACAACAGAATATCTGCCTAAAAAAATTTGGGCTGTTACTTCACTGAAAATTTATACTTGAATGAAAGCACTTGTATGTTAAGTTGTGAACAGAATTGCTAAAAGGGGGAGAATCGATGCAAACAAGAGGCGCAGCACAATTAGGCATTTCAAGTGACGTCACAACATGTGACCTTGCCTGATGTTGGACAACTTTAACACACGTTCTTATGGGATGTGATTGTTTTCTGACAATTTTATCGAAAATCGTAGGCGGTGCAAATGTTTCTGTGCTAATACTTGTAGTTGTGAATTGTATTGATACAACTTACCAGAAATACGGGAATGAAGGGAAAAATTATCCTACATAATATTGAAAAGTTCGTACAATTTTTAGGTTAGTTATCATCAAACTCATCAAATTAAATAATTACATTCAAGATAAGGCTCTTTTGGCTATGATATGTTAAAATGTGTATGTTATACATTCGTTACTACACTGGAATACTAAACTGTAAGGTTTTCAATATAATATTTACAAAATTAATTAAATCCTATATCAAAATAGCACCACAAGCAGTTATAACAAATAAGTTCAATTATTTTTTGATAGCGTTAATAAAACTCAGGTTAAATTTAGATTTTACTTTGTTTTCTTATACATTTCATGTTAGTATCCCAACTATTTCTAGAATTTTCTATTCGACACTAAATGTAATGTACTTTCGACTATGTAAACTTATTCTAAGGCCTTAAAGAGAAAAATTAATAAAAGCAATGCCACCTTGTTTTAAACAGGCATTTAGCAATAGAATCACCATAATTATAGATTGCTTTGAAATTAAATTGCAAAAGACAAAAAAAATTGGAAACAAACTGCACAACTTGGCCTACCTATAAACACCATAACACTATCAAAGTTCTCATAGGAATAATACCAGCAGACTCGTTATCTTACATTTCACAAGCAGATGGTGGAATCACTTAAAGCCATTTTTCTGGAATTTACCAAACTTCACATGGACTTTACTTTATTAAAGCAAGTAATAAAATACTTACAAATTTCTTTTGCAATGTCGTAAAGGCACGAATACGTGTTCATAAAATCTAACCCAACTATAATATACACTAGCAATGTTCACTAATTAATTATGAAATATCTTAACATTATATACTAACACTACAATAAGTCAATTATCACTATTTTTCTGGAGAAAACACTCAAAAATCACAGCAAAACACGTAGGTTCCTATGAAACGCTAACACACGTTGTCCAAGATCAGCTGTTAGAGGCGGAGCTTGTGACGTCGGTGTGAGGTACTTGAAAATGCCTAATTGAGATCTTCCAGGTTTATTGAATATGTGTAGGAACAGTTTATTCAGTTATTCATGGTTTAGGTTATCAAAAATGACAGTCCCCACACTTACACACAGAAAACATGTCATTACCTCTTAAATTCAAATTCAGGCCCCCCTCTCGTATACTAAAAGTTCTAATCAAATAATACAAAATAACTTAATCCGTTCACATGTGTGTCACTAATAAATTTTACATAAACTTCTCTAAAAGTAAGACAATTAAATGGACCAATAGATAATAATGTAAACAAAACACGACTTGCCAAGCACTGTAACATTATAACGAAGACGAACTTGGACAATGACGAAGGTTGAGGCAATTGTAAGGTTAAGACGGTGTGGAAAACTAAGAGGTATGAAGTGGAATGATAGGTGTAGTTATTCGTTTAACGTGTAGGGTATTACTACAATAGTATTAAGTAATCTTTTACTGATGTAGGTTTCTTTGTTGTTATCCTGTTGACTAAGCTCTACTGAGAACATGGGTAGCAATTTTTTAGATAATTTTTGTTTAATGTTCCAGAAATTGACTACAGTATGGCCAAGGGCTTTTAATTCATTCGCAATGAACAGACGTGTCTGTGGAGTAGTGGATGTTTTTAATAACCACTCTAAAGTTTCGATTTTATTTCGGTTTGTACGTATGAAATTGTGCTTTTTTCTCAAGAAGGTTTTTAATGATGTGGGAATAGATTTTGCTTGTGTTGCTTGATCGCTTGCTAGTGCCTTCAGGGTATAGCCATAATTAGCTATCTCATTTAAGAGTGTTGTCTTTGGCTGTATATTTGTAACCTCAGCTATGAACATGGGAGGCGTTTGTGGGTTTTTAGGAGTCTTTTTGCTATGTTTTTGAGTTTTGGCAGCATCGTCTACTTCTGTACTTAATGATACATATCTGTTGATCTCAATTGTTTCTCCAAGCCAGTATTGATTCTTTTTATTTGCTTGTTGGATTTCTTCAGAGGTTCGATTTGGTTTTTTGCTATTTATTGCTTTCCATTCGTTGTGTTGCAGGTTGGTGTACGTTAGCCCATATACATGGGCGACTGGTTAGTTTGTTGAAAATTTGTAGACGGTTGTGAGTATGAATATGTTGGAATTTGTGAGAACTGATTTTGCATAGGATATACCTGTTGTGGCAAATTTAATATCGATTGGTGCTGTAATTGTTGCGGTTGGCCTTGTCCCATAAAGTAATTTGTTGGTTGACCTAATGTCATATTTCCACAAGAGAAGGCAATTACATACAAATGATGTAAATAGTAACCGCTAGTATGGATTAAACTAATATCACAGACCTGCAGGTCAGCGATAAGGTTATCGTTTGTGTCGCACTCAGCACTCGATAAACAACCTTGCACTGCGAAAGTAAAGGTGAACTCTAATGCATACTAATTAAAACGCCAAACACAACGTAGAATTTCTAATCCTGTTGGTTAAGGTTTGGTTTTTATCCGAACCATCTGACGTGCGTAGTTTATAGTAGTTATTGTACTCAACATTCATCGATTTGTTATAAACCGTGCGCAAATACACATACAACTCTCGCCTTAAATAAAACATTATGGGACGGCATTACCCCATATTGCATTATTCATACCAGATGTTATCTATATACTATCTTTGCCACCAAAGAATTGACCTACGTCATAATCTAGTAACGGATGGGTTAATATGAAAAATATTAGTCAACTTATATCCATAATAATAAATGATTAAAAATCAAACTTAATAAATGTTCTCTTAGATGGTGGTAATGTACTAATGTTTCCAAATCTCAATATCAAAACAATACTTCGTAGAAAAACTTAAAAAATTCAATATTTTGAAGTTATTGAATTGTAATTTTGTTAAAACCGTTTAGAATAGTATATCCTGTAATCAGTTTGGAATAAAGCATATTCCGCTCGAGTGAAAAGGCGAGTGTGACGGTTTGACGAGAAGCGGAATATCCAATTCCAAACGTGTTCCAGACTATACTTTTTCTACGCTTATAAAAAGTTGCTTACAAAATTGTACAGAACGTCAAATAAGTAGGAACGAATAATGAAAGTTTGTTTTATTATTTATTGTTTACATGTATTGTAATATTATTACAGTTTTCGAATGATATATTTGGTGCAATAGTTAAATTTTCTTTGTTGATTAAAGAATTCAAATTCAAAGCAGCAGTTGATGCAGCAGTTGATGATCCTGGGATTGAGTTTTCAACTTCAGTAATGTGTGACATTAGTTTATTAGATACAGTTAGTCTACTAGATAACGAATTGTCAATATAACCCTCTGTCACTTCGATTGATTTCCAACCTCCATGTCTCTTTAAGGTAGTAATATTACCACCGGCATTAATTAACATCGTACCGGATGTCAGTCTAAAACAGCGGCCGATGTATAATTCGGAATTAGGAAATCCCAAAAATTTCGCCACTTCCTTAGGCATACCACCGACATTATTAGTTTATTAATTCCGATAACTTGCTTAGTACAACTGCCTTTTTGGAAATTTAAAAAGAAATTATCTTTGTCAGCATTTTTGGGTCTAAGGCAGCATATTTTTTTACTATTTGGGAAAAATTCCCTGTTATTGTAAACTTTCTACGAGTGTTCGTTTTCGTGTCTGGTATAGATATGATAATTGTACTGCCTAAATATTCAAACTCTTGAATTTTCATCTGGTACAATTCACGCTCCCATGCACCCATAATGAGAGCAACCTAAAGTAAAAATAATGACAATAAATAGAACATCGCTATAATTGCTGTTTTTACCTTTGTTCCAAGATATAGATTATCAGGTGCTTCAAGTATAAATTTATTTACTTCTTCAGCTGTCAATGTTTTTGACTTTTTCACTTGAAAACCAGTAGATGTTTTCTTCAAAAAGGCAGGTAATTGTGCGTATTTTGACAGATCAACTTCATGCTTGATATTGATAGTTGAACGAAGAATGGAATAACACTCGTGGAATACAATCGTCTACAATGTGGACGATTTCGTTGTGTCGCTCAATTCAGTAAAATATGCCAATATAACATTTTCAGATAAAGAAGTTATATTTTTGCTTTTACGTCAATCCATAAACTGTCGATAAAACTTGTAAATAAATTTCTTTCTCAGGTAGTAACTCCAGCGTTGTTTTATTTGCCTTTTCGGTTAGTTCTGGAGGAGTATTTTGAAACGTTTCTTCGTCGCAGTAGACATATTTCACAAAAATGCACTGCAAACTTTAAGCAATGACAGATAGCTAATGACAGAACAATCAATTATTTGTTCCGCCTTGATAAATCCACATTCTCACAGTTCACGATGTAACGCGCGTCGCATACCTATCAATCAACTAGAAAAATCTAAATAGTGAACTATTTTTAATTATTTAAATTACAAATTTGGTGACAATTTATGCTTTTCTTTATATAATAAATCGTTATCACCATCGCAATTCCTCAGTTTATTTAAATAGCCCTCTAAATAAAGAATTAAATATGTCAACGTGGATTGAAAACTCGCTCGTCAATCAAAAACAATAACATCTATAACATAGAGATGGCGGCACCAGTGTTAATTCCATCATTGAAACCGGTGATGGAATGAATTCATTCTATAACAGTGTATGGAATATAAGTAATTCCACGTTAAAAAGTGATATCAGAATATTCATATTCCGAAGTAAGCGTAGATAAAGGTTTTCATCCCAACGTAAAAATTAAAGGACATGGTAAGTGCTAGACGTTATTACACATACAAAGGTACAGTCCGCGCGGCCAAAGAATGCCTCATGTCGCGCATGGATGTTCGTGCATTCGGCTGCACTCGTTAACGCAATAGCGACTGAAAGCATTACCAGTGGCGTCGGTGTCGCGTTTTTAATATTTGTCTAATAAATTTGAGTATTATGAGCTTTAAAATTCACATAGGACACAAAATGGTTCACTGTCGTTTTGTTGCAGTAATTGTAATAAAGTTAAATTAATAAGTACGTATGTAAATTAATAACAGAAATAAATAATTAATTATTGTAATACATGATAATAAACGGAACGCGCTTTTGGTGGCGAGGCCACTGACATGCCGCTCTTAGGAGACTTGAAGTTGGACGAATGCGCATCCAACGTTCAGGCATTCTTTGGCCGCGCGGACTGTATTTAATCTTAATTATAATTGTAGGTGATAATATGAAATATGGTTTAAAAAATAGCACCTTGACCCACAGGTGGATGAAAATTGAAAATGAGGTTAATGTAAAATGTTGATTTTTACAAAGGTATATGTCAGAACATTTACATGTGATTAGTAATTATAATAACATTTGTAGGTTATGTACCGGGTGATTCTTTAACACTTATGACAGTTTGAAATTCGAGCGTACGATTCTAGTCTTTTTACGGTGTTGCATTGGCGGTTATAGTATATAACATTACTAGCAAGGTAAAAAGGGTTTTACTGGCGCGCCAGTTATCTTCTGGAGCCAGTAAAAACCCGTTACCTTGCGTGTATTGTTATATAATTTATTTGTTATTCAAAATGCAAATATTTTAATTAAAGTTAACTTGCAAAAACCTCTCGTTATCTTTGAAATCATTACTCTGATAACGGCGCTTATTTTATTATTTTGCTAATATAATGTGAACAAGGTACGGTCGTCTCTAACTTGTAAAAAATCGACTCTCGTCTCTAACCTGTAAATTTTTAACTAGCAGCTAGCTTGTTAAGATTGACTTTCAACCGCAATAAGCTGGCTTGATAAATTGACATTTACAAATGAGTAACAAATATTTTTTCTTCAGACGTCAATAAAAGATGACATTTTAAACTTCACCTGACAACGTTAAAGTTTGACATTTTTACCGGCGGCTGCAAAAGTCTTTTGCATCCCCTCGCAGCGGATGCAAAAGTTATATAAGCTAATAACTCAAACACCCAATTTGGAAAACAATGAAAACAAATTTATTCTTTAGAGTTATAAAGATTAAAAGTACAATTATTAAAATTAACACTTTCTCCAAAATAAAATCCGCCAGAGGTAACAGTGGAGGTCTCGCTGCGTTCTAAGGAAATGGTCTTTAATTCTTCTACATGAACTTCTAAACTCGTAGCTCTTGCACTAGGTGCAAAAATTTTCAAGGCTGCCTCTTTTTTTGTTGCTAGAGAGTCTTCAATATACCACTCAGCTACAGTGCTATATTCCAGCCACCATGGCGCTTCAAGTACATTAAATCTGCGCCGCCGCCCACCAACAGTGTAACTGACGTATTCTGTATAGTTCGCTAATTTTAAGAAGAAAGCTACCTCCCTAGGAATACTACTTATTTTATGGATTCCCATCACCGCTCTTGAGCATTTTCCATTTCTATATTGCAAAAGAAATCGACGATCATTCATATCTCGTGGGCGCAAAGCAACATATTTGTTATATAAATTTAGGAAAGATTCCCCTACAACTGTAAATGATTTAATTTTTTTTTTGTTACCTGGAATTTTAATATGTAGCAGGGTTTTCAGGTTCTCAATGTCATCTACCTTCATCTTCACCAATTCATCACAACGGCATGCCCCTGAGATACCAATAATGAAAACTACCTAAAAAATACAAAATATAAGACTTGTTTTTATTCTATTTCTAAAACTTACCTTCATTGCCAAGTATTTTTCGTCTGACGCTTCCGATAAAAATTTTAATAAAACACTCACAATAACACGGAGAATCTTCACAATTTTCAACTTGTTTAATACATTGTTTTCAACGAAACCTAGCAACGTCTACTGCTGCTTGCCAGAGCACGCTAAGTAAATTTAACTATTCCTCATTTTCACAACCTAATTATTTTTCCTTATTTCACATTTAAGTGTAAAAAACGTCTGAAGAAAAAATAGTATATTTTATGCGGAGCAAAGTGATTCTTTGTGGCTCGTCTATATTTGCCGGACTCACTACGTTCGTGCGTCAAACCCACAGATTCGCCACAAAAAGTGTCACTTTAGCTCCTTATAAAATAACATACTGTTTAGTTACTTTATTCGTTCTTTTTTGACATCAGTGCTGGTGATGCTGTCGATAATTTGTTTTTGATTTTCATTTACTTTTCCATTATGCATTATCAACGTTCCTTAAAACAGTTTTTTCAGAGCTACTCCGTCATTCAATATTTGATTAAAGTAAGTGATTAGATAATGTTTACATCACATTCATTTGCATTTGTAGGTTAACAACCTTTTTGAAGATAAGAAAATAGGAATTGCATTTCTAAGGCAAATCCTACAGGCCGTCCATTACTACGAAATGATGAAGTGATAGAAATCGTAAAGCAAGGAATGGAAGCAAGTCCCAAAAAACCAATGTGTCAGTTAAGTGATCGAGCTGGTAAGTTGTCAATGGATAAATTTGTGATACCTACTAACCTTATTTTCAAATTACAGGGTTGTCTTATACAACATACCAACGGATTTAGCAGAAAAATCATATGCACCCATACCGGCGTTCTGTTATACAGCAACTGCATGCTGTTGACAATGAGAATAGATGTAATTATTGGATTGGTTTACCAAAAATTTAAATAATAGTATTTTAAATGTAACTTTCTAGATATCGTAAAGTTATTCTGTAATTGGACTTTCAGTCTGTTTAATAAATAAACATTATCTGACTATATTAATAGTCAAAATTATCGAAGGTGGGCAACTGAAAATCCACATAATTTTGAAGAGTAAATTGAAAGAATTATACCTGCGATATCTCTCGAAAAAGTTTTTGACAATATGAAGCATAGAGTGGAATTGTGTCATAAACATAACGGTGGACATTTTAAGCAATTTTTATAGTTTACTTAATAAAATGTTAGTAATATAACCGTGCTTAGTATAAATATAAAATTTGTTGTAAAACGGGAGATTTATTTGCAATTTTAAAATAAATTATTAATTTAGAGACTGATACTACATACACCACTGGAATTAAATAAATGACAATGCATAATTACCGACCTTTAAATTTTTTTGTTTTGTGGGAAATTCAAATTGTCATCAGTATTAAAAAATCGCCCGGTAATTACGAGCCTTGAAGATCTTCGAATATGTACAACTGTAATTGTAATCGCTAGCAATGCAGTGGCCTTCCAGATGATTAAATAAATTTTAATGCAATTATTTAGTATATATTTGTGAAATATATAATTATCATTGATTAAAGAAAAGACTACGATTAATCTGTATCCGAACTATCATGATCACTTGTAACGTTAATAATCATTTCGTCTACTGTAAAATCTAGCACTTCCTCACGTTTATACCACTGTTTTATAATCTCCTCTGTATGGCGTACACAATTAGCCCAAATATGTTGATTACATTGTTTTAAAGCTTCGTTCCGCATACTAATTATATTTTTGTCTTTGAAGCCATCTCTTCCAATGTGTTTGTCATAGTATCCATGTGCCCACATTAGTTCAATCGCATTGAATTCACAATGATAGGGTGGAAATCTTAATACGTCATGTCCGTAACTTCTTATTATTTTATCGGCCTCATATCGTTTTACTATTCGCTGTGATTTGATTAATGAATAGAGCTCGGTTTTGATTGAGGTGGAATTAATGTTATATTTTATTAACCATGAAATCATGTTACCTTTCGTCCAAGACGATGTTGGTAGTTTTTCTACTAACACGGAATGATAATTTCACCATGGTAAACTTCTTTCAATGACTTTGACGCAAATAGCAAAGAAGTATTCTGTACAAATCCTGTGGCAGTTCCAGCATGAATAAAACTTTTACCATCATATCCTTGAGCTTTTCGTACACTCTTTACATCTTCATCTTCCCATGACTTTCCCGTATTTCCTTATGAGTAGATCCATGTTTCGTCAATAAAAACTGCTTGCCTACGAATTGGTGCATTGATTTCTCGCATGTATTGTTTCAAAAACTGTGTTCTCATTTCAGCTATTTTTATTTTTTCTGTCAAAGCTCTTCGGTTACACTCTTTCTGGAACTTGAACCCCTTTGCATGTAAGGCACGATTTAAACTTCTATCGCTTAACAGAATATGGATATGAATATATAATACACTCACTTTGTTCGTATAAACTATATAAGGTATTCCTGATGGATATTTTCGAGGTATCTGCAAGATATTCGGATTTAACTTTCTTACGTGCCAGTTTTTTACCCGCGTTAGACAGAATTGGGTTGGATTTTGCCCGAGACTTAATATTTTTCACTGTTGTGACAGATATACCAAAGGTATTTGCCATGCGCTGGCAAAGGAAAAGATCACGTATTTCATTCCCTCTCCAAAGGGGAGGGCGGGCTGCTCGAGCTTTCCTAGCTCCTTCAGCCACAATCATGGATTCCCAGCATACATATATACATTACGTATATATGAATGGTAGGATTAAGGAAGGGTGTGGTCTTCATAGGATCGGAATGAACGGAGTTAGGGCTCTGAGGGGGAAAATACTACCCCAGCATTCGCCTAAGTAGCCGCACATGGTGTGTATATATGCAGTGACCATGCCGCTACATGTGTATAAGGAAAACCCCCTTAAAAAACCAAATAAATTTATGAAAATAACATACATTTTAGTGTGATTGTACTTGCGACTTCGCCTGGCCTCTTAGTGGATGGACCCATAAGCCTTGCGTATCTTGGAGTATTTTATGCCAATGGACGTTGAGCGAAAAGATAAGCTAGAATCTTATATTTTATATTTGACATGCTTTTGACAATTTCTCTTACAGCTTGTTTTATCCTAATAATAGTTTACGATACATGTTAGTAGAAGGAAAGTGTTGTTCTTACTACCTATATTCTAACTTAGAAATACATTGCAACTATCAAAGATACATGACCACAAACAGAAATATTAATTTATGAATTCAAACAGAAATATTAATTTATGCGATGTTCAAAGTGTCCCTTTCACATTCCAGACAAAAAGCAAGACGGTCATAAAAGGATTGTACTGAATTTGTTAAAAAATTGGGATTAACATTATAACCCCATGTACAGGGTGTCCCAACGATAGAGTAAAGTAAGTTTATGCTTAACTAGAATTATTTGTGTAAATATTGTATGGACCATGGGGTAGAGGTAAGAAGTGTGCATTTTTTTAAAATATTGGAAGTTATACAGGGTGCTCCAGAAAAGCAGGACGTGAAAAAGTATGATTTTTTTAAATAGAACACCCCGTATTTGATTTTAGTTTTTAATTCTACGTGTCCATACAAACATATTTTGTCATACAAAAGATTGGCTGAAAGTTTTTAGTTCTTGAGATATTCGCGTTTAAAGATTATTATGGTCATTTTCGTGGGGTTGATGAATGGGCAATTGTTCCGTTATTTCACAATAAAAAAAATTGATATTTCGTGTGAAAAATGAGTGATATTATACTAACGTTTAGACCGAGTAGTATTTCTAATTTTCTCAACAGGGTGTTTGTTATAACCATTCAAATTTGAAAATTCTCAAATTAAAAAAAATCAGTTTTTTTTAATTGCACACCCTATATATTTTTATTTCATTTTATTCGGGATTAAAAAAATCTATCATTTTTGTTAAATATATCCTATATCTATTTTTGATAGTTTTCGAGGAATTTCGATTTTTTCACACTAGCTACTTTATTTTCGATAACATTGCATTGCATGGATCTTGGTAGCCATGGAAAATAATAATTGCGTTACTAAGATACAAAGGTTTCCTACTTGTCAAAATAAACACATTTCGTCGCAATTGTTTTCCATGGCTACCACGATCCACAATAATGTTATAGTATCGTATGTAACGTAGCTAGTGAGAAAAATCGAAATTCCTCCTAACTTTTATGACCGATGAAGCATGGTTTCATTTATCTGGCAATATTAATAGTCAAAATTATTGAACATAGACAACTGGAATGTCTAGGAGACGCATTGTAGGCCCCATATTTTTTAACGATACTATTACAGCAGAAAGACATCGCACAGAAATATTGGATACCTTTCAGAATCAACTTCACTATACTGAAACGGGAAGGTTATTTTCAGCAGGATGGAGCTATAGCACATACTGCGAATGCTGCACTTTAGTACTTAGAACAATTTTGTGATAATCGCTTAATTAGAACAGATTATGGCCTCTTCGTTCTCCGGATCTAGCTCCGTTAGATTTTTTCCTGTTCCCCACACTAAAAAACAACATTTTTCGAAGCTGTCTCCATACAGTTGACGAACTACGTCAGCTATTACTGGAAGAATTACACCTGCAACTCTGGAAAAAGTGTTTGATAATATGAAACGAAGAGTGAGATTGTGTCGTGAACATAACGGTGGACATTTTGAGCAATTTTTATAGTGTATTTAATAAAATGTTAAAAACGTAACTGTGCTTGGTGAAAATGTACAATTTGTTGTCAAACGGGAGATTTATTTGTAAATTAAAAATAAATTATTAATAAATTATTAATTTATTAATGGAAATAAATAAATGACAATGTATAATTACCAACGTTTTTGTTTTGCGGGAAATTCAAACCGTCATCAGTATTAAACAATCAAATCAAATAAATAAACCCCTTACTCTGTTGTTTTGGGACCAGTTCACTATCTGTATTCTTATTTGCTTGGAATACAGCAGATACACAATGCTCTACTTATTATACATGAATAACAACTTATTAACAATTAAAATATTCATGTCTATTTATTACGCCAATAATTTTTTTTGACGTTCACACTTGATAATTAACTAATGTGTATGTTTGGTTGCATAAATTTAGGTTCCCTTGTGATCTGTTTTCAATGAAATTAAATTTACTGCATGGGTTTAATCAACATTCAATTAATGCATTGCTAAAATTAAAAAGCGTATGATATTGTGGTGCAATAGCTATACATATTACTAGAGTACCTACATTACTTTGAACTGTTCGTGTTTCAGATTTGTGTGCTATGTGTTAATGATATTAAAAAAAATAAAATAGAAACCTTCTATTTGCCTTCACATTTCAACGAGATATTGTTCAAGGAGACACCGTAAATTAATATAATCATGTGCCTGTGACGATTATACAACATAACTAAGTTGAAATTAAAAATAACTATAAATTCTCTCTTTTAAAGTATGAAATAAATGTTCAAACAAAATTTAGTTGATACATTAAAAAAGAATCATACGATAGACTTTCTTAGGTGTATGAAAGTAGCCAGGTCTCTTTTGAATAATGTGATTTAAACTATAATTAGGCGGTGATTATGCGCCACTTTGCGGTCTTGAAATTACATTTTGCTCTTCAATAGGAAATAATTTGTAGTAAAAATTCTATACACACGGCTAACCTCACGGAGCCCCAAACTTTTGGATACATTGTTTTCTTATTAAGTAGTTAGCAGCCATTTTGTGCTGTTAAAATAAAATTTTGAGCTCTTGTAAAATTACACTGACACAGCTAATTTAACAACCGTGAACTTCTGTATATGTCATTTTTTTCTTATGCAGCAATTAGATGCCAATTATTCGCGTTTTGCGCCCCATATGATATAAGTTATTTCAAAAATTACATTAACAAGGCTATATTCATAACCTTATGAGTAAATTAATCTTTGCTTAGATGGTAATTAGACACCCATTATGCGCCGTTTTATGCCGTTAAGGTTAAATTTTGCGCCTCTATTGGAAACAAGTTATTGAACAACGTGGATAACTTCACAGCCGTGGACATCTGCATAAATCAGTTTTTTGTTATGTAGTATGAAATTACACTTATGCAGTAACTAGGCGTTAATTAAGCGCTGTTTTGCGTCGCTAAAGTAAGCATTTGGGCCCCCATATAAGATAAGATAAGATTGACGAGGCTAACTTCATAGCTTTATGAGTAAATTAATCTTTTCCCGTATGATTATAATTAGGCATCTATTATACCTTTTACTGTAAAAATTACATAGATACGGTTAACTTCACAACCATGAACTTCGGGATAAATCATTTTTTCTTATGCACTAACTAGGCAGCTATTATGCGCCATTTGTGTCGTTAAAATTAAATTTTGTGCCCTTATTAACGACAGGGTAATATGGTCATTATAAAGAACCAGCCGCCTTGACCAAATTTTTTTAAAGTTAATTATTTGTTACTTACCTGTTTAATTAAATTTTACAGAAATGATCAAATAATGAATTTATACTCCCTCCGATGTGAATTTCAAAAACGTTAAGAGTTTTGTTACGTCAGAGTCCCCGCCAGTTTCTAGAACAATCACGGCATTATAAGCCCGACCAGAAGCCGTCTCCGCACTCTACGGATTCTAAATAAAACCACCAGATGCGCTACAGACATTCTACCGAGCTGGTAGAGTAATGGTGACACCACCTGCTTAGCATTCGAGAGGTAATGGGTTCGATTGCCGTTACCGTCTACCTTGTATGAGTTTTTTTCAGGGGATTTTCCTCATACACACGTAGCGGCATGGTCTCTTTGGAGAGCCCAGACCGACCTGCTCTTATCTTATACATTGCCTCAATCTGCTGTCACCTGTATGTAAGTTAAACATACAACACCACACTTACACCAGAGAACTTCACGTCGGGCAAAATACCCGATATAGTCTTTTACTTACTCCATTGCATAGAAAGGTTCTCGCCTAAATTCTGCCAATCTCCGGGGTATCAATTAAACAGCGCAACGGGCATTTGCTCAGATTCTTGTAATTGATACACCACGTACACACCGCACACCGACTCACACAAACACGAGTACACTAGGAAAAATAAGTAAAAACCAGAGGTGCAGGAAGCCGACAGGTTGAAAGCAGCAAACCGCCCGCAATTAGACCGTATTTCAGTTACCCAGTTTCGTAAATTACGAATCCCGTACGTAATAATAATAAACCGCTTTCTTACCTGCTCACCTATCGTGAGATATCTAGAGGATAGCAACATCTCGATTTAACACCTTTGTAAATGCCGTTAGCCGTTATTTAACAGGGCTGAATACCGAAAGGTCCCGAAGATTTAAAGGTCTTACGCTTTCCTGAACATGCATTCTATCCTGATCGCTTATCGTGATAATCTAGACTTGAAGGAGAAGTCATTCTTCAAGTCTACCGTACCTGTAAAACGTTTAGTTTATCCTGTACCTGAAAATCTTTAAACTAAATCGTTCCGGAAGGTTTAAATACCTTATAATTGTTACAATTAAAACCAGCCCCTAGTTAGAGCCACCCCCGGTAGCTACTATTAACGCTGTCGAATCCAGAAGCACCAGGTGCTACTAAGCAGCCACCAACCGCCTGAAACGTGCCCGCATCCCGAATCTAATAAGAAAGTATTCATTTTCAATTCCAAAGAGTTTAATAACTCGTAAACACCCTCCAATTCTGTTTTACTAAAACTTCGGATAATTAGTAAGAGTAATTAAAAGTATATTAGTCCACCGTAATTTATATACTGTAAGTAGATAGTTAATAAAAACCCTGCAAATATTATTTAGTTTCTTTAAAATTCAATGCCATTAAAGTTAGAGGTAGACAAGTTAAGTTGCATTTATACAATTCAAATTCTGTACAAAAGAATCCCTTTAAAAGTATTGATTTTTCTAGTTGACCTCCAAGTATCAATGACCGCATGTCATCACCGTTACAATAACTGTAAATAATTTTGCCACCGACAGCTACCCGACAGGTTCGGCTTTTAAAAATATTAATTTATTTTAAATAAGTTATTTTAACTACAATTAAACAATATCATTAAAGATCAGCTAACCGTAACTTCACACAAAACCTAAAGAGCAGATCGGCCTGAAGGTCACCACCGACCTCCGCTTCACTCCATGTACAAAAGGCACCCATCCGAAGTCGAATCAACCAGGTCCCGATCCAAGAGAAGCTACATTATTTATTTTTGTTTATTTACAATACCTTTCAGTTTTTTTTTGTTCCTAGTTTAGTTGTAGGTTAGTTTTAAGTGTAAATATTTAGAACTATAAGCAATAGGCATAATATACGTTTAAAACCCTTACAAGTATATTGCTCACTGTTGACGAATCTGGTAATACTGATCAACCCCAGTTACAGCAAATAACTCCCATTTTTTATATAATTAAAAACCGGTTGAGCTAGACCGAGGCAAATTTAAAGTAAACTTTAATTACAGTAAACGAAAGCAGTTTACATCATAATGTAAGAAAATGGAATAAATATAACTAAATATAAAGATGGAAGAAGTGGAGTTTTGATAATAATACAATAAAAATAAGAAGAATACGCATTAAACAAATAAACACGCAAACAATACATTTAAACAAATCAATGAAAGCATAGAGACAAATTGTTATAGGTAGAAGTTCACGGCTCGGTAAAGTTAGTCGTGCCGATGTACTTTTTACAATAACTCGTTTCCTATATGGGCGTGAAAATATTAATTTATTTATACGTGCAGTTAGCTTGATCAATGCAATCCTTGCAATAATTTACTTCTTACGAACAATTTGTCTTAAAAATAACTGGGCCTAGCTTAGGTTTGAAGAAAAAATAGCATATTTTATGTGGAGCTAAACCGATTTTTTTTGTCTCATCTCTAATTGGCAAACAGAGATTCGACAAAAAAAGTATAAAATTTTAAATTTTTTGTTATTTTATTTTATGAGTAAAAGTTTTAATTGCGGTAAAAACCAAAACATACAGCATTTTAATAGATCGGGTTTCAGAAACTTAGTTTAATGTGTTTGCTTCCTCAACAAATCTACGTGTACGTCAATTATGGTTAAAATGCATTCTTGAATGCGACCTTAAAATTTTAATCTGGTACCGTTAAGTTAGAGGAGGCGCTAAACAGAGGACAAAATAGGACGTGTGCCGATGTGTGACGTCAGGCATTTTATCAATGGTTTAAATATCACTTTCAATGTCAAACTGTTAGAGCGATGGTGGTGTAGCGGTAGGAGTCGTCTTACACGGTTTTAGTGTGGGTTCGATTCCCGGCTTGTGCATTTTCTTTTTTTTTAGGTTACAGTAGTTTTGTTTATCTAATCTACTTTCGTTAGGTTATTGTAGTTTTGCTTATCTAATCTATTTATGTTAGGTTACAGTAGTTTTGTTTTTCTGATCTAAAATAGATGGCGTCACACATCGGCACACGTCCTATTCTGTCCTCTGTTTAGCGCCTCCTTAAGTTAGAAAGGAAGAGATTTTTTTCTTTGTTCGTGGCTTAGTGTGGACTGTCCAATTTTTTTTTAATTTCCTTGACACATCGTCTCCTGTATTTATTTTAAAAGGCTTGATAAATTGATGTTTATATATATATATATATATATATATATATATATATATATATATATATATATGTGTGTGTGTGTGTGTAAATATGACCCCTCAAGAATACAATATTATTGTTTGGATTATTGACCGAGGTATGTTTTAATACAGTTTTTTCATGCTTAAATTTTAGCTTTCATTGTCATCTTTACTTACAAAACTTAGCTGGAAATATTTTACAATCTTACCTATTTTGGATGGAATATTTAAATTTACATCAGTTACCAAATTTAATTCCTATTCCAATTGGAAATTGAAAACGTCCAATTATCCCACATGGATGGTAATATTTCACTAAATTAATTACCAGGGAGAATTTATAGTTTGCATTTGTTTTTAATTTCAAATGGAAGAAACACTATCAGTAAATTAGGTGGTAATTTACCTGTATTTTTCAAAATTTAAAGTGCATTGCTTTAAGTGCCACAAGAGTAATTTAATTCTTTCATTTTTCCATGTCATTTGTGTTCGAAACCATTTAGTTAGCTTAGGACAACTTATCCAAGTTGCTTTGTAAATGTATGCACTCGACATTTCTAATTAAACTTGTTTTAACATTTGTGTACTGAAATAAATTAAACTTTATGTGATTTCTTGTATACGGTAGCTACGAAATTTCTGTTAGGGACACTTAAGTAATTCAAACTACAAGTTTTTGTATTGTACCGTGTGCCCCGATTTCGTTGTTTTAGTTGTTTTTTAAAGATATCTTTGTTATTATAAAAGATAGAAGGTTGCAGTGTTTACATCCAGTACTATACTGTGTTGTGCTAGGTTGGCAAAATCGAAAATTTAGTACCCTCTTTTGTTTTCAACTTATAGCCAAACGTCGATATTTCTACACTTTTTTCATGGTCTTATACCTCGCTTAATACTATCATACTGATATATTTCGTCAACGGTACGTATATATTCCGAAGTGCCGAATTCAGTGGGGGGTTCAGAAATTTTCTAGGGGGTGCAGTTTTTGAGTAATACTATAAACTTGCATTTTTTTAAATGGTAATCATAGTTGGCTTGGCAATCATCAGTTGCAGTTATTTCTTAGCTTTTCAAAAATATAATATTTATTTTTAAAACTGACTGACTGAAAAAAGGATTTTCTGGGAATAAGGCAAGATAAGCGTCGTAAAATCAGTATACCACAGAAACGGAACAATTTCAAAATAAACAAACAACAAGAATAATAACAAAACACCAAAATAAAATAGAAAAATATACCTTAAATATATTCTACATAAATTGCTCGAACTGATCGCCACTTTCCCTCAAACACAATTCACACCTTCTTGTACTGGCTCTAATTGCATTTAATAAGTGAGCTGGTTGCATCTTACGAAATGCCTCTTCCACAGCATGCTGCAGTTCTTGAATTATATTATGGCGGTTTTGATAAATCATGTTTTTTAGAAAACCCCCACGGGAAGAAATCCAGTATTGACAGATATGGAGATCGTGGCGGCTATAACACCGAACCGAATGTTGCAATCCAACGATTTGGGTAAGTAAT
The DNA here is from genome assembly GCA_036346205.1 of Vesta saturnalis. Taxonomy (NCBI): domain Eukaryota; kingdom Metazoa; phylum Arthropoda; class Insecta; order Coleoptera; family Lampyridae; genus Vesta; species Vesta saturnalis. The sequence goes on from JARFJB010001332.1 coordinate 655,583, forward strand.
TCTTCACTGCCAAAGCATTATGGGCTGGGGCATCGTTTTGTTGAAAAAAATATTTGGAAAATGTTTTTCAGGAATGTCTGCCAACAATTCTGGTATTCGTTGGTTTAGTATTCCTCTATAATGCTTAGCATTACAATTTCCGTCGAAAATATGGAATACTATTCTATCCCCAAGTATAAAGCAGGATACATTAAACCCAAATCAACCTTGCGTTTGACGAATAAACGTTGGACGAACGTTTTCATTTGACCAATGGCGAATATTCCTGCGCTACTTATGTGGGTTTCATCAAACCATATAACACTTTTACCCAAAATGTTGTAGTTCTTGATACTTTTGTGAAAACCATTGACAGAAATTAATTCGCCTCTCGGAATCGCCAGAATTTGGTTAGTGTGAAATTCGAACTTATGAAGTTTCAATATCTTGGATACTCTTGTTTGTGAAACTTCAATTTCTGAGTCAACTTCGTTACAGGTAACCCTTGGATTTGCTTCAACAATCGCCAAAACGTAATTTCTTCGTTTTCTCAGTTTTCTATTTCATTTATTTTGCCCTTAGTTTTACCAAAGGATGCGAAATTTATGAGATTGTTTTACAATCTTGAAAATATTACTTTATTTGGCTGACTCCGTTCAGGATACCTACAATAAGCAATATTTTAAATAATTTACTGTGCCAATACTGTCGAAAATATGAAAATACCTAAATATAATTGAGAAGTTTCAACTGCGTTTATCATATCACATTTTCCAAAATTTTCGTAGTTCACCATATTTTCCCGTTATAGTTACAGGAATAATAATTTTGCAACAATATTAAATTCACAGCAACATGTTCACAACATATATTGAACGTCAGGTCAAAATAGTTTTTAGCAAAAAGAATTGTTTATGTGGAAATTGTTCCGTTTCTGTGGTATACTGATTTTACGATGCTTACCTTGCTTAACACCCAGAAAATCCTTGTTATATCTGTCAGTTTTAAAAATAAATATCTCGATGTATATATTTTTGGAAAGTTAAGAAAGAACTGCAGCTGATAGTTGCCAAGCCAACTATGATTCCCATTTAAAAATATGCAAATTTATATTATCACTCAAAAACTGCACCTCCTATAAAAATACTAAGCGCGCCACTGAATTCGGCGCTTCGCAATATATAGGTACCGTTGACGAAATACATCAGTATAATAGTATAAAGCGAGGTATAAGACCTTGAAAAAAGTATAGAAATATCGACTCGAAAACAAAAGAACATAGTAAATTTTCGATTTGGCATGAAATATAGGTCAACAAAGTAGTATGTGAATGTAAAAACTGCAAACTTCTATCTTTGATAATAACAAACATATCTTTAAAAAATAACGAAATCGTGACACACGGTACAGGAACGGATATTTGTGAATGCCTTGCCAGTATTATATGAATGCTAATTTTAGTTGCAGAATAAATAATCCAGGAATTTAAGTATATGTATTTAAATTGTCTCGGCTAAGTGTTTGATCACTTTATATATTAGGCTGATGCACAACTAATGGTTTTTTTAATTTAAAAGTTGGCTATGAAATAACAAAATTTTAATTACTCAATATTCAGTTTGCCAGATATTTATTAGTTCTGTCATATAGTGTGTTTGCTTTTGTATTTCTTTCATAATTGTTAAAGTTTAACCTTATTATAATGGAATTTCAAGTAGACAAAAACCAGCAATACCGACATTATCATCTTTTTGCGTTTAATCGAGGTGCCAAAGCCAGTGAAGCTGCTCTTGAGATTTGCGATGTTTACGGTGAAGATGCAATGCCTGTTAGGACGGCGCAAAACTAGCTGAAACGGAATTTTGGACCTTAATGATATGGATCGTTCAGGACGTCCTGTTAGGTTCGATGAAGAGTGATTGAATCAACTTCTTCATGAAAATTCACACCAATCAACTAGGGAGTTGGCCCAGCAAATGGAATGTGACCAATCAACGATATGTAGACATCAGAAACCCTTAGTAAAAGTTCAGAAACTTGACGCTTGGCTTCCTCATGTTTTGAGCAAGAACAACAAAAATCAACGTTCCACAATTTCCGCTGGATTGCTCGCTCGGAATCGTGCTATTCATGGTCAGAATCAAAGGTTCCTCTACCGAATCGTTACCGGCGACGAGAAATTGTGTTTGTATGTAAATATGAAGCAGAGAAAGTAGTAGCTAAGTCCCAATGAACAAGCGACGCCTAGAATGGAATAAGATCTTCACCCTCGAAAGACGATATTATGCGTGTGGTGGGACTGGGAAGGTATCATCCACTATGAATTGCTCGGGCGTAACCAAACAGTCAATGCAGAGCTATATGTTGAACAAATGCATCGCCTATACGAAGCTATTCGGGAAAAACCCCACCATCGGCAGCAAGACCTTCTTCTTCATCATGACAACGCTCGTCCTCACATTGCTAATATGACAAAGAGAGCAATTCAAACGCTTGGTTGGGAAGTATTGCCGCACCTTCCATATTCTCCTGATTTGGCTCTGTCAGATTTTCACCTACTTCAATCACTTCCGAACAGTTTGCGGGGTGTTTCGTTCAATAATCAGGTATCGAGAAACATGTTGAACGCTGGGAGGAAGTCGTTAACAATAACGGAGAATATATAATTGATTAATATGTTGTAAATTTCTGTAGTAATATATATATATATATATATATATATATATATATATTAAATAAAAAACGCCATTACTTATGCACCAACCTGATATTTGAATGATTTTTACCGACAAGATCTTCACTGTGATATTTGTGTTATGTTTTAGTATTTTTAGAGGGGCCCAAATTATTCATTATAGTATTATTCAAAGGAAAAATATACTCGTCTGCCAACATAAGTGAAGTAACCTATGATTTAGTTTTAAAAGGGTGGCTCTCTTTTACCTGTTTTAAAGGTAGCAAATGCTGAAGTTTGGTCCTTTTGAACTGAGGTTTAAATTACTGGGCACATTACCCAACATCTCTTTACGTCTCTTGGCGATACATATTTTATAGTATACGTTTTTAAGATGTAGTGGGCATATAAACATGACAAATACTTATTACTTGTGAAAGGTCAATTTTCATTTTATCTTCCACGTTACGTCACTGTATCATACAACTACTGTTATATGTCTGTCATATATGGACGTGTCTTTAATCACTAAAATAACGACGCCAGTAGAATTTTTGTATTTATAGACGTAAATTCTTACCTTATAATCTACATGTACGTACACATGCAGGAGGTTAAGCAACCGAAATTTTTAATTGTCGCTAAATGTGCGTGTGCGTGTACGTGTACTTGTGCGTGTGCGTGCGCGTGTGCGTGCGTGTGCGTGTGCGTGTGCGTGTGAGTGTGCGTGTGCGTGTGTGTGTGTGAGCGTGCGTGTGCGGCGCGCGTGCGTGTGTGTGTCTGTGTCTGTGTGTGTGTGTCTGTGTGAGTGTGCGTGTGCGTGTGCGTGTGCTTGTGCGTGTGAGTGTGCGTGGGCGTGTGTGTGAGTGTGCGTGTGCGTGCGCGCGTGCGTGTGTGTGTCTGTGTCTATGTGTGTGTCTGTGTGCGTGTGCGTGTGCGTGTATATGTGCGTGTGCGTGTGCGTGTGCGTGCGTGTGCGTGTGCGTGTCCGTGTCCGTGTCCGTGTCCGTGCCCGTGTCCGTGTCCGTGTCCGTGTCCGTGTATGTGTCTGTGTCTGTGTCTGTGTCTGGGTCTGTGTCTGTGTCCGTGTCCGTGTCCGTGTCCGTGTCCGTGTCCGTGTCCGTGTCCGTGTCCGTGTCCGTGTCCGTGTCCGTGTCCGTGTCCGTGTCCGTGTCCGTGTCCGTGTCCGTGTCCGTGTCCGTGTCCGTGTCCGTGTCTGTGCCTGTGTCTGTGTCTGTATCTGTGCCTGTGCCTGTGTCTGTGTTTGTGTCTGTGTCTTCCCTTGTTTGGGTATAAACTTAATTATATTGTTATAAACTTTCTGAATCCAAGGTTTTTAGAGACCCTCAATATATGGAGGCCCTGGGACTTCCGCGTGCATCAAGCCCTGTATAAAGCACTGAGTATAACTTATTGTGTGCTATATTATGGGGACAGAAACAGTGAGCAGAGTTCAAAAATGCGATACAAATTTAAAATCTCCTGCATTTGGGAAACACCATGTATACATATAGTTACTTTAAAAAAAGAAAAAGGAAAAGTCAACATGTCATCATGCGAGGCGGGTTGCTTTAGCTTTCCAAGTCGCTTTAGCAATAGTCATGGATTTCCAACTTATACATTAAGTATATATGTATGGTGGGATTATTGATAAGTACGGCCTGGATACGATTGGAAGGAACGGAGTTAGGGTTCAGAAAATTACTACCACAGAATTCGCCTTTGATGCGCACAAAAGATGTGTGAATACGCAGTGATAATGCCGCTATATGTGTATGTGGAAAACTTCCTGGAGAAACCTCACACAAGTTAGATGGTAATGGGGTTCAAACCCATTACCGCTCGAATGCTAAAACGCATCGTGTTACCGCTGATCTACCAGATCGGTATTGATTTTAAAATATACACGCTGCTATTGTTTACAACTTTTGTCTGAAACAGTTCGTTTTAACTTTAAAAATGAAGTCTTAAACGACCGAGGTCCTACTAAATTGACACTGTATGGAAAATGTATTGCTATTGAACATAAAAGGAGGTGCACTTTCAAAATTCTGGTGAAATAATTAAAGCTAAACGAAGAAAAAGGATGCATTAGTGTGACAAAAGCGTATTATTTGCATATAATAAAACGTTTAAAAATTTAAAGCATTTAATGATAAAATATAATATTACAGCAAATTCCTGTTAGAACTTTTATTAAATTCAAAATGTAAGGTATAATTAATTTTTATCACAAATTTAAGCATTTGCATTTTTCGTGGAGACATCAAAATTTAACAGCTTGGTTAGCAGAGTGATATGGAAATGGAAATTATGTAGCAAAAAGAATTTTTTATCAAAAAAAAAAGAAATTTTTACCAAATGTAAATTTCATTTATCTACTTCTTACTCGACCTAAATCAAATAAAGGGCGCGTTCAAAGCAAGATTCTTCCTAAATTAATTATTCGAGCGTACATGGATTATATTTTCACATTCAAAGCTTATAAGTGATCACAAGCTTAATTAAAACTTATAGGGTTAATAGTATGTAATTAAATTTTGCTAAAAGGTTAAACTATAGAACTACTAATTAATATTAATTGTATAATCGGCTGCTATTTATTTCTAAATTATACATTACCTTGCAACTGGTGGAGGTGGTGGAGGTATGGGAGGTGTTACATTACAATGGTCCAACACTGAACGCGGCCTTTCCAAACGTACGGATTCATCGTCAGATGGCATCCAGGTGTACCTTCTTGGATCGACACGTGGTTTACGTCGGAAATATGAGCACTCCATTTCCTCATCAAACGGATATATTTCAGGTACAGGTACACCCCAAGGATATCTGTAAAAAATAAATAAATAGAAAGATGCCACTAAAATTAAGTGAAATTTTGTGTTATATAAATTCAATTCTTGTGTACATACTGGATAATAGTATGTATATCATTTTAAGTTTTTGTAGTTATCATACATTAAACATTGAGTTCTTCTCTTAAAAGAACATTAATAACTTCTACACGTATAATATTAACAAAGGAAAATGTTCATGTTTGAATATCAACTGATATATTTCTGTTTAAAATCACTTGTTAAGTCTTATAGAAGCAATCAACGTGTATTACAACCCGTCTTAACAAATTAGAAAGTTTTCAGCATTAATATGAATAAAGTTCACTGTTTGTAGAATACAGAAATTTGTTGAGAAACATCTCAAGTGTAATTTTTAATTGGTTAATTTGGAATACTGTATACGCCAACGAAATAAAAAAAATTAAGATAATGAATGAAATAATTTTAATAACATTTTTTTTAGGATAATTATGCAACCTCTTTTATAAGAAGTTCGTTACGAAAATAGGTAGCATTGTAAAAACAAAAACAATAATCTATGTCAAACAGACGTTTAAAACTTCATGAGAGACAGAGGTTAATAGACGTTAACTTAAATTAAAAGAAATGAAATAATTTTGATTTAAATTTTTTTTAGGATAACTATGCAACCTCTATTTTATACGTTCATAAAGAAAACAGGGAACATTCTAAAAACAAAAACAATAATCTATGTCAGATAGAGATTAATAGATATAAATACATGTTAACGTAAAAAAAGTTATAAAGCCTCCCCGTTTCAATAAAAATATCGATAATACAGCTTTAGCATTTTCAATCATATTTATTTAATTTTTACATTTATTTCGCTTTACAAATTTTCTTTAAAAAATACGTCTACACTTTTTCTTATAAAATTAATCGTATCCGTGTTGGTGCTAAATTACGCGTCACATAAAAAAATTGCATAGAACATAATTAATCGATATGCTTAAGATTTATATTTAGGTATTTTTATATCTTTTAAATATGTAGCTGTTTTAGAAATATTTGATAAAAACCAAAAACTGACCCTGACCCTGACGCGCACGCGCACGCACGCGCGCCCACACGCGCACATGCGCACACCCTCGCACGCGCGCACGCGCACACGCGGTCACGCACGTCCACACACCCAAACGTCCACACGCCCACATGCGCACACGCGCATACGCGCACATGCGCACACGCACACACGCGCACACGAACACGCGCACACACACACGCGCGCGCGGGCACGGACACAGACACGGACACGGACACGGGCACAGGCACAGGCACAGGCACAGGCACAGACACAGACACAGACACAGACACAGACACAGGCACAGGAACAGGCACAGGCACAGGCACAGGCACAGGCATAGGCAAAGACACAGACACAGACACAGACACAGACAGAGACACAGACATAGACTCAGACACAGACACAGACACAGGCACAGGCACAGACACAGACACAGCCACAGCCACAAACACAGACACAGGCAGACATAGAAACAGACACAGACACACAGACACAGACACAGACACAGACACAGACACAGACACAGACACAGACACAGACACAGACACAGACACAGACACAGACACAGACACAGACACAGAAACAGGCGGTGAATGGCCAGACGCACTATAGGAAATCCAATGAGAGATCATAAACACTCGAATTCCTGCTTCTCTAAATTATTTTAGGTAACAACTCTACAAGAACTTTTCTTCAATGAATCGAGTTTTAATTCTCTATCAGATGAAACCATTAAATAGTATATTACATACCGAAACGGAAAGTGTTCCATTCCTGTCGAGAGAAGCATAGTTCACTGAGAGGCGAAGCTTCGAGGTGAACTAGTTTTCGAGACAGGGGAATGATACTTTTGCCGAGGTTTGTATATGATTTTATTCACCATTAAAGAATAAGCAACATTATATAGTTCAAATCAAAAAATTTTGGAACACATCCATCACGGCTTCTCGTTTAAAATTGAAGGTCGTGACAACGCTACTTTTAATTTTTACTTTAATGGGAAGCAATAAATATTATTGCTATTTTTCTATTTTTCTATTGGTTTTGTCGTTACTTGTTATCATTAATTCACTTATTAAATATGCTTATTAAAGAAAACGTGTTGTTTGTTTCCACCTATTGCTTGCGTTCATTCACTATCTACGCACGTGAGAAAAATGGTTGCATACTCTTGACCCTGTATTAAAATTGGGAAGTTGTCAATTTGACAGTGATAGTTCAAGTCGATAGCAGGTTGGAAAGGTGTCTATTACTGACCTCTTCATCTCATTACTGTCTCCTTTTTTTGTTATTACTGACCGCTTAAAGTAAACCCGTAGAATCATGCACTTTTCAACGTTTAAATGGTTAAAAAAACGGTATATTACAAACTAATTGTGAATAAAATTTTTCCTATGGTGCATCCGACCATTCACCATCCGGTACACTTGCTTGTATATTATTATTCTGTGAACTTATTAAACTCTTGTGAGCTAGCAAATAGAAAGCATCGAGGGAAATTAGAACAAGACGGTCAGAAACGTCGTTTCTCCCGTGGTTTACATATTTACTTTTTTCACTACTAGCATAATTAGGCCCAAATATACGCAAGTTTAAAGTAAATTATCGCTGATGATACTGTCATGAGCATCAAATAATTTGTTTACATTTGTGAGCGTCTGTTGAATTGTGGTTTAATAAATAAAAAAATGGAAGAAATACTCCTCCTGAAATGAAAGAAGAGGCAGCAAATGTCGCATCTAATCTCCCATCCGAAAAATCAAAAGATATTTACTGCTGGTGTATCTTGAGGAGAACGCTGAAGGTAAAAAAGCGTTAACTTTTGGGGCCACCTTCTCTATGTTAAAACAAACTTTAACATTACGGGAAAACATAGACATTTCAAAATATTATAAGGTAATTGCGTTTTTAAGACGAATAGGTTCAGCGAAAAGGCAGCAGTTTTTGAACAAGAAGACGTGACCAAATTTATTAATGAAGCACCAGATTGAATCTTTCTTTCCACAAAGGTAATTCATTTACTCGACAATAAAACTTGAAACATTACATTCAAGTGTTTGGTTTAGACCGTATTTGTAATAGGACTTGCTGTAGCTTGCAGAACAAGATGAACTCTGTAATATGAAAGTTGCTTACCACACACAAAGAATAAATCTGAAAAAAATGTGTCATATTAGAAAATTCATAGATTAATATTGTAAAAAATATATTTCCCAAAGACCTGTTCCTCACATGGAAAAATTTTCATTGGGTTTAGATGTGGAAAGCCAACAAGACAGAACATGGCACACAACACCATCAACAGAGCACCTGTTAAGATTCCCACTTATTTAAAACTAAGAAACCCACTTTGAGGCGCACGTCAGTCACAATTCTAGCTAACAATGGTGGCGATGTCTTAACACTGAAGAGTCCCGGTGGATAGAAGTCTTCCATCGTGGAAGAGGGTTACGTGGAGCACTATCTTTTTAAAAAAGGCGTATTGCAAAAAGGTCCAAGGAACACCTGTATCACCGGCAGTACCTAGCATAAGCACTGCAATTTTCGATTTTGTCGTAGTACTGTCTTCTACTTCTACTTTCCTAATAAATAGAGAAATAAATATACCAGTGCAGAACATTACGTTAAATGACGGTCCATCCACTGTTACCATGGCATGTACAAACTGCACTATTAATTATTATTGTAATAAGTAATTAAATTATAAATGTTTTATTTGCATTTTTGAATAAACATTTCTAACCTAAAACCAATAATCTTAATTTGACATCCCTAATATAGAGCCTAATATAGGCAACCCATAATACGTGTTTTATTATTTACTAGTAGGAGAACATTAATTTCACAGTTCGGAAGCACGCTACATAATGAGACGTTGTCAAGCTAATAGTGAAAAAATAATTAAATTTCTGTCCCTTAAAATACTTAAGTAGCCGTTGGAATTTAGATGTACATAATACCATTGAATTTGTAGCAGCATTACAAATTAAATGATAATACATATAACGCCTACTTATTTAAGAAACAATATAGGTTTCTGAAAATGTAAACTTTCACCATTAGTACGCATAATTAAAATACTTAGCTTTTTTGGGTTTTTAATGATGTATTTTTGTATTAACGTTTTACACAGATCCAGTTTCGATGACATTTACAGTTATCGTCCTCAGTACTCAGTTTAAGAATTATTTAAGATGATGAAACAATTCTTAAAGATATTACAACTTCTGAGGACGATACCAGTAAGTGTTATTGAAACGTATAGATTTGTGTAAAACTTAATTACAAAAATGCACCATTAAAAACCCAAAAAATCTATATTTCTAGTTTGACATTCAATATTCCATTCCTTTTTTTTTATATATCACGATTAATAGTACATTACATCATTAGGGTAGAAGTAAACGTGTTAGTGTCGTTGAGCATCGTAAGGCACTAAAACGCACTTCTACCCGGATGATTTATACTATTTTTTTCGAGATCGTTTTAACTCAGAATTTAAAGAAACAAATGTGGGAACAAGACATTTATTAAATTTTATTTTTTAATAATATTTATTACAATGGAACTGTTACGAAAAGTGCAATTTTTAAATATTTCCATACAAGTTTCATCATTGTCAATTTTATTGTTCGTTCGAATGCTTCTTTCGATATGATTTTCCGTTAAGGAAACTGTTGTGGACGTTGCAGTGCAAGAGAAGATACAATTGTTGAATTGTTTGTAGTTTTGTATCTTTTTGGATTTTGGCTGTTTTCTGCTATGCGTTTACCAAAAGTGTAGCGGATGTCTGTCTAAAGCAATGCCGTGTATTTTGATGCTTCTTCTTATTTAAAAAGTTTTGCTATACTCTTTGGCATGGTAGCAAATGTATGTTTCCAAGAACTTGTCTGTATGATTTTCCGTTGCTATATTTATAGAAGGATCTTTCTGTTGGAAAATTTTTTGGACGATTTTCATTATATTTTCTATAAAATTCTAAGTATTCTTCTAATACTATAAGGGATCTTTGTTTATCGTTTTTGGTTTTCTTTAAATGAACCAACAATTTAGAATTCGTTTCTTCTAAGTCACTTACTTGTAAATATGCCAATTCGTCAATGCGACACGCATCAGCTATGCCAAATACTAGAGCAACCTAACCCTTTGTCAATTTAATAACTAAAAATAATAAATTATCTACATACTTTAGTTCTTAAATACTGCCCATCTGGTGCATTTTTAATAAAGTGAAATATTGTTCTTTTGTCAATATCTTTGCTTTTGTAGGTTATATCCTTTACAAACATGACTAATTTTGCATATTTACTTACGTCGATATTGTGGTAAAGCGAAATTGTACTTCTCAACATTGAGTAAGCTGCCCATAAACTCGAACTCACAGTTCAACGAAATGTGGCAGCATTACATTTTCAGAGAAACATTGTCTTTTTATTTCTTTGGTAGTGTCTAAATTTTTTATAAGCATTGTTACATAATTCTTGTGCCTTTATTAGTAGTAAATTTAATGCAGCTGAATTTGTAACTTTTATTAATTCTGATGGCGCGCTTTGCAATACTTCTTCATTATCAGATTCAATTTTTAATATCTAACTAAATTGTCGTTTCTTCGTTGTAATAATGCTGACTAACTGACAACCGCGATCTATCAAAACTCGGAGCGAAAAAACTGTTGGTCAGCGACCAGTAATTATTTATAGTTCCGCTGAGCTGAAAAATGGCACTTCTACTATGAACACTAACGCACGAAATAGTATATTCTACATACGATCTCGAAAATACTAAATTACCCAATTCTTCACTTTCCCTAGTTCATTCAACAAACCAATCAGGGTGTGTAAATTTTATAACATTATTTATCAAACTAAATGTGTAATTTCAGCATTTTTTACCAGCACCAATTTCTCTGCTTTTTATGCCATCACATGGTCTCTTGTTTAGTAAAATTCTGCATTTTTCTTACTGGAATTTACTCCTACGTTCCCTTTGAATTCTTTTGCTTGCGGTTTCACTTCTTGGTTCTCTCTTATATCGTTTCTAGAGCACGGTAACTGACAATGACATATCTTATCACTAAGACATTTCTTTGTTACAGTGGATGATGTGTTTTATAACTGAACTAGAACTGTTAAATTTGATGACGAGTAGTTATGCTTTGCCACGAGTACACGTGCTTCGTACGCGCTCTCGCTAATTTTACTTTAATTCGAGTAACTTTTATTCTATTAATCATGCCGCTAACCAGGGAACATATTAATGAAATCAATATGTGTGTCTAGTCGGCAATTACGCAATTTTTTAAAACTGATACTTATATTATTGATATGATAGCAACGCGGGTGGCTGATAAAATGAATCTATCAATAAACGAACGATTTAGTGATGCGGTTGATTCTATAAAACGTGAAAATGTGGTGCTGCAAGAAAGAGTCGATGCCTTGGAACAATATTCTCGGCGGAATAATGTTCGAGTTTTTGGAATACCCGAAGAAAAAAGTGAAAACGTGCAAGAAGTCATTATCAACACCAGTAGGAACCAGGCACCATCCCCTCCATTTTTTACGTCACAAGCCCCGCCCAGTGGTGCACCTTCTCCTCTACTTTTTACTCGTCCACGTAGGAGGAGTATTTTTCCCGGCCATTTTTTTGTACACGCCTACTTGAGGGGCGTATTCAGGCCTTGAGATTGAGCTTGGGTTCGGTCTTGGCGTTGGTCTTGGACTTGATCTCATTCCGTGACGAGATCTCTTGCTGAACAGACGTACAGATAGAGAACTCACAGAATTAACTTTCGCGCGCTCTCCGAGCAACCTCGTTAATTTTCCTCTGCGAACCGGGCTTGTGTAGTTTTCACCACGCAAATCCGGTTTCAACATGAGTGAAAACGACACTGATTCCGACCAAGACTGCAACATGGCGTTAGCAATTGTAGACGTACTTAAACTACAAAATAGTGCACTTGAACTTCGAATTGAAAACCAAAATTCCACTGCTCGTATTCAAGAGATGCATATAAAGCAACTAGAAAAACACGTAGAAGAATTGAAGCAAACGATAGAACACCTAACACGACAACTGCAAAGCCAGAAACAAAACACAACCACGAAGATGGAAACATCCACCACAACACCACACGCCCCGGAACCCGCAGATTCCGAGCCTCAAGACCACCCGCGAAGAAAAAAGAAAAAGAAGCGAAGCGGAAAACAAAGAAAACAAGAGCAAAGCACACATTCAAATCAGACACCCGAAGATGACACAGAAACCGGCACGGCGGCGCAACACCAAGAAAGGGAAGCAGATGCCCCCTCCGATGAAGACGGATTTACACCCGTACCCAAAAGAGGTGGCATCAAACGACAAAGGGTCGAAGCGGAAACGTTGAGACCTGAAACCCCGCAAGAAAAGGAAGAACACATCCCTCCAATTATCTTACATCACCAAGGCGACTATACAAAGACGATACAAGAATTAATGGAATTAATCCACCCAACAACAACAAATACCATCAAGGACGGGGTTAAGATAACACTAAACACCGCCGATGAACACAGGGCGGCCACAACGGCCCTCGACAGCATAGGCGTTCCTTTCAATACTTACTTGCAGGAAGCAGCCAAACCAATTAAAGCAGTAATAAAAGAAATCCCACAAGATGACAATATGATCCCGTCAATCGAGCAAGACTTAAAATCCATGGGCTTCGTAACCCAAAAAATAAACCGCATGTACGCAGGACCGGACAGAAGAAAGACGAGTATGATCCTGGTCCACCTGGAGAGGACAGAGAGGGCGAAGGAAATATTCGAACTACGTACTATAGGGTACCTTAAAATACGCGTGGAAACACCACACAGAAGAAGTGGCATAGGACAATGCTACGACTGTCAAAGATTCGGACATACGACGAGCGGCTACCACTTACCAGCAAGATGTGTGAAAGGCGGGGATTCGCATCACACAAACCAGTGCACGCTAACGAGGGAATCTGGCAGTTTCACAAGATGCTGCAATTGTCAAGGACAACACACGGTAAACTACCGGGGGTGCCCGGCACATCCCACACACGGCAAACCAGACAACCAAAAAAATACCAACAGACCGTCAACATCCGGCATACTCCAAACAAGACCCACAGATAACCAAACCACATACGCACAAATAACCGCAAAACAAACGACAATAAAGATAGAGGACGCAGACTTCGCATTAGTCATGAAAATAGTAAAGGCACTACGTGCCGAAAATCCATAAACACCACACACAACAACAAAACAGACTTCGCATTAGTCATGAAAATAGTAAAGGCACTACGTGCCGAAAATCCATAAACACCACACTCAACAACAAAACAGACGAAGGTATAAAGGACCATGTCCCACCGTACTGTAACAAATCAATAAAATTAAACATTGAAATTGGACTTGATCTTGGAGTTGGGACAGGGCTAGGGGTGACTGTTATTTTTGGTAATTACAGACCATTTTGTTTTCTTGACCTTGTGCTCTGATTTGAGGGCTAGCATTCTGATTGGTTAAGCAGGCCTTGGGAATTTTTCAATGACTTAATTTGCTAGTTTATAAGAAGACCGTCGCTGCCATAAAAATTGTATTCTAATAAAGAAGAATTAATATTTTGTAGATTGTAACCTTCTATTTATATACGAATTTTATAACACCAAGCAATTAAGACGACTTTCACCTTGTATTGTATACACATTACAGACGCCCTCCAATAGTTGATAACACTATTGAATTGTTGCTCATATATATTAATAGTTAGAAACATATAAATTGTTCACGTTTCATTTTAATAGGGCTATCAACTATTGAAAGGTCGACTGTTAAAGTATGTTTCTAATCACCTTTTGCATTAACTGCAAGGTTGTTAAAAGGAGTCCTTGTACTATTCATGTATAGGTGATACTTCGAAAATATTTTATTGAGTAGCATGACAAAACACCAAACACGTACGAGAAACTGTTGGGACTTCACTTAGTGCCGTGAGATAGAGCATTTTTTAAAAACACATATGCTGAATTAAAAAGAAAGAAAAACAATGGGATTATTTTTGGTATTACAGGACTCTTGATTAAAACAATTAAAGTACTAAAATCTCTTTTTTACTCAGAGTAGAATGGTTGAAAAACAAAACGTTATAAAGCAACTTGATCATCTCATCATTTAGAATTAAGCGTATAGTAAAAACTTATTTACAAGAAATCAATGAAGTTTCGAGTAGGGGTCACCGAAACAGTCTTCGCAGCCGTTTTAGGAGAAAATACCTCAGCCAAAAAAGGTGGTTAGGTCAATACTTGCGCGCGAGTATTGACCTAACCACACTGTAATATCTTCCCAGGGGCATGTTTATAAATCTAAATACCTTTTTTTCCCCGACGATAACCGATTCTACCCGAACATTGACGTGTGCGCCCAATCACAAGACCCAAGACCAGCAGTATTCTCGTTTCTCGCGTGTTTCGCTCTTTAAAGTGTAACTGTCATCGAGTGAGAATTATTATAATGTATTCTAGTTAGGTCAATACTCGCGCACGAGTATTGACCTAACCACACTCTAATATCTTCCCTAGGGGTATGTTTATATATCTAAATACCTTTTTTGGCTGAGATATTTTCTCCTAAGACGGCTGCGAAGACTGTTTCAGCGACCCCTACTCCAAACTTCCCCGACGATAACCGATTCTACCCGAAGATTGACGAGTGCGGCCAATCACAAGACCCAGGGCTAGCAGCATTCTAGTTTTTCGCGTCTTTCGCTCTTTAAAGTGTAACCGTCATCGAGTGAGCATTATTGTAATGTATTCTCCAGCGTATAGCCAACCTCAGTTAGCCCTCTAATCACTGCACAGGGTCAAGAAAACAAAATGGTCTATAATTACCGAAAATAACAGTAACCTCTAGCCCTGTCCCAACTTCAAGACCAAGTCTAAGACCAACGCCAAGACCAAATCCAAGCGCAATCTCAAGTCCTAAATACGCCCCTCAAGTAGACGTGTACAAAGAAATGACCGAACAAAAATGGCCGACAAAATATGTCTCCCATGTGGACGAGTAAAAAGTAGAGGAGATGGTGCCAGTTTACTACTAACACCTTTAGTAAGGTAGGTATTGAATTGTCAAACCATAGTATTGATAGACTACACCGGGTTGGTAAATTGTCGAATAGTGGTAACGCTACACCTGTCATTATAAAATTTATTAGTTATCAAACCAAACTGATGGTAATAAACAATAAACGTAAATTCAAAGGAACACGTTGTGTTATGCAAGAGGATCTTACTGTTTCACGGCTATAGTTATTTAAAGAAGTACAAAAGATAGTGGGTCGTACTAATGCTTGGACAAGGGATGGTGTGATTTTTGCTAATTTTAATAATCGTAAAATCTTAATTAAAACAAACAATGATTTAACCCAATTATAAGGGTAGTCCAGATAGACTAATCCATAGTTTTCGTGCGCGGTAATGCTACTCAGAAATATTCTCAATACTCGTAAGTTACACATTACTTTTATATGCGAGGGTGTATTACGATGGAAAATGAAATTTTACTTTTTCTGTTTTGTATATTCAAGAATTTGTTAATTTTAATTTTGTCTGAACGTTTATAGTTAAGTTGAGCAGTTGTACCTAAAGTACAATAGATTTAAGTTAGTTTAATGAAACACATAATATTAAGTTTGTAATATCATATAAAGTTTGTTTGTTGTGAAGAATAGATAGGATGATGGTTATACATTGCAAACGTTGATTATAATTCAAGTTTAAATTATATAAATGTCACTACAGATATCCCACATAAATGTGCGCTCACTGATCTGAAAGAATTCGTTCTATCTTCTTCATACGATGTAATTTGCCTTTCTGAAACGTGGCTATCTAACGACATTGCTGCAGATAACTTAAAAATTAATGGCTATAAATTTTTACAAGGTAATAGGGAATCGAGGGGCGGAGGAGTAAGAATTTTTTGTTAACAGTTCTTTAAAAGTTGAACCATTAGTTACGTCTAGCCTACATAAAAATATATTTGAGCAACTATGGATTCAAGTTACTAATCATAAGGAGAGAACTGTAATTGGAGTTGTGTATAGGCCTCCCAAATCAAATGTTGGTGAGTTTATCGACAGCATTGAAGATATGTTATTGTCTGCTAAAAACGTTGTATGTACGGGTGACTTCAATATCGATATGCTTAACATGCCTTTACCACAAGTACTTCAATTCAACTCATACTTGAATCCATTAATATGACTTAATTAGTTTCTGAACCAACTAGATTAACAAAAAACTTAGCGACACTACTCGACCTTATAATTAATTACATTAATGACCCTGACACCATTGCTAATATTAAACTTATTAATTTGCCACATATATCAGATCATTGTTTAGTTTCTTGTACCTTAAATGTCATGAAAGTAATTTCACCAGTCATTTGCACATATCGTGACTATTCTAACTTCGATATAAATTTATTTGAACAGCATGTGCGTGATGCTCCTTGGGAGCTAGTATGTACTATAGTTAACATTGATTCTAAAATGGATTTCATTAGTAACATGATTCTCAGCATCTGTGATATTCACCTGCCTTTAAAAACAGCGCGAATTGGTGGCAAACATTAAAGCAATTAAATATTTGCAATAATCGGAAATCAACTGATTTGCCTCCGCATTTGCAAAATATTAATAAACTTAATCAATATTTTATAAACAGTTGTAAAATCCAACAACATCAAACGCATGACATGATCGAATATTATTCAAGTAATTCAGTTCCTTCTAATTTTCAGCAATTTCAGTTTCAGCTAGTTACGGAGGAATTGGTGGAGTCCACTATGCAAACAATCAAATCAAATTCCATTGGTGTTGACAATATTAGTATATCAATTTTGCTGCTGTTTTGTCCAGTTATTATACCATATATAACACACATTTACAACTATTGCCTAGGTCACAGTGTTTACCCTACAGTATGGAAAACAGCTTTAGTGTTGCCGTTGCCCAAAATGCGGAACCCCGATCATTTTAGTGATTTAAGACCAATAAGCATTTTACCGACCCTTTCAAAAAGTTTAGACAAAATAATGGAGTCACAAATCAGACAATTTCTATTAATAAACTGCATATTACCAGACACACAATCAGGGTTTCGTTCTGGGTGTAGCTGCACGACGTTATTGCAATTAATAACGAGTCAAATCTGCTCTGCAATTGAACAAAATCAACTTTACTTGTTGATAATGTAATAGTAAAACGTTTAACACTCTTAACCACAACGTATAATCCTAAAATATACTGACTTCCATAAAAATTGCAACACATAGAATTTGATGAACGTTTTTATTGAAATTTTCGTCAACGATGTCTTTCATTGGAACAAACAAACGGTTAAAATTTGAATAAAATCTAGCTAGTAGTTTTTTTTTGTATTTTCCTTTGCACTTAGTAACAATAAATTTTCCAACAGGATAATGCGCGCCCTCATACGGCAAGGGCTACAACACGTTTTTTGGAAGAAGCTAACATTCCCGTCCTCCTATGCTCGGTGGGCGACTAGGTAATTTACCACATCCTCCAGATAACTTACACGATCTCCGGCTACGGATTCAAGAAGCTTGGATTGATATACCACAGGCAGCTATAGATCACTTGATTGATAGCATGCCACGCCGTCTAAATGAATGCATTACAAATCGTGGCGAAGCAACTCATTATTGAAAAAAACATTTTTAGTTTTTGTTCTTTTGTTTTCCAATTTTAATCGTTTGTTTGTTCTAATGAAATACATCGTTGACGAAAATTTCAATAAAATCGTTCAATAAGTTCTAGGTGTAGCAATTTTTATGGAAGCCAGTATACATCAGATTCACTGACTCGACACTAAAACTTGTAACGTCGGATATTTCAAGTAGGTCTCAAATTCTGTATCTGGATGAGAAACGATCGGATCCTTTACCGGTTAACTCTGGAGTACCGAAAGGCTCTGTGCCAGGCCCGCTTCTGTTTATCATTTATACTTTTCACTTTTACAGCTCTTTAAAATATTATCAGTGCCATATGTTTGCAGATCACACACAGTTGTCGTACACGTTTGACACCGATCACATCAATTCAGTAAATTATTTAGTAAATGAAGACTAAAAATCATAAATCGAAACCAGCACAAAACATTAATTACTAGTGAATCCTAAGATCAGCCCTTATGCTTTTTGGTAGTAGCAAAGGACGAGAAGCTGCGTTAAAGCTTTTAAATATGAAAGTAAATAACGTGAAACTTCAATGTACCGACGTTGCAAGAAATTTAGGCCTTAAACTCAATTATAAACTGAGATTTAAGCAACACATTAACGAGTGTATAAGGAAAGCTTACATTAATTTAAAAATAATTTACAGTAATCGGGAAATATTAATGCGAATTACTAAAATGTTGCTTACTAACTGTTTAGTCTTATCCCATTTTACATATTGTGATACTGTGTATGGACCTTGCATAGATAGTGTCGATTCCAAACGTATTCAGAAAGTACAAAATTCCTGTTTGCGTTTAATTTATGGTATAAATAGAAGACAGCACATTTCTCATAAGCTAAGAGAAGCAGGTTATTTAAACATGAACGGTGGACGTCAACTACATGCAGCTTGTTTTTACCACAAAGTAATACCATGAGATCTCCGCCATATCTTTATAACCTGATACAATTTAGAACGGATGTACGCCATTTAAACTTAAGACATCGGGATTTAATTGCAATACCACGTCATACATCATTATTTTTTCGAAGATCGTTTCAGTACAGTATTGCAAAGGTGTATAACTCAGTTTCTTTTGCATTAAGGTCTAGCTGTGTTAACCAATACTACAAAAATACTAAAAACAGTACATTAAATATTTAATTAATTAATACGAAGTATTATATGAAAAATTCATATCCGGTAAGCGCATAATAACTGTATTTATTTATTAGGACTTATATGATGAATAAATAGTGGTGATGGCTAGAATAGTCAGTTTAATTTGGATCAAGGTTAAGTGCAAGAGCAGGTGATCTTGACCCATTTCACCTGAACTTCGCCTTGGGTTTCAACAACGTACAACTATATATGTCGATATCGTGGGAATAATACAAGTGTATAAGTTGTAACTGCCGAGAGGAAAATTAAATTATAGAAGAGACAACATTTGGGCCTTACATTTTAGAACGAGATGTCGGTAGGTAAATTAATACTTAGATCTGTACAAAAAGCCTATGCTCCGAACCGTTGATTTAGAAGTTGACAGTCAATCCATGATAGAATTAAAGATACAGACATTCCGAACATAATAATAGTGGACAGAAGGCACCATTGAGTTTTGTTAGTGTTACGCTTAACTATAGACCGTCCAAACCACCAAATGCATTATGGGGCTTATGGGAAGGCAGTGCATGCTTGCAAAACCTATTATACTGATGGATTACTGCGCCGTTTTATAATACCGGGCCCGATAGCTACGATGTAAGAGACCCAGTTTCTAATCTAAAAAAAAGACAAATATTAACTTTAAATGAACTTATAAATCGAGTTGTAAATATACCGAATAGAAGTTCGATCCATAAGGAGTTGGCCGCATTAGAAGCTAAATATGGGTACCGAGATAACAGTAGATATTACTTTATTAGATTTCATTTTTGCAGTTAATGAATTTTATTTTAAGTGCACATGCTTACATGTATTTAAGTTTATGAATGTTTACTGTACCTAAAAGCAATCTTAATTACATTTAAACAATATGGGATTATACATTGTAGGTAGCGGACCGCGAAAATGTTATTATTGTAATAAATGTTTGTCAAATGATCACTGTTACCACGATAGAAAAGATAATTAGTGGATTTTTAATATCTCGATAATACGTCGTAATTTGCTAATGTTTTAAATATATATTATTTAGATATTTTATGTAAGGAATGTGAGATTGTTTGTAACTGATATTTTTCTAGGGTTGTAAAACACATGTTGGGGGTGAGTAGCAGGTGCACGCTTAAAAATGCTTTACTGAAGGGTCGTAACGAATCATTGGAATTTATTATGCGCTGATTCTTGATTTAAAAATGTCACTAGCTTAATAAGTAATTGTGGGGGTACATACCGCGATCAAAAGGTATCTTTGTTTGTTACTTGAAGCCCGAAAGAGGAATGTAGGGTTGCTATGGACGAATGCATATTTTTAAAATTAAGATGTCGTTCAATAATTAATATGAAACTGTTCCAACGGAAATTAATGTTGCTTGTTTTTGTATATTACTTTGGAAAGATGGGGGTGGATTTTGGGAGTGAAGTGGTTGGGTTCGAAACCGGGAGTAAGGTTAGTTATAGTTAGTGTCAATCGAGCCAGATCGATTTTTGGGTTAATTAAATACCTTCATTGTAAACAGTTTGTAAAAAAATTTCAGGTGTGTACATTTTCATTTGAATTAGCCAAAACTAATTTGTCTTTTCTTTCGAGTGTTATTGTAATGTGTGTTTTTAAATATTAATCTATAGATAACAGTCACCCTTTTTGAAGTTAAACCGCGCAGGTTAACGATTTGTGTCTGTGATCAATTAAGGGAATATTTATTCCAGTGTAAGTATGTATTTTTACATTACTGAAAGCTCGCAGCAAATCATTTACCAGCCCAGATAACATATTAAATACCAAACATTGTCTTGCAAAGGTATCTTATTCGTACGCGGACTCATTAAGCTGAAATCTGCTAAAATAAAAAGACAGTACAGGACCCTCTCACTCTGGTATTTGGGCGAATAGCATTGTTGGTTATATATCGGTCACGATGTTAGTGATCTATTTATAACTTACCCTTGTAAGGCTTTGTTTTAATGAGTTTTTTTTGCGTTTACTTAAGTAGAATTATTTTCCAGCAAGCTGATTTCTCTTTGCATCTGCTTTATTGTAATTTGATTTATGTATTCTGTGCTTTAGTGGTCACTAACAATTGGGTACGTGCAAATTCCTAGCCTGTTTTCTTTTGTCCTTGCCTTTACCTTATTATCACCTGTGCAATTTTACTGTTGTTGTATTTTATATGTACCGTAATTTGTTTTATTGTTTTATGTGCTTATTTACTTAATGACCGGCATGATTGGTTTTTAAAGGGCCACATATTTGGTGTTACGATTTTTATTATTATTTTTATTTTGATTATTTATGACCCAATTGTGCGTGTGACTACATGTGTTTTGGTTATTATTGTGTTTATGTGCTTTTTATTAATTTTCTCTTAATGTTATAATTTTGTACCCACTTTAACCTGATTTAATGGTGTTTTGTTATATATTTAACCCTTTCATTGTTTTTTTTTGTGTTATTTGATTTAATAATGTACTTGTGTAATTACTTATTTATGAATAAAGTGGATTTTATTGGTGGTTCTTTCCCACAAGAGTATATTAACGGGCTGAACCACCGCTGCGCAACGCTCGTTGATTTTAATTTGAGTAGTTTCATTTTTTTTACCTGCCCCTCATGATGCAACACTTACCTCACCCAGTCTTTCTAATTTAGATAGCACAACGTACCTACCACTAGACGGCCACTTCGTTTAATCAGATTTGAGGATTGAGAGTAATTAAATACCAGAGTTGTAATTAAATTCTATTGCCCGGAAAGTCAAAGTATGGCAAGCAATTAATTTGAGTAATAGTAACATTATTGTCAGTAAAGTCAAGAGAAATCGATTGTTTTGTTCTTGAATTTGCATTGTTGCAAATAAGTTCAAATTACGCTTTTCAAGATAGGGTACCTGGGGGACGTTACAATATGAACTTCACATGAGATGTGGTCTCGACGTAAGAACTGACTTGGAAACAAAAATCACATTATGGTCATATTCAATTTAACCAGTAAGGGGTACCTAATAAAGTAACTTTCTACAACTATAACGAATACCGTAATTACGACAATAATTTTTAGATACAGCTTGTTAAAACTGTTTCAAATGTATCAAATCCTCTTATATTATATATTTTTTACCAGTATCTCCCTCGACTATTGCAAATCATTTTGAATACGGTCATTTACGTTTAAATTGCCCTTAAGGTATTAATTTCTAGTTATTTTGTCTTCTGTACGTGTTATTTTTCTGCATTTTGACTGCAATAAGGTTATTATAATTTATCAGCGCCAAGTGGATTCCCTAATTTTATTATAGGTACATCATTTATTTTCAACATAACATATTTCGCGCCCAAATGATATATTTGGATATTCTGGTAATATACAAGAATGCGATCATTGGTTGGTGCTCCTTCCGTTTTCGCACGTTTCTTCGGACTAACTATTGCTTCAGTTTCGTGTTCCTTTTTAATAGCATAGATACTTCGTTCTGAACAACACAAAGCGTTGCTCTCTTCTTTAACGGTTACACTGACGATCAATTTGGCCGAGAAATAATTTAGTGCGTTAAGAGCGAAACGTTTCTCCTTACGGGTGAATGATTCTCCAGTACGTCGTTTTGAAGAGCCAGCTTGAACTTCCACTTTCATATCGAAGAGTCAAAGAAATTTCTACAAAATTAAGTTCTGTAACAGAATTATAGAAATTACCCATCATTACCTTAAAAGACGCTTGTACTAAGTTTAAGCGTTCTGAAAGGAACGATTTTTAATAAATAGAGTTGGTTTAATTTTAAAAATTACGTAGTGCAAACGAATAATAAGATGAAAGTATAAAGAGGTTATGTGTTCCTAAATGACATTTTACTTTCGACAACATTGCCATGAAAGAAAAGGATAGCGTTATTTGTAGATGACTAAAGTTAGTAAAAGAGGAATTTAGTCCATAAGAACCCGTACTGCACTAGGAGGTTTGGACAGACCATATATTATGTATTACTTATGACCCACGTGGCACGCCCGCATCAATAGCAACTTCTTTTGTAACAGACACATAAACTACGACACCTATTCTTCTTTTATCAAGAAAACTGAAAACCCAATTTTGTGAATATTAGTTAAGCCAATGAGTTACTTACTTGGTAAGCAGAAATTTATGAAAACTTGGTCAAATGCTTTTGAAGTATCTAAAGAAGTTACAATTGTTTCATCGGTTCATTTTAATGTATTGTTCCAAACGTGGGTCACATATAAAAGCAAATCACCTGTAGAACGGCTGTGCCTAAAACCATATTGGTAGTCATATAGAAGTTTGCTAGATTAAAAAAAAAGAAAATAGTTGGTGATTGTAGTAGCAATTGGCCGGAAGTTAGAGGAGTAGGGGTTGTCTCCGTTTTTGGGGTTAGGTTAACCATGTGCTAACTTCCCTGGTAAAGGACATTCCCCAAAAGACGGAGAAGCTCAGATAGAACTGATACTAAATCAAGGGAACACTTCATAAAGACAATAGCTGCGATACCGCCTGGACCCCTCGCAAGTTGATTAGTAGCATATCTTTTTCATCATCATTAAGACACGTAATTGATGCAAAAAAATCCACGAAAATATTGGCTTAGCTATAGAGTTAGCTAGTATCGATCCGTTAAATTAAAATACTTATGTTTTGGGTATACACAATAGTCTTCAGTAAATGGTAATATCATTAAGAATTACTTGAAATGTCAAAACAAATTTTTGAAATATTAAAAAATAAATTTTTTTGAACATCTCAAGTAATTATTAGAGACAGTACCATTTACTGAGGATAATTATAATTGTTATCGCAACGTTTGAATTTTGTAAAATATAAATAAACACGATTTAAAAACCCAAAAATAGGTATTTTAATTCTGTGTAATAATCGTGAAAGTTTACATTTTCATAAAATATACCACTAATAGCTAAAGATCAAAATTTAAGATTATCTGAAAGGCATGTAGCTACTTAGTAAAGTTATCTTTGGAAGTCTCCATTACCCTTAATTTGGTGGATAATGTAGTGGCTTTGTTCCTCCCGAAATAGTTTACCGTTATCGTTGTCGCCTAGGGAATGATTTCGGTGTTGTATAAGTGCCGGACCTTGGTTCCTTCTGGAGTTCCATCGTTAAGGTTTTAGTTTTTCGACTGCTTCGTCTGGTGGCCAGATAAGAATGCAAAGTGCTGTTTCTCGGAAATTATTTGTCGTAGGGAGTTGCGGTGAAAAATTTTATTACTAAAGTGGTCAAAAAAGACCATGGAAAATATTTTCAAATTTGTATGGCCGCCAGTGGGCGTAACCGCCATCCTAAACTTTTACAGTGATTTTTTACTGAAATACACCTAGTGAATGTGCCAAAAAATTATATGCTTTTTAAAGCTCAGCTTTACTCGAGTAATTTTTGTTTGACGTATCCATTAAAATAAAGTGGCGGGAGATGATTCAGTGATTTTTTAAATAAACAGCTGTAACTCCTAAACGACTGCACTGATTTTAATAAACTTAGTCTCGTTGGAAAGAGCATTTATTGCTCCATCAAATCCATCTTAACTGTAATATGTCTAATTTTTAGTGATACCACTAGAGCGCGTTTTTTGATATAACATCAGAAAATTGCAAAATTCTCTAAAAAATTAAATGCAACAATATGACTTCCTTTTCATAAAAATGAGATGAAATCATCCCTCAATAGGTTAGTGAAAACTGCATCTCGATATCTTATATCGAAGAATGAAAATTTAGTTATTATACAATTTGAAAAAGTCGATGTTACACCGTTATTTATTCTTATTTATCTGTCTTTTTTCAAGATTCAATGAAAATTTCATGATTTTATAATTTTTAAATAATAAAGGTTTTCATAATTTCAAAAATAAAATAAAAACATGTAGGGACATAATAATCAATGCATAGAATATGCAAGCAGAATAGGCAGAATATTAGTAGTAGGCCATTGATAAAAAACAAATACCTAAAATCAACTTGTAAACAAATATTAAAATTTGACAGACTACGTAATTTATGTTTGCTGCACAAGTAAGTCCATAAAACTACCTATAATGTCTTTTACAAATGATGAAGCTGTTGATATGATTGCGGTATATTTTGAATGTCTTCAAAATGCGGCATTGGCTAAGAGAGTATACTCAGCTCGATATCCAGATCGGCGTCTACGCGATGCGAGAATTTTTCCGCATTTAGTGCAAAATTTGCGTAACACTGGAAGCTTTAGACCAAAGTTGCGAAGAAACTCGGCTAGAAGAATGGAAGACAATATTGTTAATTTCTTAGCATACGTGGAATTTAATCCCCAGGTTAGTATGAGAACAATGTCTCTCGCGTTGGATATGTCACGAATTACTATTCAAATCATTTTAAAGGATCATAGGTAAGTTCTTATGTCACTGAAAATACTACTTTACATGTTCCACAATGTGTTTGTAATTTCAAATTTTATAGAATGCACCCGTATCATATGGTTTTACATCAAGCCTTACATGACGAAGACTTTGACCAACGAATAGATTATTGTCATTGTATGTTGGGTATGATCAGATCCAACATCAAGGTCGTTGGAATGTTAATGTGTGGAGTGGCATCTTGGACGGAACTATTATAGGCCCCTATTTGTTTGATGAACCTTTAAATGGTGCCGTGTTTCTTGATTTTCAGGTAAATCAAGTTGCCTATTTTATTAGAAGATGTGCCCTTGCAATTACGGCAAAATATGTTTTTACAACTAGATAGCATATTTTTCAATACATGTGCGAGAACACTTAAATTTAATATATCACCAGAGGTGGATTGGACGAGGAAGTCTATTTCCTTGGCTACTCCGATCCCCAGACTTAACCTGTTTGGACTTTTATCTATGGAGTCGGTTAAAAAATATTGTTTACGAAACTCCACCGACAACGAGAGACGACATGAAAGTACGAATTCGAGAGGCCATTCGTAGCTTGTCAAGGGCAGAAGTTGAAGCTGCTGTAATGTCCTCGCATGAGCGCCTCCAACAATGCATCGCGGTCGACGGGAGACAATTAGAGCATTTAAGTAGGCATTAAGTAGGTACTTCATGCCTACTTAATTCCTACTGAAGTAGGCATTATTGCACAATCGGTCCTATTTAGGGCGATAAATAAAATTAATAATAAATATTATCATATTGTTACATTTAATTTTTGAAATTATGAAAACTTTTATTATTTAAAAATTATAAAATGATGAAATTTTTCATTGAATCTTGAAAAAATACAAACAAATAAGAATAAATACCGGTGTAATATCGACTTTTTCAAATTTTATAATAACTAAATCTTCTTTCTTCGATATTTTAGGATATGAATAAAATGTCGAGATGCGGTTTTCACTAACATATTTAGGGATGATTTCATCTCATTCTTATGAAAAAAAAGTCATATTGTTGTATTTAATTTTTCAGAGAATTTCGCAATTTTCTGATATTACATCACTAAAAATTAGACATATTACAGGTAAGATGGATTTGATGGAGCAATAAATGCTCTTTCCAACGAGACTAAGTTTATTAAAATCAGTTCAGTCGTTTAGGAGTTACAGCTGTTTATTTAAAAAATCACTGAATCACCCCCGCCACTTTATTTTAATAGATACGTCAAACAAAAATTACTCGAGTAAAGCTGAGCTTTAAAAAGCATATAATTTTTTGGCACATTCACTAGGTGTATTTCAGTAAAAAATCACTGTAAAAGTTTAGGATGGCCCCCTGGCGGTCATATTACAAATTTGAAAATATTTTCCACGGTCCCTTTTTGGCCACTTTAGTAACAAATTTTTTTAACTCTCTACGACTAATAGTTTCCAAGAAACAGCACTTTGCATTCTTATCTGGCCACCCGTTAGAGCTGGCCTGATAACAAATCATTCACTTTTTGATATTTTAAATTAATAAGTGTTATACAGAACGTCTATATAGTAAAGTAATCAAATTTTACGGAAGCATAAATATTAGCGTAACGTACAACCAACTGTAATATCAATCAAAACGCAACTTGCAGAAGTATGCACGAGCGCAATTTCGACATAATCATCATCACCAGGTGTCTATATAACAATGAGGTTGTTTTAAAGTTAAGGTAACCAATTTTGGTGCATTTACTGTGGTTTACAGATTTTAATATATTTTTGTGTGTATTTTATGTTTCTTGTGTTGTATGTACGAACGGTTGAATATGCTGTTCTTTTCAGATTAACTTTTATTATAATCCAAATTTATCTGTGTTTCTTATTTTGTTGTACTGACGAATTTATATCGAAATTGTGTGTGATGAAGACGTTATGAGAGCGCAATTTATTTGTTAAAAACATTAGTTCTTTAACCATATGAATGAGATTTACAATAATTTTAGTAAAGGCCCATACTGAAACACAGCCTATTAAATCTATAGGTAATTTAATTTGAATTGAATGATTTGATTTATCTAACAATTATGTTGACATCTCGATGGTGGTTTTTAAATTATTATTCAGAATACATAGGCTTTTCTGTTTTTTTAAAGTGTAAACCCATTTGTTGTACCGCATTATCCTTACGCGAATAGAAAGTGTTTGTTTTTTTTTGAGATTGAGTAATTGAACTAACGTCATTATTTTTGTCTTTATTTGAAGTAAAGTAATTACGTTCGAAAGGTAAATAAGTGAGCATTGAATTATAACGCAACATTTTTTTGAGTTTGAGCACATTTTGTGACGAATTGATTTAATTACGACTGGTTGTAAATTGATTTAAAGTGATTTCCTTTCTTGGAAGAATAATTTTATGGAATATCAGATTTATTAAGTAAAGTACAGTAACGTAATTATGAATTGAGAGGGTGGTTGACCGATCAACATACGATAGTTTTCGAGTAATCGCAATTGTTTTTTGAAGTAATTTTTGTAGGAATCGATCTACTGATTGTAGACCTCACTGATTGGCCTGATTTGTTAAACAGGTAAGCGAATTTGGCTATTTATTATGGCGAAGCTGTATATTTTTGTCCCGAATTTAGAAATTACATCTCGATTTTGCCGTTTATCAAATTTTAGGATTTTATAAATTTCTGATTGTGTTTGTATAGTTTTGTTGTGAGGTATTTTTCGTTTCAAATTATATAATTAATTATCGTTTTGATGAGCTATTTTTGGGTAATTGAGCCAATGATTTTGGCGCTAAGTTTTTCGAAATATTTAATGAGTTTTGAGTTTTATTCACGCAATTTTGCGGCTTTTAGATGAAGCTTAAGATTTTATTGCAGTTTGAGTGAATTTTGCGTAAATATTTTTGGAGTAGAATTTTAGTAGAGATGAGGATTCTATTTTTGAGTGGACGTTATGGTTTCCTATTAGGTTGGGAGAAAAAAACGCAGCATCCGAATAATTTCTTGTACATTTTAAAATGTAAATATTTAATAAATTTATTCAGCACATTTTCCATGTTTTATATTGTATACTTGTGTCATATACAATTTTCATTAGAGGACGTTTTGTTCCAAATACATACACACAGTTATCATCACACACAAAATTTCGTTTATCTTTTTCAAAATTTACGGAACGCATTTTTTTCAAACAACACGCGCTTCTGATAAAAATAATTGGTCTAATGAATGGTTTATTTGATTGATAGTTCCGTTTATACTGTAGAAGTAACCTTTAGTTTCTATCTCCTTAATCGCCCAGAAAAAGAACCACACATTCCAGGAAGTCCTTTTGCTTGATTTGTATTCTGATTATTATCTGATTATCTTAAATCCCTTAATATTGCCTAGGGGCGAATTGTCCGAAATAAGGAATAATGCGAGTTCAAAGTTGCTGCCTTGTAGGACTACCGAAGTTACTGTGAAGTTTTTACACCTCTCCAATTTATACTCAACATACGATCGACAGTTTTCGAGGTACGAGCTAAAAAAAAAGAAATGGAAAGGCATTTGAGAAGTTCCGGCATCGCAGTTTTCGTAACAAAACGTCGTAGTCGGCTCTGTCAAAGACATTTTTTATATTATCGAGCAGAAATATTACAAAATATTACAATAATCATAGTAAATAAATTAATCAGTTATTTATCCGAATAAATGTTATTAAGTTAAATATCAGCAGAGTATAAAATTAGTATTAACAGTCACAGATAGCAAGCACAACTACGTTCAAATTAGATTACTTTACATGATAACGTTTATTAAAACCATTAGAATGTATAATGAAATCTTTATTTCACTGTTATGTATTACATGTACGTTTGAAGATGTATTAGATATAAATCATGCGTCTGGTTTTCTTACACAAGGTGAGAAAATTTTGTATAAAATGTAATGAAATTAATTTTGAAAGATTTTTATTGGCGAGATTACCATGGTGAAATCCCGAAAGATGCACTAATAGGTGGCCATTACGAATTTAACGTCACAACATACATTGGACAAACAACGTATTCCTCTCATTTAATTCCTGGCCAAATCGTTAAAGGTGATGAAGGTATGCACTTTTATTGGGAGAATGAGGCATATTATACTGACGAGCATGTTAAGGTAATACGTTTTTGAATGTTGTCTGAATATAATAAATTGTTTTGTAGATATTTTGCACTAAACGCCCAGAAAGGTTCAATTGGACACGGGTAGAAAGTGGAAACGTAAAAAATTATTTAAACAAAAATCGGTTGGTGGTTGGTGGATCTCCTCCAGAAAATATGTACATCGGTCGAATTGCGCACCTTGATCATGTTATTGTTGGACGATTTAGTTTAAATTCAAGTGAAGGAAAACCGTTTTTTACAGGTTCTGTTGATAACATCATTGTGAAAGGTTATTCATTTGAAATGTTATACTACATTGCAGAAGCACATACACCGAACCATATACTAAAGCTGACTAGTAACTCGTATGTTTTTGTTATTACTGTAACTATTACTCTATTGCTCAATTTTTTGTAAATATGCTGTGCATACCGTATTATTAAACATAATTTTTTACACGATTTACCTATTTTTGACAATTGTTCGAAGTGCGACAAACAAATGAGTGCTCACCATAAGAGTGCAAGAACACCAACTCGCTATAAAACAATAACAAAAATTATCTTTGCAACCAAGGCATTTTCTGGAAACAGGTCATTGAATTGATACTGATAGTATTAAATTACACCATTCAGTTTCTAGTTTACATGAACGTTTCATCTGAGAAGCAATTGAGATAGGGAAAAGTCCAATGGCACTTAACAAACGAGATGATACCTCAAGAGTTTCACATATTTGGAAAATTACCAAATAACAAAATTTTAGTCAGTACACCTTAAATTTTCATATTAATGAGTCTCAGATCAATATTCAAGAGAAAGGAACCACTACATTCCATGGACCTATTTATTACATAAAGCAAAGCACGCGATAAAATTACATTTTGTGGATACCGCACTTCTACTTGACGGCAGTATATATATATATATATATATATATATATATATATATACTGCCGTCAAGTAGAAGTGCAGCATCAACAAAAAAAAACGATATTCAGTTTTTGGTATGGTAGGATTCAGTATCTAATTTCCTATTAAATGCAATAATAAAAAAGACAGAATCTCTACACTAAGACCGAAATCCCAACCATCAGAGTGCGGTATGTGAATCAGTTTTCAGCTTAAAACTAAGCCAGAGAGTGGCATCTGTAAATAACTAAGGAATAACCCGGCTTCTGCCCGTAGATGCCTCGTTCTTCCTTAGTTTTTTTTTGTAGATACCGCTTTTATGCTTCGAACGCAAGCAAAAACAGTCGCCATTTGCTGCGTTTTGCCATTTCTTTCAGCCAGTCCCGCGTTGTTGTAATCGTGCGTTGTCTGTTGCAAAAGTGAGTTCATAAGAAACACGTGTATTTGAAAGCTTATGCTGCATTGTTTTTGAAATTTTAAATTTTCTGTTTTAAATGTAACGCGTAGTTATGCTTAACATGAATAAAACAAACAGCCGCTGCCAAAACATTTTGGAAATGTGTTCTTTGAAGGAGCCAGACAAGACAACCAATTCAAGTAAGTATGTAGATTATGCATAATTATTCATATTATTGGTTAACGTCGATTACTATAATAATAGCCCCACACGCCTAATACATTTTTTTTGAACACAATTGAAATAAAACAGCTTTTATTATTATTTTATTGTTGAAGAAATCCAGCATAACTGTAACAAAATCGTTGGGAAAGGTTTATATTTATTTCGTTTTGCCAGATTTATCTTTGTCGAATGTTCATATTACGTAGTGTTTCGAGATCTCTAAAAGGTTGAAATTAAATTTGTTACAGAATTATTTTTCTTTTTTACAGAATCGCCTATCATTAGAGAAATTGAACATAATGACGTACAAGTACTGCCTACAATCCACGACAACGCGAAAAAGATGAACTCCAGTCAAGAAATTCATGATAATTCTAACACGATCACTGGTAAAGATTTATATTATTCATTTCGTTTCTCTAGTTTTACTCAGTCGAATGCATACGTTATCAATTATCTCGCTATTCGAGTACCTTAGTCAGTTGAAATTATATTTTTTACAACAGCATTTTTCTTTTCCATAGAATCACAAAAGCTGCCGCAATAGCTCCAGTTAATCAGAATAAGGAATTTATCAATGGAGCAATTGTTCAGGACTTGGGAGTGTATAATAATACTACAGTAGCTGATCATCTTTGTCTCACAAGACGTTTACTTTCTTGATAACATTTCACTTATCGTAGAAAATATGGAAGCTCAAACCATTCCTGAGAACCCAGGAACCATACATGAGATCCCAGTATTCTCAGAAGATGGCATACTAATTTTACCTACTAATGCTGACGTTCAAAATGACCTTGATTTTGCAAAAAGGGGTACCATTCGGAAGAGAGCGAAGCCCATAGAAACTAAAGCCGAAAAAAGGAAGAAACGATAAGATAGTTTAGCAAGAAACCACAAGATATTATTGAAGGTATGTCGAAATGATACATGCAAAAAGAAATGCTTCACTAAAATAAGTGAAGAAAACTCCTGGCAACTTGAATGGCTTCAGAGGCGAACATTCATTCTTGACCACTGTGAACGCTTTGATGTGACGAGACACAACACAAAATCAAGAAGAACCTACAAGAAAGAATACCTTCAGGTATTTTCTCAAAGATGGTAGTGCACTAAAAAAGAAAGTATGTAAGGTATTCTTTCTGACAACATTGGCGTATAAAAAATCCAATGATGGAGTACTGCACAATATGCTACCTAAAATACCTAAAGACTAGCTTATCCTAAATCTTGACAAGAGGGGTAAACAGAACACGTGGAGTCATTTAGTCCGACGATATCCCATTACCGCCGAGAGCACTCACCTAACATCAGATACTTATCATCTGACATATCTGTCAAATTGGTACATGATGATTTTCAAATTAAATACCAACAAATAAAAATGAGCTGTGGTATTTACCGACAGAAACTGAAAAGTCCTCAAAACTTGGTCATGAGGAATGCACAGAATATGGAAGAATAAACGTACATCAGCACAACAAGCACAGCCTTCAAGAAGGTTTCGAAATATTTGAATTCTGGAAATGTCATAACGAAAAATACGTAAAAAGTCGCATTTTGTATCGTATGTTCTCCGAAAATGCTGCCAAAGGTTTAAATGCAATTCATTTTTCTGCTGACCTGGAAAAAGTTATCATCCTGCCGAGAGTGGATATATTTAAAGAAGTTTTTTTGGTAAAACGCTTAATAGTATACAATGAGTGTTTTATGCCCGTGGGAGAAAAAAGTGCAACAGCACCATTCGCAGAAGTATGGCATGAAGGAATTTCAGGAAGTTGCAACTCATAAGTACATTCTATGCGTTCCTTCTGAGCCAAAGAGACACTGAGGAACTTACAATTTGGTTGAACAACTGTTCCAGCCAAAACAAAAACTGCTGCTTGATGAGTTTCTTTGTATACATTATCAACTCGGACATAATAGCATGCCGTATATTAACTGTACATTGCTGTGAGCCTGGTCACTTTCTTATGTGTGCCGTAACTTTCGTCATCAAATTGAGTTGACACTCAAAAAAAAGCGGGAAAAGTGTACGATTTTGATGATTGCTGCAAAACAGTAAAGAGAGCCGGAAATAAAACGCCTAACGTGACGAGGATGAACTATAAGGGACATACACTCATCGGCCATAAAACTAAAAGTTACACTGCAGCCCCGTTTGTCGGATATAGTTTGCATAAAGGCAGTTTGAGGAGAATATACCCTAAAGTACCGGATAAGGTATGATGAGAGCGAAGAGTTGAAGGAATTAAACTTTCTAAAATCATCAGCGATGAAAAAGGGAGGACTGCCTTTTTCCACCGAGTAGAACGGTCCCTAAAGACAGAAAACAAAACGTACTGCACAAGCCAAAAAAGACTTTCCCTGAAAACTGAAAGTTACTCTGGAAGAATTTGCCAGAACACTCATACTCTGATCAGAAGAAGAATAAGAAGTCTAGACTAAGCCGTGCTGAATAACTTTCCTGTTACAGAAAGGTTATTATTATAATATTGCACTAGTTTTCCTGGTTACTGTTAGTAGTTCCATTACTAAAGATGTAATAATTGAATATATTCCTATATGTGAATTATATCAACAGAATAATAGTAATAGGTCGATAGAAATAGGTTTATAATTTCACTCATAATGTTTTTAATAAAAGTCTTTTTGAAATATGTAAATAATATATATATATATATATATATTATATATATATATATATATATATATATATATATATATATATATATATATATATATATTGGGATGTGAATATAACTTCTGGGGGATAGGGTTCAATATAATTGTTTTTATATTAATTATGTTATGAACAACTTACCAATCTTAAGAAAATTTTCAAATGTAGTATAATTTTTTTCTAAAACACCAATTTTGATTGGACCTTATACACCATACAAACATACGATGTAAAATACTAATTCAGAATCGGAGTTCAAATTGTTCATAACCTATCTTCTCAATACATTTAGTTAATTTGCACCGACAATGTTAATTTATGTGGATACACTTCCTTTTAACACAACTGTAAGTTACTTTTGCACTAATTCTTCAGCATTATTCTTCATAATTTCATAAATTATACGAATCTTTCTAATATTGTCTTTATCGTTAACTTGAATCACGTAATTTATTTCATCGACATGTTATCTAATACATGCTATTCCCTTTTATATTAGAACTGAAGCAGATTATGCTACCAGTAAAGACTTTACCTGTTCCCAATTGATATCATGAACAATATTAAAGAAAATACATAATTTATATCTTCCGAAGGTGATCGGAAACTACTAATGTGAAATTTTTCTTGTACAACCATGATTAAAATGCAATAATTGTAAAACTTTACCTCTTTATAACCATCATGTTTCACACTCAAACATATCATCTCAATATATGTATATATATATATATATATATATATATATATATATATATATATATAAAGGGTGTTTCAAAAACGTTGCGCTAACTTCTAGGATAAATAGAAAATTAAAAAACAATGTTGGTTTGGTTAATAAACATATGTCCGAAAATGCCTCCTTAAGAAGATACGGCCCAGTAAAAGTAGCTCCAAAAATCCTTTTTTTTATTATCTCTGAAACGGTTTAAGATACCTAAATGAAATTAATACCACAAATACCGTTGATTAGGTCATAAATGATAGTATTGACAAATTTTTAATATTTTGTCCCCAAACTTTTTTTTATGGGCATCTCTTTTTTTCGCTGCTTTAGAATTTCCATCACATTCCCCTAATGTTAACAACATATCGGTATAGTCAATATTAGTGTACATATTCATTTTCAAAGTTTTTAAAAGCGTTATTAGTTGTTAAACAAAACAAAACTATCAACAACAATGTGTCAAATGAATCTGTCAAAAAAAAAATAGCGAGTCTGTAGTATAGGCCTGCTTAATTCAAGTAAACCAAATTAACTCAATATTTCTTTATTTCTCTATTTAGAATTTCCACTCAATCTCCAACCAGTAATGACTTTCAACAAATACTTTGGTGCAAATTAGTGTCAGTATTTTAGCTTTATTAGATCATCCATTTAAGAGGCAAGTATGTATAACAGGAAAATGAGATATTAGTAATGTGAAATTATTATTTTCATTATAAATGTATAATACGAGTTTACATTAATAAAGAACGTTTTAGTCAAATCAACTCTTATTTAGTTTTTATTTATTGTTTTATGTGTTAAGAAAATATGTGGATGCCGGAAAAAATGCACTACCTTCAATTTGGCCTTTTCGGAGGAAATTAGTTTTCCTGTGACAGCCATACATGCCATGAAAAATGCACGGAATGACAAAAAATGTCATTTTTTCATGAAATAGAATTGAAATCATTACATTAGACGTTGAGTCAAATCACCACATCTCTATACTTGTGTTTCTGAAGATGATTCTACATAATGAGTGATACATTTGTACGGCATTCATTCATGTGTTATCTGCTATGTGCAGGTTCCATTTCGTCTTCCCCATACTTCTGTACCCATCGCCAGTCTTTTTATGTTACCATATGCTCTCCCTTCTTTCAGATCGTCTACTATGTTCACTCTTCTTCTAGCTCTGTTACCCATACTTTCCACTGTCCCTTCAACTACATATTTCAACAAACTATTCTTTCTCAACACATGACCAAGCCACATTCTCTTGCTTTCCAAAATAGTCTCATGCAAAGATCTTCCTTCATCTATTCTTTTCAAAACTTGTTCGTTCCTAACCATTTTATACCAAGTATTCTTCTCCACATCCATATTTCCATACTTTCTACACTTTTCGGGTCTGTCTTTAAAATTGTGTACATTTTACACCCGTATAGCATAACACTCCATAAAAAATACTTGGCTATTCGTTTCCTTAGTTTCAAATCCAGCTTGATACATAACATTCTACTTTTCTTTACAAATGCTTCTTTTGCTTTTCCAATGCGCCTCTTTATTTTTTTCCAACTTCACCAGTCATTAGTTATAATGGTTCTCAGAAATTTACAATTTTCGACCTTTTCCAGCATTTCACCTTCCCACTATCATATTCTCAGCTTCCCCAATTCTCATAATATTCATCTTTTTCTCGTTCATCACTAATCCACATTCCTTTTTGATATCTTCAAGTTGTTTAATCAATAATTTTAGATCTTCTGTATTTTCTGTAAACAGGAGTGTATCATCGGCAAACCGTATAGATTCCATTCTTCGTCCTTCATTATTTACGCCCTTATCCCCTTTCTAACATTTTAAAACCATGCGTTCTGCGCAAATATTGAATATAGTCGGGGATAAAAGACACCCTTGCCTTACACCCTTCCCAAGTTCAAACCAATCCGTTCTGTTTTTACCAACTCGCAAAGCTACCTGCTGCCCTATGTACAACTTTCTGATAAGCCGTGTATTCTTCCAGTCTACCTCCATAAGCTTATTCCACCGAACACAGTCAAATGCTTTTACCAGGTCAACAAATACAAACTCAGACTTTTTCCTTTTTCAATAAGTATATCTGCCAATTACATCTCTTGTTCTCAGTCCCCTTCTAAACCCGAACTGCTCTATCGGTACACTTTCTTCCATTTTCCTCTCAAGCCTTTCATTCAGCACTTTTAACAATATTTTGGTAGCATGTCCTGCCAGACTTCCACGTATTTCTTTCATCTATTTAGAACTTCGTTCTCATCTTTGAATATTTTTCCATTCTTGTCTTCCGCTTCATTTCTACAACCAGTTCTTAATGTTCTATCCCAGGTAATCTCTCTCTTTAATTCTATTATAAACAAAATCATGCATTTCTATTTTATCAAGTTTTTCCATTTCTAACCACATTTTCCTGGCTTCATCAGTTTCTTTTCTCAACTCCGTATTTAGCCTTCGATATTGTTTTCTTCCTTCATTAGTACTTATTTGTTTGTACCCTCTTTTCTCTCCCATCTTTGCTATCATTTCCTGATTTATCCAAGACTTCTTTAATCATACGCCTTTCTTATGACCAATTTTCACTTCAGCTGCTTTTTATTCCTGTTTTAATTCTGTTCCACCTACGCTTTACATCCTCTTCATTTTGTGGTGACTTGAGATTCATTATCTCTTCATCCATAAACTTTCACACTTCCACCTTATCCATAAACTTTAACTTGTCTAAATTTCATTTTCTCTCTTTCCGTATTCTTTTTACCTTTTTAAGCCGAAATATGATTTCCGCCATAAGTAGAACACGGTCACTGTAAAAAATATGGCCCTGATAATCCACACACTCGCTTTACTCCATTTGTTTATCTTTCATCTACAAATACGAAATTTATTTGACTTTGGTAACAATCCCCAGGTGATTTCCAAGTGTACTCTTCTTTTATGATTACTAAACAATGTGTTGGTAACTATCATTCTGTTTTCTTTGCAAAAATCTACCATTCTATCGCCTCTCTCATTTCTCCTTCCAATTCCGTACATGCCAACTACACTTCCCTGGTTCCCATTTTCCACTACGGCATCCCAGCCTCTCATTACTACAACCACCTCTTTCTTTTTCTATTATACCTTCCATTCTGGCTTCTTCTACTTCCTCATCATCATGGTTTGTGGTTGGCATGTACACTTGGTCACTAGTAAACAAGTAAAGAAGAACTTTGCACCATCACTAATTTCCTTTCCCTGTTCTTTCCACCTTGTTTGACATACCCCAATCATATCCAATGTATTTTTTATCATTTCACGACGTAGATTTTCAAGCTTTTCTTCCTTTAGTAGACTTCTAATATTCCAAGATCCTATTCTTAATTTGCCTTTTTTATTCACTTTTTTCATCTAAATGAATTCTTCGGATAATGTCCATCTCGGAGAACCGAGTTGGCGACTATTTTAACTCCAGATAATTTATTATTCGAAGAATTCATGTTCCTTTTTACCTTTTCAGGCATCTGTCGTGAGATACCGTGAGGTTTTTAACGGAGTGGTTTCTCCTTACCTTCCACATCTTGATGCCGGTGGTCCCGAAGAACTCTTCCGCCTTTGGGATGTTGACCGTTGGCACTTGGTACAAGGTTAACTTCTTATTCCGGAAGTCCCTCGGTCGTCACTTCCTCATTAATATTTTTCAAACGCACAACAGTAATTTACTCCCAAAATCAATCAGGTATTATACCATATCCATTAATTGTAATAATTTAAAAAAATATATCAATTTTTGATTAAATTGTTAAATTTTCTTGTTTCACTTGCAAAATTTGGATGCCAATCTTAAGTTAGACAATACCACCAAATTTTAATATACTTAAAATTAATGAAATTTTGTATGAGCTACAATAACGTTGTAGGATCTAAATGATTATATTTCTGTGGCTTATAAACTTAATGGATAGTACCTAAAGTTTTTGTCTCAAAGGATTACAATTCTACACATCTTTCATGGTGGGTCAATTGGCCCCCTGGATTTTTGATCGGGCTTGAGTCTAAAACTGTAAGATAGCTAAAGTGGTTATTTTTGAAAATACTCTACTCAGACAAATTGACCTATAGTTTTGACCTGGATTATATCTATTCTAAACCCTATATTTTTATAAAAAGATAGAATAGCTTGGTATATTTTTGGATCTCTCTAAATCTTTTGATGTTGTGGACCATAAGATACTGTTAAGCAGGGTAGAACGGTAGCTTCCATCAAAACGTGTTGAAGAGGTGTATGACTGAATTGGTTTTAACGCCTGTACATAGAATAAACTACTCTTTCTCTAGAGGTACCCTTCCAACTTATCTTAAGATCAGCAGAATCAAACAACTTCATAAGAAAGGGTCCAAAGTGTTACTAGAAAACTATACCCCAATTTGTCTGGTGTATTTTCAAAAATAATTCAAAAAGTTGTTGCTTAAAATTTGTATAATTTACTTCAGAACACGGCCATTTTAATAAATATTAATATGGTTTTCAAAAACGTAGGTCTTCCGCTACGTCTATATTACAGTTCTTAGAAACCCACGTGGATAAAAATAGAGCATGTCTTTGAATATTTTTGGACCCCTTTCCGGCTTTTGATCTTGTAGGACGCTAATCATTAACATTGGCCACCTAGGAGCAATTACTAATAAAAACTTATACAGTTCAACTAATAAATAATGGAATCAAAGTGCACTTTCTCTTAGTCTTAAATATACAGAAATAGAATTGGTCACTCCTTTGATACCGTCGTGTTTTAACACACTTTCTCTGAGGTGAATTTTTGAAAATTTTCGCGTTTTATATATCTGATTAAAAAATGGAGTGGGTGTGCCGAAAAATAGTATATGTAAACTGGGATTACTGCATTTTATTGACCTTGCTCGGATTAATGTTCCGAGTGACGCGTCATACATTAAATGTACAGAGCGTCCGCTAAAATGTCCCTTATTGTTATCGATAGATAATTTTAAAAAGCTAGTGTTTTAAAAATTAAAGACAATTAACTTTAGTAGCGCTACTAATGCAACCACGAAGGATGGGAGTTTTCCGCTACAAGTAGTCGTATGTCAGATTACGTAGCTACATTTGTCAATTTATGGTAAACATGACACCTACAATGCCACAACGTCTGCAATGTGTTTTGTGGTTTCAACAATTCCAAAGTGTTATCGGTGTTCAGAGAGAGCATAGACGAGTGTATAACATCAGCACAGCTCCTAAATACGACATTAGTCGTTGGTAGCGCTCGCTTAGAGAAAATGGTTTCATACGTAGGCGGTGTTCTGGTGGTCGTCGACGTGATCCAGCTGAAGAAGCTCGCGTGGCTCAAGCAATGACGGATAGTCCTCGAAAAAGTTTGCGCCGTTTATCTTTAGAAATGAATGTACCATACACAACATAGTCAGAGATTACCTGAAAATGTACCCATACCGATTATAGAGATAATGAAGCAAGGCTCCTCAATTTTGCAAATATCGCATACAAGCAGTTGAAAGAAAAGCAATTTTTTTAGACAAGTCGATATTTTTTGATGAAGCAATTTCCATGTTAGTGGAAGAGTGTATTCTATAGTGGGGCACGCATAATTCGCATGCAACGTACGGCTTACAAAGAGCATCTCCTAAAGTGAACGTATGGTGCACCATTAGCCGTTTTAGAATGTATGCTGAAAACACGATAAGATCAGGGCCGCATGTAGATATGTTGCAGTTATTCGTTGCTCCTCAATTCGAAAATCATAACGTCATTTTCCAGTAAGACAGAGCTCCACCATACTGGTCAATAGAAGTACCCCAGTTTATTAATGACACATTTCATAACAGTTGGTGTGGACGAGATACCTACTCCTTGGCACGCAAAATCGCCAGACCTGATCCCTCCAGACTATGTTGTATGATGATTTGTAAAGAATACAGTCTACGCGCTGCGGCCACGTGCCGTAGATGACTTGAAAAGAAAAATCACAGCAGCATTTAGGCAAATTATTTTGGATACGTTAGAAGCTACGTGGCAACAATTGGCAGCACGATACGATTTCTGCTGTCAGCGTAATGGCGGTCATGTTGATGACTAAATAATCTCTCATATCTGCGGCTTACGGATCATCCGGTACTATTAACGCAGTTGATAGTATATTATGATCTTCCCCGACTTCGAGCTACGATAATGAACCACACGCCATACACATGTTAAAAATACTATTCTTTTAGTGCACTTTCTGTGTGATCATAGATTTGTTCAGCTCGACCAGTGCAATGTTCTATAGTGACATCTATATTAAAAACGTATCATTTTTTTTTAAATAGAACATGTCATAGTAAAATTAATAAATACACTAGGTAGATAAAATTTTATTCTAAAGAAGTATATACCTCAATTACTTAAATACGGTAAACAAAAATAATACTGTAAATTTATACTTCTATTTTCCTTTTACTGTATAAAAAGACCTCGAAGAAAAGAACTTTTAAGTAACTGGAAAGCGAGGAACTTAGATGTGGATGATGAACTACATGTAAACTTTGTTCGATTGTTTGCAAAAGTAAAACAGTAAAACAGAAGCGAATTGTACATTTTATGTTTTCATTTTTATCTACGTAAAGGTACATAAGATTATTAGTTATCACTACCGGCTGCCTCTAGTTAAAGGAAAGAAAAATAAGAATTGGCTTAGATAATAATTCTAATTTCACGTTTTCTTGCTTACACCTTCCTATCGAATTGCTATCTGTAAATAGAAAATATTCTTGTAAAATAAGCCACACTAAAATATCGACCATGCATAAATTTTAACTAGAAATGTATTCAAGTGGTAAAATAAGTAAAGTGTAGTTGTGACCAACAAATCCGTATTCTGAATAGCTAGTTTCTAGAAAATCTTACGACTTTTGCATACGTACGTCAACGTAACCCCAATAAAAAATAACGTAAATTACAAATTTTGAACCAATCACATTTCAATTAACGGATAAGTGTTACATAACACTTATAGTTTTCGTGTAATCAAAAAGGTGCAGCTAACTACAACAAATAAATACAAAAAATGAATTACTTATTAACATTAAATATATAGTTATTATATAACTCGATAGCCAAGGGTAAGGATTTACACAGTTTTCATTATTAACTCTTCTCTTGTGTTCGAGTTAATATGACCCAATCGCGTTCTTCTAATGTGCATAATTCGTTAATTTATTTAAATATTTCATTCCACTGCACGACTATTATTTCATCACTCTAAGACGGTGTACCTAGATTGATATTACAACGTGATCAATCTCAAGTGTACTGTAGTGGTATGATAAAATTCCCTAGTTGTTAATATTGTTGTGTTTTGCAGTTGGCTGCTTTGAATTGTTAGTCGTTTTAGTTCATGTCAGTTTATGTCATATTATACCTTCGTTTTTCACTTTTGTGTTTTCTTGAGTTATTTACAAACTGTCTATATCAAGACAAATTATATATTTTGAATTTCAAATTATGATATCGAATTTAATCGGCATGCCGTTTTCAATCGAACACGACACATTCATTGTTGTGGCTCATTTTCGTAGCGGCTTCCAAGATGGTAATGGGCAATGGCATTATTCATTGCAATCATGCATCGATCAATTTACTGTTGAGTACCCAAATGAAAATATTAGT
Organism: Vesta saturnalis; assembly: GCA_036346205.1. Taxonomy (NCBI): domain Eukaryota; kingdom Metazoa; phylum Arthropoda; class Insecta; order Coleoptera; family Lampyridae; genus Vesta; species Vesta saturnalis. The sequence goes on from JARFJB010001332.1 coordinate 698,182, forward strand.
TACGAAACATTTAGTCAACATCGTAATCGATTGATAGCTCGATTCATGGAAACTGGTAGTATTTTAAAACGCAAACGTGAAGCTTCGGCTACTGTCTTAACAGAGGACACCTTTGCAGATATCCAAGCAAGGATGAATGCAAGCCCCAATAAATCTTTGCGAAAACTATCTGCACAAACACGTAGGAAAAATTTTACCATACAAACACAATTTTACATAAATAATTTTTAGATGTATCCTATGGAAGTGTCCACACTGCAGTAAAGAAGAATTTACATTTGTACCCGTACAAGGTGTCGGTATTACAACAGTTGCGAGATAGCGATTTTCAGCTTAGAGTAAACTACTGTCAATGGTTCAACAATACGATGAACAATGATTTACTGGATGTATCTTTTTTTTCTGATGAAGCTTGGTTTCATCTGTCCGGTTACATAAATAGCCAAAATTATCGTACGTGGTCTGCAAAAAATCCACATGTATTTCGAGAAACTACCTTACACCCTATCAAGGTCGGTGTCTGGATAGCAATATCGCGACAACGAATATTTGGACAGTATTTTTCGATGGCACAATTACTGCGGCAAGATACAGGGAAATACTTTTAGAACCATTTATTAATAATTTGGATGATCGTGAATTACGAAACGGGTATTTCCAGCATGACTCCGCTACCCCACATACTGCACAGGCTACAATTAATTATTTACGAGACTTCTTTGAAGATAGAATCATTAGTGTAAATCGTTGGCCACCGAATTCACCAGACTTGACACCGTTAGACTTTTTTCTTTTTGGTTATTTAAAAAACAAAGTGTTCAGCAGAAGATTGCATACTCTTCAAGAATTGCGAGATGCTATAACTCATGAAGTTCATAATATTGATGCCGAAATGTTACAAAATGTATTTGCGAATATGCAACGTAGGGTGAACTTATGTTTACAATTTAATGGCGGTCATTTTGAACATATGCTGTAAAGCACAGTGTGATAACTAATGTGTACCTAAGGAGTTAAAAAAAAACTGTAAGACATTATTCCATAAACATGTACTGTAAATTTTATTTAATTATAATGAAATTATAATATTTAAATACTTAAGATTCATTATTTTGTAATGATGTAATCCAATCATTAAATAATATTTTATTTATTTTGTTGTATTTTATAGGGATGCAGTCTAATCAAATACAAAATAGTCATTATTTACATTAAGATAATATTTTATAATATGTATAAGTTAATGACCTTCATACAGATTTGAAACTGATCGTAGTTTTTACTCGAACCATGCTCTAGAGTAGCTAGAGCAATACAGCTTCTTACCAACCTATCAGTGGTACCAACTTAAATATTTTGATCATGTGGTATACACTTGAGATTGATCACTCTGTAGAAAATTATAATTAGTTTTTTTTAATATATTTGTTACACTCACTGTGTTTGGGTCTATACGGGGTGTCCAGAAACTCTACGGACAAACTTTGCGTAGTGATTCTAGACCCAAAAATAAGAAAAAAAGTTCATATAAACCCAGGTCCGGAAACGCTTCGTTTAGGACCCACAGGGTGTGAAAAAAAATTATTTGCCTCGGTTGATCTGAGAGGCATCGACCAAGTATACCTTTTTTGCTTCGAACTGAAATGGGAACAAACTAATTCAAACGGAACGTCAATATACCGGGCGGTAAAAAAGTTAAGGCCAATTAACTTTTAGCATACCACTGTAGATGCCTGCGATACCTTCAGAAATAATGTCTGGACACCCCGTATTACCCGGTGATTTGTGTGGTTCAAATTAGAATAACGAGAAGCAGATTTTTATCATAGACGAGTGTATTTTATTAGTTTTGTTTTGTTTTCATAAATACAAATAATTTACATAATATTGCCACATTATTGCGCAATATTGCGCATATTGCAAGCGTTATTTGCGTACCGGTTGTTTATTCCTGTTGAGACTTGTCTGTGGCTCCGCGTATAAATGCAACTATGTGTGTTAGTTTCGTAGTAAATATTAAACTTCATGCTATACTCTAATAAGAAAATGTGTAGTGAGAGAGTGCTTACGGATAGTAAACTTGAGAACTTTTGCGTATTTCTGATAGTGATTCTAATGCATCTGAAGAAGATGACCATTTGCCCGAAACCGCGATGTATAAAGGCGAATCGGTTGATGGAAGTTACGATTTCAGATGAAGCTGATACGGATAATCACGTAACTTCAATAGATCGTAATATAGTATGGAATGAAAAGACACATCAATCGGGAAGGTTATCAGCAACAAATATTAGTTAGTTAATTCCTGGACCAACAAGGTATGCTACGTCGCGAATAATTGATATAAAATCCGCGTACTTCTTATATTTCATACCCAAAATTGTAAACCTAATTTTGAAAATGTGAAATTTAGAAGACAAAAGACTTTGTGGCGACACGTTTCAAGAACTAACATTAATTGAACTAGAAGCATATTTTGGCCTACTGTTTCTAGCTGGAGTGTATAAATCTTATGGAGAGGAACAGCCAGTCTGCAGGATGGAAATGTAAGTCGTCCAGTATTCAGAGCAACGATGTCCCTATAACGATTTCATGTCATTGCACGAATAATTCACTTTGACGATAAAAAAACTCGACCACAACGACGCCAAACTGATAAATTAGCTCCTGTGGGATGAATGGGTTGCAATTCAACCTAAGCTCCATAATGTTCACGAACATGTAATAGTAGATGAGCAACTCGTACTTTTTAGAGGTCGTTGTCCTTTTAGACAGTACATCCCGAATAATCCTGCCAAATACGGTGTCAAGATTTGGAATTTATGCGATTCTGTAACTGCTTATGCAAATAACATGCAAGTTTACATCGGGAAAAAAAGAAGGTGAACCTCCAGATGGAGATCAAGGTAAAAGAGTTGTGCTAGATCTTGCTTATGGTATAAGAATTAACAACGTAACGTGTGATAATTTTTTTACCTCGTACCATCTGGGGCAGATGCTATTGAAAAGAAAAATAATCATACTCGGCACTATTCGCAAAAATAAGTCTGAATTGCCAGCTGCATTGGTCTGCAATAGAAATGAAGTTGTTTCTTCAAAATTTTACTTTGCCAAGTGCACGTCGATAGTTTCCTATATTCCGAAACGGAATAAAAATGTTACACTCATGAGCACCACGATAACGGAGTGTGTAACCAAGATCATAAAAAGCTGTTTATGATTTTAGATTACAACAAACTAAAGGTGCTGTAGACACGTTAGACAAGTTAATAACATACACATACAGACGGAAAACTAAAAGATGGCCAATGACTGTCTTTTGCAATACTATGAATGTTTCAGCTTACAACGCTTATGTTCTGTGGTACGAAGTAGCTCTAACCTGGAATGCTGGAAAACTTACAAAACGGCGACTATTTCTTGATGAACTGGGCAATTCCTTGATCACTGCATAATTGAAAGAAAGAAAACGTCTCCCTCGAAGTAGTCCTGCAGCTGAAATGGTTATAAAGCCACGTTCTTCAACCAGTAATGCCGAAGTAAGGGAATCAACCACAACCAAGAGTAAAATATGTAATTTTTGTCCCTCTTCAAATGATAATAAAACTAATATGGTATATTATAATGGCTCAAAATACCTATGTAAAGCTCATGTATATTACTACTGTCAAGACTGTAACAAATAAATGTATATGCCTAACTACTACGTTTTTCTTATTGTTATTTATTGTTATATCAATATAACGACAATAAAACGACAACTATAGGCTTCCGGGTCATAATGACCCGAACACAATAAGTGAAACCAAAATGTTAACACAAAAGAGGGTTAAACTTATGGAACAGTCAACTAAAATACATTTTGTGCATAGTTCCTTTGCTTTGATAATACTGCCTAAGAATACATTTGAGCTGTAGCTTGAGAAAATTCAACAAGCACTCATGTACCAGTTAGCCAGTATTTTCGGCAAGTTACTATGTTCTTAATGTATTACTGTTGAAAATATTTTGACTTAATTAGCAATTTCTTTGAAAAAGCGATACATGTAAATGGTTTGATTGCATCATAACGCACAAAAAACAATTTATAAACTTTTTAGATAATTTTTGATTTTTTGTTTAATACTATCTTACTGAGACTGAACGTTGTTTTTGTTCATATGTCCTGTATAAGAAATATAATTACGTTACTGTCAATCATAAAGAATAATATGAGACGTTTCGATTTCCGTAAAAGCTTCTTACCGAACGATTAATAGATACCAACAAAATTTTGTTAGACCCAATTTTTTACAATCACAATATTGTACTTATCTAATTATAAACGGTCTGATCTTAACGAATTACACCTCGTTTGTGATTGTCAAGTTACGATACGCGATTCGACGCAAAAACTGTTGAATTTTAGAGTTAATACTCACAAACTTGCATATTGAAATATTAAGGTACTAGATAAACTTTTATTTACATAACCGTACACAAGGTATAATTTACAAAATTCGCTTCACTCGTTTTGATAAACATACACTCATCAAATAGGGGTCTTCATAACTGATTACGCATCGCTAGTGCCTATCGAGCTTGGGGTTGAAAGGTAGTCATTAGACATTCATGTTTGTACTTTTCGTTTGGGAATGGTTTACATAAAAACACAAAAAGTTAGATCAATTTAATCAAATATTACTTAAGCAAATTGAGAACCGTTATCAGTATTAGTTTATACGACTACAGTTATTTTTAAATTCATGATAGGACTAAAAGATAAAACTATTTTAAGGATTAGTAAATTTATGCATTTATAAAAACCATAATTAAACTAATATATTGCTTTCTCGAATTGGAAGAACGAAAGTTTGATACATTTTTTTGATAAAATTTGGAAATACAAAACAATTTCACTTATCCAAATTAATTGTTTGTGCTGCTCCGGTCGCAAATTACATTATATTATATTAGATTAGATTTTATTTGTAACTTTACAATACTAATATAACTAAAATAATTATTACATTATTAACTACTATACGCTAAGAAGTAATATCAGTGTTGACTCTCTACAAGCAGATAACAATTACCCATTAATTCCCAAGGGCAGAAAAACACTTTTTTTCAATGAAACTTTATATACTAACTACAAATACATCAATTAAGATAAATTAGGTGGAAAAAAAAATTTTCGCCAGTACAAACGGCACACCATAATGTTTTGTATACGAAACGTTGGGACTAGCGCGCATCGAATTTACCGGGAGTGAAAGTTTTCGAAACAGTCTGGGTGTAAATGGACTTGACATTTTGCACATATATAAAGTGTGTTAGACTTGCACTGTTTGCGTCTCCTTCTTGTTTTATTCTCCTGTTGTTTTATGATGTGTCCAATACCCAGTGTCCCAATAAAATGTATACACTCTTTAACAGTTCATAACAACCATACTTTTTTTTTCAGTTGTGACTGCTTAAAATAATGGCTGGAGTCAGACTAAACTTTGAGAAAAGAAAATTCATTCTAAAGTGCTACTGGAAGACTGAGAACGTAAGTGAAGTGCAAAGATGGTTTAGGATGGAGTTTCAACGAGATGCACCAACGAGACTCACAATTACTCGTTTGCGAGATAAGTTTGAGGAAGAAGGAACTGTTAAGGATGTCCATAAGAACCATTCCGGAAGACCACGATCATCCACCAGCCCCACAAGAGAAGGATGTCATTCAGAGATTTCAGAAATCACCTAGAAAATCTGTCCGGCAAGCGGCTCGTGAGGCAGGAGTTTCAAAATTGAGCGTCCATCGCATTTTGAAGCGTGCCAAATGGAGAAGTTTTATTCCTAGATTAGTGCACGCTCTCAATGAAGATGAGTATGACCGCAGAATCCAATTTTGTGAGTGGTACCAAGGAAAATGTGCAGAGGACAATCAATTCCCATACAAGTTTGTTTGAAGTGATGAGGCTACGTTCAAATTAAATGGTTCAATAAATCTTCACAATTGCACCTACTGAGCAGCTGACAATCCTCATGTGACAGTGGAACAGCATGTGAACTTACCAGGAGTTACAGTGTGGTGTGGTTTGTCAGCATTTAGTTTAATTGGACCTTTCTTTTTTGATGGTACCGTGAATGGTGCAAATTACCTCAACTTACTACAAGAATCTGGTATGCCACGCATCCAAGAGATGTTTAGGAATGAAGAATGGTACTTCCAGCAGGATGGAGCACCTCCCCACTATCATCGTGACGTAAGGGCCTATCTTGATGGCCACCTGCCAAACAGATGGATAGGCAGAAGAGGAAGTACCGAGTACCCTCCACGCTTACCGGATTTGACCCCCATGGATTCTTTTCTGTGGGGGCATGTTAAACACAATGGTTACACCACAAACCCAGCTACAATCGATGAGTTGAGAGCAGCTATTGAAAGAGAATGTGCTGAAATACCAATTGAAATGATTAGGAACGTTTTGAATTCAATCAATCAGCGTTATCAGCTGTGCATGGACCACAATGGCCAACAATTTGAACATTTTCGATAATTGACTAGTTTCTACATTTGTTAACATTATTTTCATTTTTGAAAGTTTTCTGTATTATAATAATTGTTAGTGTTATAGTCATTTAAAGAGTGTATACATTTTATTGGGACGCTGGGTATTATCGAAACGAATTTCTGCTGGACGGTCGCCCGAGATTTGTTTTGTTTGTCATACCGTTACTATTTGCGTTGTTCTCTTCAGAACAAAGTTCAGTCGCTTCTTGCGTTTTCATCAAAGTAACGGCTACATAAGATTTAAAATCTATTTGAGATGTTCTTTTCCTGTTTGCAAGGTTATATATTTTCCAGGCATTCACTATAACACTGTCAACTAGATTTATAAATAGTTGCCACCACCATTTTTTTCCTATTACACGAATTCTGTAATTTGCAATGTCGTTATCATGCAGGTCGACGCCGCCCATATTCTTATTGTAATTAGCGATAACCAGCGGCTGAGGAATACCCACCACCTTCTTTTCTTTCCTGTTGTATCTTTTAGCGGACACTAAAGGCTCAATGCTGCAATTATTCGTAGCAACGATTACAACAGAATTATCATTCCAACGCACTAATAATATTTCGTTTTTCCCATCAAAACAGAAATCATATGTTCCTCGCTCTTCTTTCTGAAATTTCTTCACTGCTTGTAATGTGTTATTACATGTGCGATTTTATCGAATTGTTCCTGTGACATAAAATCCTCTAGTTTTTAGCAAACAAAACAATTTATGAGACGAAAAAGAGTCGTCGAAATATATGTGATGTCTAGACGGATCCTCGGATCCTCGACTCCAGACAAGTGATCTAAAACAACCTGTTCTCCTAGACCTAATTCAGTTTTTTGTAAATTCATGTTCTTTCCACCATATAGTATAAACTTATATAAATATCCATTCGAACTGCATAGACACCATAATTTGAAACCAAACCGCACAGGCTTTCCTTTCATGAACATCTTACAACTGTGCCTCCCAAAATATGGTACCATCCCTTCGTCTATGGATAAATTATGCAAAAATATTCCAAATTGCATATTCTTATCGTTTATTGCATCAAAAATGGGTCTCAGTTTGGAAAACTTATCATTTTTATCCAACTGGTCATTATTGGAAAATGTAAATTTTGTTTTATCGATTCAAATCTATTCCGACTCATGCAACTCCGTACTAACTGGACACCTTTGTCTTCGTCTTTCGACCAATACATTTTTGTCGCTGGTAAGGAGTGATAACCCGAAAAAATTAATATGCCAATAAAACGTTTCTGAGTAGTGATATTTAGATCTAAACCATGTCTATTATTACCATTAGCATATTTTTTTGAGAAATCGACAATTTTCTCCAAAACATCATCCGAAAAATATAAAGAAAATACTTCGTAAGGAGATTTTCCACTGACTTTACGCTCAATATCTTCTAGTGCGATCTGTTCTTTTATTTCCGCAAAACTGGCGTATGCTGGAGTAACTTTTCTCCATATCGGGATTATCTTCTTTTCTTTATTTTTCGAAAGTTTCATTTTTTTCGAAGTTGATGGTATTACTTCTTTTGGAATTTCGTCTTCATCAAGATTTGTGTGAACTTCAAATGTACCCGCTATATGTGGCATCTCTGTATCATTTTCTGATATATCATCTTCAAAATTTTCTTCATCCGTAAGTTCATCTACAGGGGGCGGGATGTACACTGCGTCAATGTTTACAGCTCCTTCCAAATCATCATCTTCTTCCAAGTAAGACAATAACTCCGCGGTAGATAAAGGCCTTTTCTTTCCCAAGACATAACTGACAAATAAATGCCACATTTAGAAAAATATTTTTGTCATTCAAAATAATTCATCAATACATAATAATTTGTTGAATGACAAATACACACTTGATTTTTATAAAAAAAAAAGTACTAAACGAACGATTCACTAGGAAAAAAATTACCACGTTTGACAACACCACAAAGCAAGACAAGTTTCATGTAATTGTAGAAACAAACTGACCAAATATGCGAAAAGAAGAATCGACAAGCAGAATATCCCTCATAATAATAAATTATATAAATTTACAAAACGAAAATAAGAAAAGCAATAAGGTATTATTATTTGCATTACAGCATCATAAAATGCAAGAAGACTTTTCTGCATTCCGTCCCGTTGGTCATAAAACATCTGAAGCAAAGATGCCTAGAAATCCCAACGTTTCGTGAATGAAACGTTTCAGAGAAATTTGAATATCTCGTAAACTAATAAAGTAAATGCTAACAGGTAAAAACGTTTCACTAAATAAAATATGAGGGAAGACGAATCCATGAAACGGTTTGTCATAATTTGAATATAAATATTTATTTTTTATAAGAAAAGTATCGCAAGATTAAATTGGCCTCTAGGGTTCAATCTATTTATACACCACAATTAAAATGTTATTTTATTTTTCACAATTTTCATGATACGTGGTAAAAGGCGATGTCTTCTTTCACTGAGAAGAAGTTACAATTAAATTTTTCAATATATAATCTCAAAGAAAATAGGAAGTAAAATGTTTCGTATACGAAACGTTGGGAATTAATAGGTTAACAACCACCTAACAATTATGCTCAACAAATCTTATGTCATTCCAAACATACTTGTAATTTAATAAGCACAACTGCAGTGCATATGCGTATATGAATATGAATCTGAATCATAGAGAATGCGTTCGAATAGTTACACTAATTAATACTAGTCTAGACCGTATTGAGTAAACAACAACACGTTTCTTAGCTATTTTTACCTTCCAACCTACATATACATATGTAAGAATAGAAGGTTATGAAATCGACTTTTTTTCACTAAAGCTAAATCGATTTATTTGCTCATTTCACAACGTTTGGCAAAGTTTCGCCAAGATCGACCGTGTGTGTGAGTGTCTGTGTCCGTGCCCGTGCCCGTGTCCATTCCCGTGTCCGTGTCCGTGTCCGTATCCGTGCCCGCGTTCGCGCCTGTGTATGTGTGTGTCTACGTCTGCACCTGTGTCTGCGTCTGCCCCTGCGTCTGCGCCTGCGTCTGCGTCTGCGTCTGCGTCTGCGTCTGCGTCTGCGTCTGCGTCTGCGTCTGCGTCTGCGTCTGCGTCTGCGTCTGCGTCTGCGTCTGCGTCTGCGTCTGCGTCTGCGTCTGCGTCTGCGTCTGCGTCTGCGTCTGTGCCTGCGTCTGCGTCTGCGTCTGCGTCATATAATTGTAAAACCATAGAGTAAGACGAGAGATAACATAAGCCACTTTAACTGGAAACTTCTGTTACGTGTTGACCGTAACCTTTGAAATTAGTAAAGAGCCCGTATGTATTTATAAACGCATTTTTTAACTTAGTGCATAAAAATGTGATCGGAAGCGATTAAAAGTGGTTACATGCTGTGTTGTGAGTTGTGCTAATCGATCCGCACAATAAAGTTTAGGTCAACGAAGCACGGAAGCGGGAAAAAACATTTTATTCCACACGTAAGTACAGTATAATATTGGTTTATTTTTATCTGATTAATTATAATAAATACCGGTTAGCGTAGAGAAATGTGTTCTAGGCTTCGACTTAACATTAAAAAATTAATTTAATATAATATTACGGCATAAAATTAAAAGAAATTGAATCAAATATTTTACTCGGTATTAAGCACTATTTTAAATAAATTTGGTTGATTTATTTCCATTACTCCTAATTCACATTAGTTGTATTAATAATTAAAGTGTACATTAAGTAAACCTCATTACTTCCAAGTCATTTCAAAGTTATTACTCTCTTCTCCAAATTTACGAAAATAAAATTTCACATCATTTAATTGTATGTCCCCCAAAAGTATTTATTACCTGTCGTACTAAAATCATAGTATTGTAATATACTTTTACTCATTTATCTAATACAATTAGTTCATGAATATGTGAAATTTATACTAAAACATGAATTCATTATGTGTGTAAAATGAATATTCAAAGTTCATAATCAAACCGGATGATTTATAATAAATTTGTTATATTTTCGGGTCACTAAATATCTATGTATGTACGTATATACAATGTGTTTTCTAAATAAAATTGTTGCAAAATTATGTATTTACAGTATATATTTATATATTCATAAAATGTTACTAAAAATTTATGATTTTGGTTTTATGTAATAACATTATAAACATTTTTGATGAATTTAATTTGTTTCAATTATTACGAAAAATATGCCTAGTCCTAACTCTATACGTAAAGAAATTATTCTTGTAATATGTGTTAAACCTATCTTAACAGTTAATGCAGAAAATTGAAAGAATCGACGCAATATTAAAACACATTAGAGCATATGGTATTTTAATGTGTTGGTCAACGCGTTTCGCTGGTTGCATTAATTCTCGCTCCCCCCTTCCATCTGTTTCCAATTTGCGCGCCTATATACTATTAGTACGTCCCCTCTCGTCTTACTCTATGTATAAAACCGGTAGAAGTGTATAACTTTTAATATAGACATTAAAAAAAATTTTGTTTTTCATTATATCCAATTTGTGATTATGACATACAGTAAATTTAAAGGCATTGCTGGTCAAATGATCTCGAATTAATAATCGAAATATACAGGTAAAATGAGAGAAATTGTAAATCCCATTAAAGTGAATTTACGAGAAATGTATTTTTGCACGTTACAATTGTTAGGCCATTATTAGCTCTAGTTCATGATGTTTTCCCGCTATAAATGTTTCTAACAGGTGGCGCCTTTTTGACATTTTTATCTGATTTTGACGTTTTTGCAGTTGTAACGGGTGCCCTTTTGCAGCATTAAGTAAGAACCCCGCCAACACCACTGATCTATGCCGTGTGCGCAAATTGCCTTTACGGGCTGATGCCTCTAATGACTATTTAGCCTATAACAAATCAAACTTAGATTACCACGCGCTGCTCCTACACGCTGGATTTTCAAAAGCCTAACTATGATCACATTATTTGAACACATTCAAAGAATGTTTAGACAGAATTATTGACGAAGATGGAATGAATTCAGTTACTATTAGTGAAGCAAGTGGTTTATTGAAACATTTGGATTTCCTGGAATTTTTCTACTGGTTGAAAATATTTCAGTTCATCATGCCACATGTTGAAATATTATTTAGTCAGACTCAAATGCTCAACCTGCAAAAGGCAATTGAACAATTCCAGCAGCAAATTATTCGAATTAGAAATTCTACAGATAATGACGAACAAGAACGCAATAATGAAGAACCTGCAAGGAAAAGACAAAAACGACAGCTGGAGAGATAACAGAGATGTTATTGCAAAGAAAGTATGTGGCACTACTTTAAGCCAAACTAGCCACCGATTTCATTTTAGGGATCACTTAAGTGCAACAAAATTATTTGATTCATAATTACACAAAAAACATTTTGATGAAACTGTGAAATTTTGTTCTATGTTGGACAGTGTAAAATTGAAAGTGGACTTTCAGCAATTTATGAGCGCGATGACATGTGTGACGTAGGTGGTATTTTGCCACTTTTAGTGGCAAAATACCAAGAGTGAGATTTATTCATTTGGGAATTCTAAAGCATACAAATCCAGATTCATTTCAACCCTGAAGTAATATTACGCAACAGTTTCCAAAACGCTGACCCAGCATGTAACCATTTCGTTATCTACAGAACGATCAAGAATAAGGTATTATGATTCCATTAATTACTCTTAACATTGATTATTGATTAGGTTATAGCGGTACTAAAATTAGCATTAAGATATTTCCGTATATAATTAAATATAGGTTATGTAATACAATTTGTTATTGTAGAAATTTTCTTTTAACTTTATTGTATAATGGTTTACTTGTTTATTGCATATTTAAAAACAAGTTGGCGTCCGAGTATTTAACTATTAGTTTCAGGAAGAAGCAACCCCGGTTTTAAAGCTAACATAAGGTACATGTGGATATTTTATGGTCAATCGATAATTTTATAAACTTGGCCCACTTTAATGTACGACTGAGCATAAGGCACAAAATCTTTTAGTTATTACCCAAACTGTTAAGTAGCTAAAATTTGTAGCCATGGGTGTAGAAGTATACTTATAGAACCTAAGGGTTGTACACAGTCTATCCTGGATTTTGACAATAGAGTGATAGACGTCCTTTGCAGCATAAAAATAGTAGAATGGATTTCATGAACAAAAAAAGGCAAGTTTTTTCTTGTGTCTACCCTCTTTCATAACTCATGAGTCGCCACTGATTTGGACCAAGGAAAGACCAAGCTTAAGCCTATGTTCCGACGAAGAAATATTAGAGATAAATGCTACAGAGTGTTCAAAATATATGTTCAAACCTGCGAAATTTGATATTCAAAAATATCACTTTTCTCAAATAGAACAGTCAATATTCTTACGCTGTGTTGAGGGGAATCAAAACCACACAATTCTTCATAAGTATGTCCTATACCTATCTCTCATTATTTTTGAGTAATTTTGATTTCACTATATTATTCAATATTTCAATGTTTTTTCTTGTGATTATTCGCAGTAGGCATGAAATTTGAAAACAAGAGACAAAAAGTTGCATCATATACTAAACACTGGCATAGATATAATTTAACTCTAACCGAAAATATATTACGTTATCATAAGAACTTGATATAAAATAAATGAACAATCTCAAGGATAATTCAACAGTTAGTAATGGGTTGCTATTAATATATGTTCGAAAAGGTGTCCTTCCTGCTGAATGCATACATTCGCGTACAGTCGTTTTATTATGTTTTGCCTCACGTTTCCCATAATCTTCAGTGTTATCGTTCCACAAGCGTTTTGAATCCAATCTTCCATATCTTCTTTTGTAGTGGGATATCTGACATGTATACGTTATTTAATGTATCACCATAAGATCTCTAATGGGGTAAGATCGCACGACCTTGGGAGCCATTGGAAAAAACCTCGCCCATTCGATTTTAGTGGATAATTATCAGCTAAAAATTCATGTACCTCGCGGTGGTAGCGCGAAGGGTCACGGTCCTGTTGCAGCCACATATTCTGTCGTTCGGGATTACTACGTATATGAAAGAGGTTAGGAAATACTTTCTGGAGGGATTGAAGGTCGATACGACCAGTCACGGGAGTGTTAAAAAAACGGTCCAACTTTGGAGAATGCCACACCAAACCTTCATGGACCAGTGGTTTTGGTTTTCCATTTGTCGGATCTAAAATGGATTTCTGAAGCGTAATAGTGCATATGATGATGATTTGCAGCACCATTGCTTTTAAACGTAGCCTCGTCAGAAAACATAATATAAGATAATAAGTTTTGATTAATCTCAAGGTGAGCAATAATCCGCTAGCAAAAGTTTACCCGTCTCTCGAAGTCATCATTACGTAATTTCTGGCGTAATTCAATATGGTAAGGGTGATACTTATATTTTGAAGTTGTCCGATTGACAGTCCGGTCCTGGCGGGCAATAAGGTAAAGTGGTGTGGTAGAGTGTCTACCAAATTAGTTGAAATTTCAAGTGAAAAAAGATTCAATTAATTAAACTGACAAAAGTTAGTAAGTGAATAAAGTAAGCAGAGTGTGATAATAACAACGCGCGACAAGATAAGTAAACAACCACGCACTTACTCAGAATCAAATTACAAGGAGGTACGCAGATTTATTAAAACCTATAGTAACAAATTTACCAACAATCAATCTAAGTAAAGAAGTTAGAGGAAACTATAACTGAACAGACTCTAAAGATTGAAAGGCTGGAAAATGAAACGCGAAAAAGAAATTTGATCTTTTTTGGTATCGCGGAGGAGTACAAGGAAAACCCAACAACCCTAAAAGAGAAGCTTTTAAACGAAATCATAAAACGAGATAGACTTTGTCTTTAGATTAGGAGAAAGAGGGGGAGAAGGAAACAGACCTATAAAAGTTGGATTTGCAACACTGTGGAAAAAAACAGGAAATACTACGAAACACTTACAGACTGGCAGGAACAAAATTGGGCGTGAGCGAGGATTTAGATAAGAAAACAAGAGAAACAAAGAAGCAACTACTCCCACACATGACAGAAGGTAGAAAAAAGGAATGAAAGCAATCATAACAACAGATAAGTTAATTATAAACGGAGAAAAATGAAAGTTAGAAGAACTAAACTAAACACAAATGGAAGAGAGAAATAAGTGGGAAGATCTACGGATGATGAAAGAATAAATTCTCCCATACGGGCATTATCAGAAAAGAAAGGAATGCAACGAAGGACGAGGATCGGAACAAGACGCTCAGAGACAGAACGTCAACTCAACAGATCAATCCAAAAAAATCGCACCATTAAAAGCCGCACGGAAGTAATTATAACAAAATGCAATGAATACGAGAAAACAAATTGCAGACTAAAAAAGGAGGATGGAACACAAATGCGGACCATGCAAGTAAAAGACAACGTAGTTTCAATAGGGATCTGGAACATAAACACTTTAGCTAGTAAGGCGATGTAGTTAGTGGAGGAGATAGAAAACAACGGTATTCACATTCTAGGTACTAGCGAAACTAAGAAAAAAGAAAAAGGAATAGCAAGGATCACTGACAAATATACAATGTACTATTCAGGAGTAAACAGCGAAAATAGAGCAAAATAAGGAGACGGAATAGCAATGGATGAAGATATAAACAAGCGCGTTATAAAATACTAAGCGGCGAATTCAAGAATTTTGGTTTCAACAGTGAAACTAGATCAGATAGTACATTTAATACAAATGAGATGGAAATGTAGGAGTTCCATAAGATACGGAAGTTTTAGATGAAGCAAACTAGGAAGCGGATGCTACAATGATACTGGGGGACTGGAATGCAAGGGTAGGAAAGGACTCCAATAGAGGACTAGGCCGTATTGGAAATTGGGGAGAGCGGAAGCTCAACAGGAATGGATTAAAAATGTTAGAATTCTGCAACGACTTAATAATAGGCAACACTTTCTGGAAGCAAGAAGAAGAAGATATTTACACATTCGTGGCAGAAGAGAAAAGTGCTAAAAGCTTAATAGATTATGTAGTGTACACGAGAAACCTTAGTGAGAAAATACAAAATATAGCAACAAAGAAGGAAGGAGGATTAGGTACCCATCACTGATTAGAACGGCCCAATTCACAAGCGCAATAAGTAAAGCTAGAGAAATACAATATAGTAGAATAGTAACGAACAGACTAAAAATCGCAGAGAACCAGAACAAGTTCCAAGAAAAAACAAACATGTTGTTCAATAGGCGGAAAGAAGAGATATAAAACGGGGATTTGGAGGGGATGTGGAAAACTTTCAAGAAAACAATAATGAAGGTAACGGAAGAGCTATGCGGACGAAGAAATCGCAACAATAATTCAAAGAGAACCAAGTGGTGGACAGAAGAGATAAAAAGGCTAGTTAAGGCAGAAGAGAAAATGACAACAGAAGAGACATCCAAGAAATAACCAAAGAACAAGTACAAGAAGCATTACAGCGCCAAAAAATCGGGAAAGCACGCGTAGAAGACGAGGTAGCCCCGGAAATGCTTAAGTGCCTGGGAGATGAAGAGAAGTAGTGGTTATGGGAGATTTTCAAGCAAGCTTGGTTACAGGAGAAAATTCCTAAATAATGGAATTATAATCTGATCGTACCAATACACAAGAAGGGAAAAACTACAAGATGCGATAATTATAGAGCTATGTGTTTGGCCCAAACAACACATAAGGTTTATACAAGAATACTGGAGAACAGACTAAGGAGATATGTGGAATACAAGATGGAGGAAGAACAAACTGCGTTCTGACCAAGCAGACAAACAAGCGAGTATATATATATATATATATATATATATATATATATATATATATATATATATATGTATATAACAGGGGGATAGCCTGAGCTATTACTTGTGATAATGATGGACAGAATAATAAAACGAATTAAGATAGAAACAATATTAATCACAGTAGTAGGATATAACAACTTAAATGCTATCGCAATAAATGGTTTGCTGTACGCAGATGATATAGTCTTAATAGCAGATTCAAGCAAAAAAAAATGCATAGATTACTAGAGAAATGGGTACAGGAGATAGAAAATATAAAAATGGAAATAAACATTAACAAAGCAACAGTGATGATAGTAAATGATAACTCAGATATCAATAGGAATAGGGAGATTATTTGTGAAAACACAACCCTAGAACGAGTAACAACCTTCGAATATCTGGGAACAATTCTAGATAACGATGGCAACATTGAACCAGAACTAACCAACAGAGCTAACAAATCCACCCGACTATACTATGCTCTAAACAGAATAGTCTTAGGACACAAAGACATAGAAATGAAGATTAAGGTAAAAATCTGTAATACAATAACAGTGACCGCAATCACATATGCGACAGAGAATTGGACAATAAATGGAGAGTACGAAGGAAAAATAGAGGCAGTGGAAATGAAGCACATGAGGAAGATTACGGGAATTAAGAAAAGAAAACACCTTTGGAATACGTACATAAGGGAGATCGCCAATCAACTATCAATACTGGATAAAATAGGGAGAAGCAGATAAATTGGTATGGACACCTCACCAGAATGAATAAGGAAAAAGCAAAACGAATAATGTAAATGGGAAAACCTAATAGGGGAAGATGCGGTAGACCAAGAAAATGTTGGTTAGACCAAATCGAAGATCAGGGGAAAAGAAGAGGAAAATAACTCACAGCAATGAAAAAGATAGCAAGGGACATAATGGAATAGAAGAGATGGGCTAGGGAGGGACCGGGCCCACACCGACAATCCGACGCCTGGGAGGGCAGAAGGAACTGAGAAAGAAGAAGATATTTTGAAGTTGACCGATTGAAAGTTGATTGTGACGTTTCACATAATATGGCTATCTGATGACCACTGACGTGCGGGTTTTCTTCAATGTAAAGCAAAATCTCAAGTTCTTTGTCGTGGTCAGTAGTATGTCTATTCACCACTTGGAGTTTTACATCAACCACACTGCCAGTAGAATCGGATCTCTCCATAAAATTTTCAAAAGTGGGCCTAGTGGGTTGGCGTCGAGTAGGATACTTCATTCTGTATAACCTTTGAGCAAAAAGACAATTTTCTTGAGCCTCTACTAACACATATCCATATCAATTAGTTGATTTTTGGAGTAAACCATTATTTACGATTGGACACAACAAACTTTCACAATCTTAAATGGCTACCAAAATACAACAATTTAACAGATTAAGTTTCATGTGGGAAATTTTTTTTATGGCTACCGCGACCAACTACAAAAAAACTATTAAAATATTGAATAATACGGAAAATTAGAAATTACTCAAAAACCCTGAGAGAGGTATAGGGCAGACGTATGAATAATTGCGTGGTTTTTGATTCTTTTTAACACAGCGTGTTCCATTTGAGAAAGGTGATATTGTTGAATTTTGCAGGTTTGAACATGTATTTTGAACATTTATCTCTAGTATTTCTTCTTCAGAACATAGTTTTAAGTTTGGCCTTTCCTTTTTCCAAAAGTTTTCCTAACAAAACACAAGATGGTACATAGTGAGTTACCTGTAAATGCGATTTTTTTGATAATTCGAATTATTTCAAAAACCACAAATTTTACATGCATTAAACCTATACAAATAAAGTTTTATAATTGTATGTAGAATCCAAAAGGCGAATGATATACAGGGTGTTCCATTAAAAAGTACCAACTTTGTCTTGTCCTGATTTTTTGGAACACTCTGTATAGTCAAGAATAATTTTAAAATGCGCACATTTAATAGACATATAATATGATAAATACAGTTAATTGGCAAAGTTTACCCATAGAGCACAAGTTTGCTTTACTCTATCGTTGACTAACCCGGTACAACAATCTGCAGTACTGATAGACAACCATATTATATTAGCCTAAATATGTATTTTATTTTGAATTAATATGAGAACGTATTTTATTTTTCTGCCTTTCAGTAAATTAATGTTTTTAATAATGTTTTCTTGTTGATATGCTCGAGCCTCCCTATTAGTGTTATTACGTCCCCCTAAGGGAGTGAGCCACATGTTGAGAATTGCTCTAGTAACTGATATTACGTAATAATAGATAAACCCAAAATTGTAATACAGTCAAAAATAACGTTATAATTGAAATCAGTTTCGGCTAAACCTAATGCTACGTAAACCAAAGTAATTTTCGCACTACGTATGAAAAGTGAGTGCATGCATACATTAGTTTCCTTTGGTAGTAACAACAAAACCACTGTATTATTTAAATGTACAATCTTAAACATACAAAGTGTGCTCTCACGCTTCCACTTTTCAGCTATTTTGAGCATCGTATTCAACAAAGCGAATCGTAAATGTTTTTTACGTTACAGAACAATGAGTAAAACATACCTATTCAGAGAGCGCAACTTTTATATAATTTTTTAGCACAAAAAATCCAAGAAATTCAATTTCATGTTTTACACTACATTTCTTTCACATTTTAAAACCGTGCTGTAGTCACAATTTAGTATATTTTGCAGTAAAGCTAATGGTTATTTTGTTCAATAAAAATTTAAGTAGAAATTTAATTAACTAATAAGGGAAACCGTATCTCCAGATTTGGTAGTAATAATTAAAGACAACATTGTGTTTAGTTTAAATCCAGCTCAGAATGTTTCTCAGAAGAAATATCTTTAATGTATAAGAGCAAAAATACCAAATAGTAGTTCGTTCCGCCTTGGGGAATTTTCGCATTCTAAACGCAAACAATTTGAAATGACTGAATTTTACTTACACATCCTTCTAAGTTGTGTCTAGAGTTACTGTCCATTACGTGGTTCGTATATGTGAAAGTTAGGCTGACCGTAGACCACATTTTGAAAGACATCTTTGACAGATAACGTTTTGACGATAAAATTAATGTGGTCGGGTTATGAAAACCGCAATCCTCTCGACGTGCTTAGAGATGTCAATTTTTTTTAACGTAAGAAATACATGCACTATTAAAGGTTTTTATACGTTACACGTGAGGCACTTTAACTGCATATAATAATCTTGTAAAAAAAAAAAAACTACACGAAAAGGACAGTTTACAGTTACTATAAATTGATCCAATTCACATATAAACGTAAATATTTTTATCTCAGTAAGGATTTAGAAAAAAATCCGGGATCAAATAGGTATTTCACCTAAAGTCAAGACTTACCTTGCTCTTCTATGATACGAAGCATATTCGAACGGATATCTTTTAAGAAGGTCCTGAAGGTTTTCATCTGATGGAATTTTCTGTTTTACGCAAACTGTAAGAATTGAAGCTTTTGTTGAACACGGTGAGTTTTGGTGTGAAGATAAACAACTGAATAAGCTACGACGGTCAGCTTCCAAAGCACCCAACCCTCTATCTGATATGCAGTATTGTTCGCGAATGTCCTGTTTGCTATATAATGGAGTTCCACGTCTACCTCGAGAATGAAATCGACCCATATTTTCATCTTCTGACTCATAGCTTAACGCTGTATGTTGAATATCGGCCTGAAACATAAAAAAAAACATGTTTCAATTCAATCCATTTCAGATGTGTAGGTAAATCTGCAACGCGACATGGTTTTGCATTGTCAACGATAGCAGAAAAAGAAATCTTTTTATGTATTTACTTTTTCACTCATATTGTTGATGGGTTACTTTGCTTGGAATTTTGTTTCGGCAATCCACATATGTATGAGGACCTATAAAATTGCAAGAATCGACTTAAACAACTTGAATGAGGACAGTCAATGTAATTTAATAGTATTGATGTTTTTTTACGCAGCTGTACTCTATTGTACAAAAAATCGAGTAAAAGAGAAAAAGCCATTAGAAACGGTCGCACACAATTACTTAAGTGCTTATATTATACGTCAATAGCTAAAAAGGAAGATCACAAGCGCCATAAATTTCAATTGGTAAATAATTCGTACAATAAATGTTAAGGAGGTTAATTTTTCCGTGTACTTTATAAAAAGTATTAAAACATAAATTACTATTCATAAAATTGTATTTGAGCAAAAAACTTAAAACGCATAAAAATTTCATGTTAAACCTGCTTTCAAATTTAAACAAGAATAAAAATGCGAGCACTAAAGTTTAAAATTTAAATTTGATTTATCGCTCACCTATATTTCCTTTGTAACGTATCTCAAGCAGATTTTTAGGTTATTCCGGCGATTTTCATTGGTCCATTTAGATTTAAATATATTTTAGTGTCTGCTGAATTATTTCAATAAAAACGTTAAAAAACTTTTTGTTAATTCCTTCAACAAGCATAGTAACCCAAAAGCATGTTTGGGAATAAATATTCAATTAAAACATGTTTGAATTGCTGTCCTAGAAGTCATAAAAGGATATGATAAATAGTAAACGTATTAGAATTGGTAATTATTTGATAAAATAGACATTATTTGCAGGTAATAGGTTAGTGTTGTTAGGCTTTTTTTTTCTTAAGTACGCTTTATTGTTAGATGCTTATTGTTAGTATTGCTTATTCTTATATCTTATTTCTACGGACTGTACACGAGTCTTCTTCCTCTTCAGTTCTGGGTCATCTATGCGTTAGCGGGGTTGGATTGTTTTGTGTATTGTATTAGTGCATACAACGTAGTGCCTGGTGTTAAGTGGTTGCAAGAAAAAAAAAACAATATTATTAATATACAGGGTAAATCACGACCGACGCCACGAAGGTCTTACGGCGAAGCGGCATGTAATAGTTAATTTCTGACACAGTGATATTATGTAAGTGAATATGAGCAACATTTTAAAAATATACAGGGTGCTCCAAAAAAAAGTGACATCAAAGTTGTTTTTTCAAATGACACACCGCGTGTTGGGGAATATTTGGCTACTCCTCAACCTACTTTATTTAGAGTTTTCACCCCTCTTGCTTGGCATTCACTTGCCTCTTGATATTAGTAATAGATGT
Source organism: Vesta saturnalis (assembly GCA_036346205.1). Taxonomy (NCBI): domain Eukaryota; kingdom Metazoa; phylum Arthropoda; class Insecta; order Coleoptera; family Lampyridae; genus Vesta; species Vesta saturnalis. The sequence continues at coordinate 719,601 of JARFJB010001332.1, forward strand.
ACTTGACTTGAACTTAATTGATTTATTGATTTTAATTATTAAATCAGATCACATTGCAGGTACATTTGCAATAATACAACATTCCTGATAGTAACATTACCACGCGCTTTATAAAATTGATTATAACGTATACTACAGAAATATGTAGATGGCGCGAGTATTATACATTAATTTTCATATAAGTACATTGGATGTAACATGCTTAAATATTCCGACCGCCTTGAAAGTAGGATGATACTTTCAAAACATAAAATTGTAAACAATAATAGCAATTATAGGTATGTACATTCCATCAGAATTACTTAGGTAATAACATACTATACATAAATGGTACCTATACATTCTTAAACATACTGCAACATTCAAATTAATCGAATTCTTAACGGAGAAAAAAAAAGTGTACTTGCATAATTGTACAACTTTATTCTTAATTACTTTCTGCTGCACTGATTGGCAATGTGATATATGTTGGTCAGTGTGGCAACACTGCCATTAACTACGGTCATGCTTAAGTCATGAGCAGCGTGTCATCACTGTCGACCTTAGAATCGGTATGTATATATATATATATATATATATATATATATATATATATATATATATATATATATATATATATATATATATTATATATAGTTATAAACCTTTAGCAGTAATAATTGTTTTAGCCTCCTGACCAAGCTCTCCTACACCTATCAAGAACAAATAAAGAAGATAACATGGTGGCAGCGATAAAAAACGTGTTAAAGGTTTTGTTATTGCGATTGTTGGACCGACAAACGAAAGCGTGTTCAAAATAAGCTAGCTATCTGTGTACTAGGAGGTGATACTGCAATTAAAAAGTATCTTTAATATAATTAGTGCTGGTTTTCCTCAAGTGTACCTACTAAAAATATTAGCTGTAAAATGGATTCGTGCAATATACCAAAAACCTTAGAATTTCATAGTGGAAATCTTAGTAAAAAATGGCGGCTTTGGAAGCAAAAATTCGAACTGTACCTTTTGGCAAGCGGTAAATGTAATAAATCAGACGATGTAAAAATTGCTATTTTATTAAACTTACTGGGTGATGAAGCAATACGAATTTATAACACCTTTCTCCATAAAAATGCTTTGTTCTATAATAAAAGATTTATAATCCCTGAGTCTTTGAAGCAAGAATTTTTGGAATTGATTCATCAATCACATCAAGGTGTTGTATCTTGTAAAGAGAAAGTACAACAAACTATTTATTATCCTGGTATTTTAGCGGATGTTGAAAAATTAGTTTTAAATTGTCCCACATGTCAAACGTATGGAAAGTCTAATCAAAAGGAGCCCTTAACTCCCCATCAGATTCCTTCCTTGCCTTGGCAAAAAATTGGCATTGATTTAATGTATGTTGATGGATTAAATTTCTTAGTGATTATAGATTACTATAGTAAATTTACTATAGTTAATAAATTGTCCAGTAAAAATGCCACTAGTGTAATTCAGGCATTAAAAAATGTTTTTGTGTTATATGGACTTCCACAGGAAATATGTTTCGACAATGGTCCTCCTTTCGATAGCCGTTTTGCTAAAAAATATTTTATAAACCTATCTACTTCTACCCCTCATTACGCACAGAGCAATGGTATGATTGAAAGAATGATACAAACAGTTAGAGGATTGTTTATTAAGGCTGTTCGGGATCATAAAGATCCGATCCATTCTTAACTATTCTGAGTTATAATACACCTCCTAAGCAAAATCTACCAGCTCCTTGTGTATTGCTGATGGGAAGAAATCTTCGAACTAACTGACCTGTAAGCTCAGACCTGTTAAAACCTGTATATCCTTTACAAGGTATACAAGCAAAGTTAAAAGAAAATCAAAATAAACAAAAAATATATTATAATAAAAATGTTAAAAAACGTCAAAATTTTAAGGAGGGGCAAGATGTATTAGTACAACAAAAATCCCGGGAGTGGAAACCGGGTATTATTGTCTCAAAAAATAATGCTCATGATTATATTGTTCAAATAAATGATACAAATTATAGAAGAAATAAGCATTTTATAAAACCATATAATAAAGTTACTTTTAATGGTGAGGCAATGTCAAAAAATCTAAATTATAATCCTGAACAGGCTATAAGTATTAAACCAGAAATTATACTTGATAGTGATGATTAGAGTGAGGATATTATGCAAAATGCATATCGCTTATTTTTTATAGTTGAAGAATATCGTTTTGTTTTTAGACGAATTGCACTAAATGCAATCATTTGACATTAATTAATTTTTGCATATTTTGCATATTTCGCCAAATACTGCATATATTGCAATTTTATGCATATTTTGCCTTTTTATTCATAATTAACATATATTTCGCATTTTTTCTAAATCTTCCAAATTCGCTTTAAAATGCATTATTCTAACTTATTTTAAATTTTGTTATTGTGGCTAACTAAGAAATATATTTTTATATAAATAAGACAGGTTTAAAGAAAGATTATTACCTGCAGTTAAGTGCAACGTTAATACTTCCGAATTATGAAGTTTCAATGCCGCTATTTCGTAGTATTTGAAAATTCCAATGGTACTTAAGTAGATAGTTAAAGCATTGATTGAGGGAATTCCCGCAATCAAGGGTTAAAGTTATTTGGACTTTTTCAAGGTAAGTGTTTAGTTAGTTAATCCTTCTTGAAAATAATTTGAAAGTAACGGACAAAATGCAAAATTTTAAACATTCTTTGGGCGAAGACGTAACTGAATGGTACGGCTTTGTTAAGTGAACTTCAAGATGCCGAAAGTTAAAAATAGTTTAGTTCAAGTATGGATAAAAATATATCCGAGCTACGTCTGGATGATGAAAAGTGTTTTGCATAGCCTGTGGAAAAATAGTAAGTACCATTACATATTTTTAATTGATTTCGGAAATTAAACCCTTATTAATTGATGTAGGTTATTGAATTCACCGTTTTATCAGTTTTTAAACGCAATTAGATACTTATTTTTAAAATTAATTTTTCCTTAGATCATGTGTGAAAGGAAATCTCAAGTTACACAGCGCATTGAAACCTCTCTTCATAAAAGAAAATTAGAAACATTTAAGAAAACAAAAGTTTGTCAGACACCTTTGCGCCAGTCGTTGTTTCAAGAAACGGCCAAAAGAAATGCACAAGAGGAATTTAATTTCGAATTGTGTAGTGCACTTGTTAAAGCCAATATTCCATTAAAGAAATTGCAAAATCCTAGTTTTAGGTCATTTTTAGAAAAAATTAGTAAAAAGCAAGTGCCAGATGAAAGCACGCTTCGAAAAAGGTATATTAATGATTTATATCTTGAAACTATGGGGCATATAAAGAAAATTACAAAAAATAAATATCTTTATTTTATAGTAGATGAAACTACAGATTGTTGCGGGCGATATGTTGCAAATTTAATGATTGGTTATTTAAGTGAGGCGCAGTCTAGTATATCATATTTAATCGCTTCCAAAGTTCTTGAGAAAACCAATCATGCAACAATAGTTCGCTCTATAAACGAAGCTTTCATGCAATTTTTTATTCCTGATATTGTTGCAACAGATAAAATAGTTTTAATGCTGTCTGATGCAGCACCGTATATGGTAAAAGCTGGACAGCCATTAAAATTATTTTATGAAAATGTAATACATGTAACATGTCTCGCACATGGTATTGATAGAGTAGCAGAAACAATTCGTAATCAATCTCCATTAGTAAATAGTTTAATAAGTAGTATAAAGAAAGTGTTTTTAAAAGCTCCGTTACGAATTCAATTGTACAAAGAAAAGTTACCTAATATTCCTCTACCACCAGAGCCTGTGATTACGCGTTGGGGTACTTGGTTAAATGCAGCTCTTTTTTATGCAGATCATTTGGAAAAAATAAAGGAGTTGGTTTTAGAAATTTCTGATAATTCAAGTACTTACGTTCAAAAAGCTCAATCCATTTTAAAGAAAACACAATTGCGCAATGAGCTGGCATTTATAAAAGCAAATTACTATTTTGTAAGTTTAACCATTGCTAAATTAGAAACGGAAGCATTGTCATTAAATGAATCTATGCAAATAATTAATAAATTTCAACAGCTGATTTCTGCTGTTTCAGGAAATATTGGTAAAACTATTTCTAATAAATGAAATGAAATTTTACAAAAAAAACAGTGGATATCAGTTGTTACTAAAAGTTACTAATAAAGTTCTGAAACTTGAGGAAAATTCCGATGATCTTGTTATAAATTTAGATTTGGCCATATTAGCCGCATTAAAATATGCACCCATAACTTCTGTGGATGTAGAAAGAAGTTCTTCTTTGTACAAAAACATACTATCGGACAGACGCCAAAATTTTCTGCCCGAAAACTTGGAAAAATATTTAGTTATAAATTGTTTTGCAAATAGTAATGAGAGGGTGTAATCTTTATAAATCTATAGCGTATAAGTAAATATGTAATTTTTAAATAACACATAATTTTAAAATAATGTTAAAATAATAATTGCTTTGTAAGTAGTAATGACAGGGTGCAGTTTTTATAAATGTATAGTGTATAAGTAAATGTGTAGTTTTTAAATAACACATAATTTTGAATGTTAAAATAATAAGTTTGTATGCAATTTATCTTTTTCCTATTAAAAAAAATTACAAGCATATATACTTTTTTTATATATTAATGTTATAATTAATTAATTAATGTTATAACACAGGTAAATAGAAGATTCAATATTTATGCATATTTTGCATATTTTGAATTAATAATGCATTTTTGACGCATATTTTAAAGTTTTTAAGTGAATATATATGCACATATTTCGGCATTTTATAGTGCATAAAATCCGTTCTCTAGTGATGATGAAGACGAACCCACAAAATATGCCCATACATAAACTTGAAAGTGCTGAGAATGTTATTATTACATCCAGAAGTGGTCGTGTGATAAAACCCCCTTCTAAGCTTAACTTATAAGTTAAAGTACAAATTCTATTTAATAAGATGTTACTTATGTTATAACTTTGTCATAGTTATGCTGTCGTTGATATTTATAAGTTGCTGTATTGTAATAATTATTCATTATGTTTAACTTTAATAGTGCGATACCTTATACTTAAGAAGGGGCGTGTGATATATGTTGGTCAGTGTGGCAACACTGCCATTGACTACGGTCATGCTTAAGTCATGAGCAGCGTGTCATCACTGTCGACCTTAGAATCGGTGTGTATGCATCGTCATCGTCCGGTTTAAAATACATTTATATAATAACATAATAGTTATTAAACCTTTAGCAGTAATAATTGTTTTAGCCTCCTGACCAAGCTCTCCTACACCTATCAAGAACAAATAAAGAAGATAACAGGCAATACACTAATTTTAGACACGGAGTGTTTAACTACACCCTTGTTTACCGGTACACTAACAACACGCACAACACCATCTTCTCCATGACGAATTTTCGTTATTCTACCAAGAATCCATTTCAGCGGCGGCTTGTTGTCTTCTTTAACTAAAACTAGACTACCGATATTTATCAGATGTTTAGCATTTGCCTTCCACTTCATTCGTACTTGGAGTTCTGCCACGTATTCTTTGTCTCGTCTGGTCCAAAAGTGTTGAACTATTTTTTTAAGTTTTTCGTAGTGGTTTAACCTATTTTCAGATACTTGAGAAAAATTTCGCTCTGGTAATGCGGCAAGACGTTTGCCTATTACAAAGTGAGATAGTGTAAGAGGATCTAGGTTATCGGTATCAGCTGTTAGAGGGCAAATTGGACGAGAATTTAAGACACCTTCTATCTGAACTAACACCGTATTAAATTATTCAAAATGTAAACAAGAATTTCCTAATACCTTTTTCAGATGAAACTTTACACTTTTAACACCAGCTTACCAAATTCCGCCAAAATTTGGTGAGCGTGCTGGTATAAATTTCCAGGCAATATTGTTGATCGATAAAGCATTGCAAATACTTCCATTTTGATTAACTAAAAAATGTTGTAACCTTTTTAATTCGACACGAGCACCTACAAATGTCTTTGCATTATCCGACAAAATGGTTGCCGGCATACCTCTGCGATTAATAAATCGTTTCAATGTAGTAATAAAACAATTGGTTGTTTGGTCCGAAAGTAGTTCCAAATGTATTGACTTTGTTGATAAGTAAACAAATAGACAAACGTAGGCCTTGATAAATTTTGCAACGCTAGTAACTCTATCCTTCATTGTAAACAGATCGGCTTAATCTAGACTGATGTTAAAAAATTGAGTGTACTGACTTCATCTATATATTGGCAGGTTATCCACTAATTTTCATTGATCTTAGGCTTTACTCGAAAACATTGAATACACCTGCGAACTCTCACCTTTGCCGTGTTTCTCTCAGATAGTGACCAAAGGCGATCACGTATAGATGAAAGCAACATTGTGGGTCCACAATGTAACAACCTAACGTGTTCATGGTTAAAAATTAAACTAGTTAAAATATGTTTAGGTGGCAAAATTACAGGATGCCGTTTACAGTAATCGTAGTTTGAATTTTGCAACCTACCTCCCATTCTAATCAAACCCACTTTGTCAATGAAAGCATAATAAGTTACTTTTTGTGCTAATTGCTTTGTTTCTTATTAAATGACGGTATTCTATATAAAATACTTGTAACTGAGCTAGTTGAACTAGTTTTTCTACAGAGATTTGTAATTCTCTAGTTTCCAAATGACCAAACGTCCTATCTTTAACTTTTAATTTTGAATTAGAAATAAATCATAAATACTCTTTGTAATTTTGAAAATTTTGAAAAACGTTCAAAAATATTGAAATTATTGGGTATTACAAAATTCACTTTTAATTTTTGTTCAGGTATGTCATCTGGGTTTATAAATTCGGTCGCATCTTTAATGTTTAAATTTTGATTTTAAAGCCATTTTGGCCCTGACCATCATAAATTGCAATTCTTTAAGTCTTTAAGCGTAGAACCACGGGAAAGTATATCCGCAGGATTATCCTTTGATAACACGTGCTGCCAACCTTTAAGTTCGGTTAAACGTTGTATTTCGCTAACGCGGTTGGCCACAAAGGTTTTCCAACGGCTAGGAGATGACCTGATCCAAGATAGCGTTATTGTACAGGCTGTCCCAAATTCGAGGGCAAGCATGGGGATCTCGCTTATTATAAGAGATAGGATATAGGTTTAAATTCGGCACTTTTGCTAAATTCGATGCCGAGTAATAATCTGAAAAGAAATTTGAGCTAACTCGAATGGATTTGGCTTTATGCTCAAAAAACTAAAAATTTCGATTTTAGTTTTTCGCGTTTGGCTCCCTTATTATTAGGAATTTTCAAAATTCGATTAAACATTATTAAGGCACCTTTTTACGCACAATACTAATACGGTATTAAAAATATTATGTGACGTTTCGTTTATTCTGAACCATCATTAGGTTTATGTTTTCTTATGGGGGTTAAGATATATTTTTATGTCGTTGGATGGGGAATGTTATGCTGATTTTAGCAATATATAACACTTTATGGTTTGATCGACTGCGAACTAAAATAATGAGAAAACTACGAAGAACAAGATTCCGCCCTCTTCGATCCAGCAAGGAATAATTACAGTAGTTCTACTTATTTAATTTGTCAAACTCGTTAGAACATCCAAAAAAATATAAAAACAGTTAAACAATTTAAAAAAAAAAATTAACAAACAACTCAAACAAGTAGGTCTATGTAACACGGTCATAATAGCGACAACGCAAATTTATCGATAGGTAACTACAAAATAATTACACAGACAAACAAACAAAAATTATTATAATAAATGTTCGAACAAGTTTCTTCCTTATTGAATACAGTAACGAATTCTTCTTCTACAATTGTTTACGCTTCTTTGAATGGTTCGCCTGGGAATTTGACGAAGTTCATTAACAACCCTATTCTGGAGTTCTTTTATATTTTGCGGTGGCGTCTTATAAATCATATTCTTTAAATAGCCCCAGAGGAAGTAATCTAAAGGGGTTCAATCTGGACTTCTTGCTGGCCACCTAAGTGGTCCCCTATTTCCCATCCATTTATCAGGAAATTCGCCGTTAAGATATTCACTTATTATCGCAGCATTATGAGGAGGAGCTCCGTCCATTTGCCACCAGAGAATCCATCTTTCGTTTAGCGGAACATCATCCAAAAGGTCTGATATTTCGTTCGTTAGAAATGCGAGGTAGCGTTGAGACGTTAGGATACCTTCGTAAATAATTGGCCCAAGGAGCCTATCCTTCCAGATTCCAACCCACACATTAAAGGGCCGGTGGCCTTGTCCTCGCATTTGCCTGTTAATTCGTGGATTTTCAACGGACCAGTAGTGCTCGTTATTACGATTAAGCATTCCCTTAGTGGAAAAATTGCACTCATCCGTCCAAATTATTTGATTGAGAAAGTTGCGATTTTCCAGCATTTTGGTATTAAGTTGGTTACAAAAATCCAACCGCCTCATATCGTCCCCAGGCCGAAGAGTTTGACTAACGTGTAACTTAAATGGTTTGTAACGGTGTTGCACTCGCCAAACTGTCGTTTTTGGCACTTAAATAGTTTGCTCTATTTCTCTGGTAGATGCTGAAGGGTTTTCTTGAACCTAAGATGGATAACATAAAGTCATAACTCTCCGAAAAAAATGTCTGTTGAAATTAGCAGTGAAGTGAGTGGAAATTCTTATAATTAGTATAATACTAATAAATAGTAGCTGATGTAATATTTCTTCTTCGGCATCTCTGTCTAGTCTGCTACCATATGCATTTCGAGGTTTCTGAAAACATCCATATTCTCGCAAATTTTGGTCTAATTTTAAAAAATATCTCTGGTTTGGTTGCTGCCTCTCCGGATATTCCTCTAAATATCTTTGTTCTGCTCTGACACTAATTCTATTGCAGCTATAAAATATCCTTATCATGTCTCGTTTTTCTGAATTTGAAAACATTCTAAACAAACTTGCAAATTTTAAAGTACTAACACGAAGGATCATGCAGTTATTACCCTTTTTACAATTAGAAAATGACATGACAAAAGCCAACTCCTGAGTTTTTTTTTGATTCATGGTTATCGTGATAATTTAATATTTAGTTTTTAATTTAAGAGTATTTTAGTTCGCAGTCGATCAAACCATAAAGTGTTATATATTGCTAAAATCAGCATAACATTCTCCATCCAACGCCATAAAAATATGTCTTAACCCTGATAAGAAAAAATAAACCTGATGATGGTTCAGAATAAACAAAACGTCGCATAATATTTTTAATACCGTATTAGTATTGTGCGCAAAAAGTTGCCTTAATAATGTTTAATCGAATTTTGAAAATTCCTGATAATAAGGTAGCCAAACGCGAAAAACAAAATTCGAAATTTTTAGGTTTTTGAGCATAAAACCAAATCCATTCTAGTTAGCTCAAATTTCTTTTCAGATTATTACTCGGCATCGAATTTAGCAAAAGTGCCGAATTTAAACCTATATCCTATCTCTTATAATAAGCGAGATCCCCATGTTTTCCCTCGAATTTTGGACAGCCTGTACAGTCGGAGTGTAAATAAATGCTATCACATTTTATATTTAAAATACCCGTAACCATGCCAACCAGTTGTGCCAGTAAAAGCGCACTACTCAATTCCAGTCTTGGTAGGCTTAATTTTTTAATTGGTGCTACCCTACATTTTGCGCACAATAATTGGGATTTATATTCATTATTTCTACATTGGCAACGTATGTATAAACATGCACCGTAAGCTCGCTCGCTTGCATCTGCAAATCCATGAATTTCAATTACGGAATAACTTGCAATATCAACCTGACGGGAGATTTTTAATCTTTCAAAAAAGTCGTTCCGAAAAGGTAACCACAAATCTTGCAGATGTTGTGGAATATAACTGTAACAACCGGTCCTACTTAACCCAGTGGGTCAAAAATTTGCGAAATTTCTGACATTATCATTCGTTTTGTAAATGAAATGTTACATTTAAGACTTATACTCGAATAAAGAACATTATTGTTTGTTTTATTTGGCTCATGTTCACCAATGTGTAAAATGTGAGAATCTAATTTCTTGTCTATTTGAAATTTATCATATAAATGCTTTTTGTTGCACAGCCATTTCCGTAAAATAAATCCCGCACTGGAAAGAATATTTGTTACCTCACGTTGAATGTCTAGTAGAGTAGTTACAAAACGTCTTGGCACTCGAGATGCGAGACGAGATTTTCAAACAATTTGAAAAACTCAAACGATGTTATAATCGGGAAACTCAGTAGCAAAAATGTCGTCCTAAAAATATACGGCAAATGAATACATTTAGTAATTATCGATTTTTTTAACGCCTGATATCGTAACTGAATACATTTTTATTGAATGATCATTTGCAACAATTTCAATTTAAATATTTCATATTTCCATTAAAATAATTTTTTTAGTTAATAAACATAACTTAACCTGTTCAACATCAGCTGTTTTTATCAAGGGTTTGCAAAAATGAAGTTCAACGTTTTATAAACTTTTAATTACACCCAACAGATAGACAGAAAATAAGAATAACTTTTTGGTTGTTCATCTTAGCAATCATCGAATAGTAAATTCTTAAAACTCATCGTTGATCGCAGGTCTAAATACTTATATTTTTAATAACTAACAACAGGAATCGATCAATTAGCGTCACTACATTAAAATATGTGCCAGAAAGTGTTATTACAAATACAACAAGTATTTATTTAGTTCACACTATTAGTAATTAATTAATGTGAAAAATTATTTGTTCGATAATTCTTAGATTATAGGTGTAAATGTGTACTATAAAAACTTGAATAAAGCCTCTCAATGTGATTATAATATTAACTTGAAATACTTCTAATAGGAGGACATAACACAAATGTTGAAATAACTTCTACGTTTCACAGCAGTGTGCAACTTAATGAGACCCTCCTTGTTTGATCAGAAAACATTTTTGTAGAAGCATTTCAAATTCTAAAACCAATATGTAAAATAAATCACAAATTGATAAAATAGTTTAAAATGTAACTTTATTAACATACAAAAATAAATAACTACCGAAGTTTAATTAGTTAGAATCTAATTCACTGTCGCTGTCTTTGTCACTACTGCTGTAATCAATTTCTTCATCATTTTCACCTATATTTACAGTAAAAATCAGCTCTTCGACTTCATCAATAAATCCTTCTTTTTCTGAATATTTTTGTTCAATCTTTTCTGTATGTTTGCACACAGCTTTCCAGTCTTCACGACCAATTGATTCTCTGATAATTTCCACACATCTTCAAATTTAAACGTAATATTATTACTACCTACATAATTTTTAACTTGAGCCCATATCTTTTCAATTGGATTTAGCTCTGGACGGTAGGGTGGCAACCTTACTTACCACAGAATGACCCTGTTCAGTCATCAACTTATCGATTAAACAATTTTTATGAACTGGTCGATGAAGTTTAATTTTCTCATAGAGTTCGGGTCGATGGTTGATCTAAGTGCTGGTTTGTTTATTGCTTTACGAGGTGAATAAAATATACTTCCTTCAGATTTCGATCTGCCTTCCTGTGTAATGTGTTACATTTTTATTTCTTCACAGCGTAAACGCAGCCTTAATTTAAATTTCAACCGCATCCAAACAATGCATTATGTTTAACATACGATACCTGTTTCTTATCGCAGGCACTTGCTATTTAAATTAAATACACGCCGCACCTCGAAGTCGAACCGTTCTTTGGTTATTTGTGCAATTATACCAGTTTATTATTGTAATATTTTTAATAACGGAAACTACCGGATCAAACAATAATTAAACAAATAAAAGTGATATGGATGACTACATAATTGCATAAACGTCCGTCACTTTTTTGCTTTTAAGGGATTGCTTGGTAAATCGCATATCCAAGAACGGTTCTTTTATTTGGTTTCTCTTCTTATTGGCTTTTCGATTAGGGGCTGCGTCTGCACCCTTATTTTTGGTTTCTGGGTGACTACAGTGGATTCATTATATAATTAAATAAATTAAAAATTCCTACGCCGTATCATTGTTTCTACATCTGCAACGTCAAGGCCGCTAAGACATAATTTTCAACTCTAATCTTTTGCGATACAGCTGGTGTATGTCACGAGTGTTTATCACCATTTAACGCAGATACGTGATGCTAATAACTGTTTTTTTGTGCTTTACACCGCCGCTAAAATTAACTTTTACAAGCTTTTTTATGTTCAATGCTTTATCAATTACATGTTGCTACAATTGTTAAGGGGGGTTATAACGCTATGGCATATAATGCAAGATAAGAAAAGAATCGATTTGTGTAAGATCTTTTTTTGAAATCGCTAGAAAAAGGTTATCTAAAACGACCTGTTTGATATCTAACGTCAGTTCATAAAATTTTTCTCTTTATGCGGATTGCCCGCAGCTATGATAACTCGTTTTAATTGATAAATAACTTAATAATTTAATTGATAAATTTTAACAAACGCTTTGTTGGTATCGATATTTTATTTTACTTGTAACATTTATATAGGTTTTAGCACAAAAGAATTTACGATACTAAATTTCAATATATATATATATATATATATATATATATATATATATATATATATATATATATATATATATATATATATATATATATATATATATATATAATATAATATAATTAACCACGTTGAAGTGAATCGTTTCAATACGAAGGTTGCAGACAAAAGACTTCTTTTTTTTTTTTCTTTTTTCTTTTCTTTTTTCTTTCTTTTCTTTTTTCTTCTTTTCTCTCTTTTTTTTTTTCTCTTTTCTTTTTTTTTCTTCTCTTTTTTTTTCTCTTTTTTTTTTTTTTTTTTTTTTTTTTTTTTTTTTTCTTTTTTTTTTTTTCTTTTTTTCTTTTTTTTTTTTTTTTTTTTTTCTTTTTTTTTTCTCTTTTTTTTTTTTCTTTTTTTCTTTTCTTCTCTTTTCTTTTTTTTCTTCTTTTTTTTTTTTTTTTTCTTCTTTCTTTCCCTCTTCTTTTTTTTTTTTTTTTCTTTTTTTTTTTCTTCCTCTCTCTCTCTTTTTTCTCCTTCTCTCTCTTTTTTTTCTTTTCTTTTTTTTTTTTTCTTTTTTTTTCCTTTTTTTTTTTTTTTTTCCTTTTTTTTCTTTTTTTTTTTTTTTTTTTTTTTTTTTTTTTTTTTTTTTTTCTTTTTTTCTTTTTTTTTTTTTTTTTTTTTTTTTTTTTTTTTTTTTTTTTTTCTTTTCTTTTTTTCTTTTTTTTTTTTTTTTTTTTTTTTTTTCAGAATGGAAGCCAAAAACTCCAGAGCTGCAAACCAACACAAGAACGCCGAAAACTCTAAAGCCCTCAGAAACCGGCGAAGAACCTACCGGAAGCCGCCGAAGACTCCAGGGGCTGCAAACAACACACCAGAAGCCGCTGAAGATATCTAAAGAAGCCCTCAGAAGTCTCGGCGAAGAACCTACCGGAAGCCGCCGAAGACTCCTTCCGGTAGGAGGATCCCTCTTCTTCTCCCAATGGTCTTCCAATCACAAACTTCCGGTGGGGACGGGGCTTAAGTGCTCACTCACGTCGCTGATTGGTGTGACGTCACTTCTTACGCCAGAAACCGCTTAGCCTTACTACAATTTTGTGAACTTTTTTGTGAACTTTTTTGTGAATTTGTCATAAAATCTATAGGGACTTGTAAAAGTGTCAAAACTTACTTTATGAAATCCAAGTGTAGTCGTCACCGTAGTGGAGGTAAGAAAGCGCTTTAATGTATTACAGCGTTGCGGTTTTTGGATACACCACCTCCAGCGGACGATTTGAATGTGGTATTATCACGAACGTACGAGCAGGCAGACGGACGAAATACTGCTCACCCTACAACCTGTGCGTGAGCCGTATGAGAGGATGCAGTCACTCGTGAGTGAAGATCAGGTAGTATTGCATCATATGTTAAGTCCTGACTGCATTGCAGAGTTTGGGGATGAATGGTCTCCACTTTCGGAAGAGCGTTCATCGTCAAGCGCTGTGGCGCAGCCGGTGCTGGGGAAATAGGAATCTCCGATTACTGTGACACCTGCATGTGTTGTAGATGAGCAATCGTCCACATCTGCAACATATGAAGAGGGTAGAATAGTATGGAATCCATTTGAAGGTTTACTGAGCCCTGCTTCTACCGTAGAATTTATGGAGGAGTGGTCATACAGTAGTTCTACGGTAGGAGGAGAGGTCAAGGGACGCATTTCTGATAGTATCCTAAGCCCTACTTGAATTGCAGAGTTCGCTGAAGAGTGGAGTCCTATGAACTCTTCTATACAAGTGGAGTGAATGGACGATTCATCAGAGAGTATCCTCAGGCTTGTGTGTGCTACTGATTTTATAGATAATGAATGGTCGCTAAATGACTTATAAATATCTAGGAGTCCTGAAACACCCATACAATATTTACCTGCGCAATAACCGGTGAGGGATATAGTGGCCAATGCAGTATCTTCCCAGAGTGTATTGAGCCCTACATGTGCTGGGGAGTTTCTGGAAAACAGGTGGGAGTAATACCTTGCTTCCATCCCAAAGCACAGGGCAGGGTGAGATACAATGCTGGCTAGAATAAGAGTACTCAGCAAAACTCTATCCAGACTATCACTGTTATTGTTTCTTTACCTGTACACTGCTCTACCCCTCAACCTGATATATCCATCATACATATTATCTTATTCCTGGCGGTATGTTACGTTGCGTCCTCGTTCGCATCGCTGGATATAACTTCTTTTCTTTTGTAATACATAATAGTAATGATACAAACTAATAAAGAGCAGTGAAGGGTTAAAAAAAGAAATTATAACAAAACGAGTTAGAATTGCGTTTACGAGAAGTCCTAAAAGGTCTGCTAATCGACAAACCCTTATCCTAGGAATATCAAAGGGAAGCTTAGATCGAATTCTTCAAAGGGATTTAAAATTTCATCCCTATATTTATAGGGATGAAATTTTAAATCCCAAATGGCACAGCACCTTAGCAATCAAGATAAAGAAGCAAGGTTACCATTTTGTCAAGAATTTTTGGATTTACATCAAAGAGCAAATCACAGTCTCCTAATGAGCGACGAAGCAAATTTTTATTTGAACGGCATGGTTAATAAACAGAATAGATACTGGTCAAATGAAAATCTTCGTGAAATCTTTACACAGAACCTCCATAATCCAAAAGTTGTTGTGTGGTGTGGAGTAGGATCTTTTGGTATTATTGGTCCATATTTTTTTGAGGATGAAAATAACCGCGCTGTAACAGTAACATCCGAGCGCTACGTAAACATGCTGGAGACATTCCTCATTCCAGAATTAAATAGACGAGGATTACTGAACAATGCCTTACTATTCCAACTAGATGGGGCAACAGATCATACCGCCAGAAACTCAATGAGTGTTCTGCGAGAAATGTTTAATGGCCGACTCATTTCTCGATTCGGAGATTTGCCTTGGCCTTCGAGGTCCCCCGACTTAACGGCACCCGATTTTTTCCTGTGGGGATATTTAAAAGCCAAAGTGTTTGCGAGTCGTCCAGGTACAATCGAGGAACTCAAAGTCAAAATTCGTGAAGAAGTTGAAGGAATAGACGAGTCTGGCTCATTTATTGGTTTTATATTACACGAGGACATAGTCGTTTACATGGTAAACTCGACAATTTTCTTCTTCTGGTAAGATTTCACTTAAGGTAGAGGGCTCCCCAATTTCATATTCTTCCGCATAGGAATTGTCTAGTTCCATAACGTCCATATCTTTTTCTGACTCACTGTCCCACCCATTAAACCAATCTATTACAGGTAAATTCCTCTACTGGCGCACAGTTGGAAACCTTCGACTGACAATTTTTCTTCATCTGCACCTAGGATGACCTGCCGTGCATATTTTAAGCTTTGTCGTCCATTAACATGATCGTTAGATGTAGAGCAAGGGGCGGCAAATTGCTGAGATTGCCATTCGTTGATCTTTAACCGCTTTGACTGCTTTTGGAAGAAACACTTTTCTTAGACGACCAAGTTTCTCTTTGTAATGTCGCGGTATCTAAAACTAAATAAACTGCATTATAGGCGATTTTAGGAGACTTTTTTACTCTTTCGTAAATTCCCACTGAACAGAAAATACCCGTTGGCTTGGCAACACTGCACAGTTCGTCGCATTCTACACATAAATCAACATAACCTAGGATATAAATTCTAAAATTGCAATGTAAAGAACATAATTTCAAAAATGAAGTTGACCGACTTTATTCCCTAACAATACGTTTTTTCCTAAAAGTTACAACTAGAAAATTATGGTGTTTTTTTTTTATTTATTTGGATGCAAAGTAACCCCATTTTCCATTACCTTCACTAAAAATATCCCGTCGTTCAAGCGTTTGTGTGTGGAATCAAACGTGTTTGTATGTTTCAATTTCAGCCAAATTTAAACATTAATTAAATGTACTGTGACGACGAGCTGAGTCGTGACGGTGAGTATACGGAAAACTACGCAAAATATTTTTTTGAAAATTTGTATGCAAGAGTTATTTAAAAAATCTAGTGTAACTAAAATATTTTCAGTTTTATGCAGCTTCCGGTTATAGCGGAAGTAGACGCTAACTCTGTTATTTTAAGTGGAATGTACCCATTTTTATTATATTTTTAAAATCTACGTTGAATTAGATGTTAGTTTGTAAAAAGCATCCGTTTTTCAGTTATCTCATTTTTTGAACATTTTTCACGGATGCACAAAAAATATAATTTCTCAAGGTACAATCGAGCTAGGCTTGTACACGTAGAACTCACTGCTTAGAGAATCTTACAAAAATAAATAAAAAAATTATACAGGGTGTAAGAAAAATGGCGTCAAATTTTGCAATTTCAAAAATTCAAAAAGTGAATTTTTAAATAGCAACCCCATTTTTTACTACATTAATGCATTCTACGTTAAAAAATAAGGAGGCTTTGTAAATATGTCCCTATTCCTAAAATTTATAGTTTTTGTACAATCTTGAAAAGATAGAGATTTTTAGTAATTAAAGTAAAGATTAATTTGTAGTTGGCTTTACTTGAAAGGAACGAATTCAATAATAAACAAATGCTATCGTGTCAACAAACAAATTATTTGACATTTCCCACTTTAAACAGTGTTACTCGTAATTATATCTCGTTTCGGTGTGAATAATGAAGATTATTACAATTTATTAGTAATATATGGAAAAAGTGGAAAAGTTATTAAAATAACTTGAGAAATATTTTGTGTGTCATATCCGGTCAAGTCTAACTCATGACACCTTGACGCGACTTATTTATAATTGTAAAACTTAGCCCAATTTGTTGGAAAGCCAAAAAGAAAAAATAAACTCGTAGTTGACAACGAAGCTATTGAAATTATTGTTTTGGCATGTATTAAAGCACATCCTGAAAATGCATTAGCTGATTCCGAAAAAGATCCGAGAATATCTACAAATAGTGTCCATCGAATTTTGAAAAAACGCAAATTTAATCCGTTTTCATATAAATTAATTCAAAATTTAAGACCAGGTGATAGTGTAAAACGAATAAATTTTTGTGAATTTATATTAGTTAAAACTCAAGAAGATGAACATTTTTTGAACGAAATAATTTGCACTGATGAAGCAAAATTTAATAAAAATGAACATAACATAACTCAATTGACATCTGTCTGCATATTTTACTTAACATTTGGTAAAACGCAAATAAATTGAGAACTAAATATACCGGTATTAAATTAACCGTTGCAACCGGTATTTAAGTTTAAGTAATAATTGAGAATTAATTATGCCAGAAATTTTAGTAATTGTAGACACATTCACGTTACGCATACAATCAAGGCCATTTACATTATTCTGACATTGACCTAGTTTTGTAAGGGCATTAATTCCCTATTACGATTACACTGGAACCCATCCAGACCGAATGATTAGAAATAATTAACATCGAATTAATTATTTACCTGTCCCACCGAAGGTTCTCTATCAACGTTAACCTCAAACCCTGATTTGTACGTATTAAAATCATCGTTATAAATGTAAATAATACTTACCCATTTAGTGTAATTATCCCTTTAATCTTGAGAAAAGACTATTATATTAATATACAAAATGACCCCGATAAGTTAGCATCACAAAACAACGTGCCATATCGTGTTTGAAAATATTAATCCGAATTGTGATTACAGAACCAAAGCGTACCAGACAGAAAATCCCTGAAAGGACCGTACACAACCCAGTCATGCCGGCTGTACTGGGGCTGCCAAGCAACGGGTATTCGCAACCAGGATCAAATTTGAGTTACCTTTTTATTGAATATTGTTAATTTTTCTATTTATTACATTTTATTTATATACCATTAATTTTACGTTTCAGTTATTTATGCTAATTTATTGTATACCACCACTACGATTTGTAAATATATGTATAAAACGTTCGCTTTACCTTATCAATTTTTAGTTTCATTACAAAAAATGTCGATTTTTTCAAGATTTTACAAAAACTATAAACTTTAGGAATAAGGATATGTTTACAAAGTCTGCTTATTCTTTAGCGTAGAATCCATTAATGTAGTAAAAAATAGGATTGCTATTTAAAAAGGTTAATTTTTTGAATTTTTGAAATTGCAAAATTTGACGCCATTTTTCGAACCCTGTTTAATTTTTTAATTTATTTTTTGAATGACTCTGTAAGCTGTGTGCAAGTATTAAAAAATATTTGACCTAGCTCGCTTATAAGTAACTTAAAAACGGTGCATTTTAGATATAGGGTGCTTTTTACAAACTAACATTTAAATTTAGCATATATTATAAAAAATAATAAAAATGAGTACATTCTATTAGAAATAACCGAGTTAGGATCCACTTCCGGTATAACCGGAAGATGCATAAAATTGAAAATATTTATTTTATATAACCCGTGTATACATATTAAAAAAAATATTTTTAGTAATTTTCCATATACATATCGACTCAGCTCGTCGTGATAGACCCTGTATCTTACTACTTGTAATACTTACTTTTGCAAAACCTATGGCCACTTTAACAACGCTGCACCCTTTGTGAACAGCTGGTTAGCACCAAACGCCATAATATTACCACCGTGCGATCCTGTGCAGTGGTTTCTTTACAGAGACTGTAAGGTTGTGTTGACGTACCCTGTATGTAAGATGTTATAATGACGTGTATTAAGTGTTTTGAGTACGGGTGTATTGAGTTTGAACGAAAAAAAAATATTTTTTTTTGTGTATATGCATAATGTATGTGGGTGGATGATACGCCACTGGCAATTTAGGAGAAATATCATTCAGTATGCAGATACGTGTATTTGAATGTTATAGAGACATTGGTGTTGGAATAAATAGATTCTGATGAATGTAAATGTGTCGATGGGACGATAATGTTTTGCTACTGTTGACTACTGAATAAGGAATGGAATGTTGGAGGATAAAGGAGTAATCTTGGCCGGAAGATGTGAATGTATAAGTATAGAATGTTTTAGGAAATATGTAAAGAAAGATTTGGTATGTTTAATTGTTGATTATAGAAAGTTCTCGTAATGTTGTGCAATTAGTTTTGAGAATACGTGTACGTATATGGGATTTGAGACCTTAGACTGTACTTATTTTTGCAAATGTTGCGGAAGGAGGATGAGCGCATGTGAGAGATAAACGTTGAAAGTTGTGTAATGGTCCAGAGTGGCCACTGAATGAATGTGATGACGAGAAATGGCTTCTCCATAAAGTAATTGTAAAATTTGCAGGTAAGAACAAACATGGCGATGTATTGTAATTACAAGCGTGTTTGTGCAGAGAGTAGCATCAGTCGGCACTAAGAAAGTTTGAGTGAATACCATTGGTGAATATCGCGAGGAAGTAAGACATGTTTAAAGATGGATGGCTTGAGGTATAAATAGGAAAGTCAGAGATTGTCGGGGGCTTTTTGCTTTTTGGTTTTTGCTTTTGATGGATGTCGGTGAGAGCTCGGTGGAAGACGCGCGCGCGAGGTGAAGTGTAACCTCAGAATGGGTTGAGTTGGAGTTATATTTGTGAATAATATTGGAGGAAGTCATTGTTTAAACAACTGCGTAACCCAAAAGGGGATGAATCGTATAAGACCTTCATAAATAAAACAATTAATAAAATTGAGATTGAAGATAAAATCAGTTTATGGGTTTTTTCTCTTCAAGAAAAAAAAAGTGCGTAATTTTATATGACATTAAAAGTTTATTTGTGTAAGGAAGGGCTAAATTGTCCTAAAGGTTGCAAGAAACTTTAAAGAGGCAACCAAACGTGTACAGATTATTACGGGTTATTGGACTAATAACCTCGTATAGTTGGACTATTCGTGAGTACCGAAAGGAATAAGTGTTTGTGAAATTGTGGAGTACTTGTTATGTGCCTTCAGGCAATCTAAGGATACACATGGACTACAAATAATTGGTTTACGGGAAGAGAGAAGCAAGAAAAGCGTAGGATGAATGGACAGTCTTTAAGTAAGAATTACATTTAAGAACTTTGAAAACTCAGTTGAGCACGATTATCTTTTTGGTTAGTTTTATTTGCGGGTTGTTGTGTAATTTTTTTTTTAATTAATTAGTGTTGAAGGAAAAAGGTAATCGATCTCGAGTTATGTTGTATTGGCTGTTTTAATAGTAAGAATTTTTGCAGAAACTCAAATTTGTATTGACAGTGATGTGGTGGGTTGGTTTCTCAACCACGCTATTGTAGTGTATGTAAACATTTGTTTTTTTTTTATTATTATTTTGTGCAGGACAATATATATTTATCGTTAACTTTTATTCTGTTGTTTATTTAGCCAGTTATCAGACACATTTGTGACGTTTACTTAATTGGTGACCTAGTTTTCGACAATTTAAATGTAAACTTTGCATATTTTGGTTTTAAGATTAATGAACAACCTGAAAGGTTATATTTGCCAGGTTAATTTTAAAAAGAAGATTTTCATGTTAGTTTCGTTTAACGCAGTACACTAATGACGGATCAGCTGTTGATTTAAAAATTTCATTAAGTGTAACTAAGAGATGGAGTTTTGAGAACTTACATATTTACGAATGTCCCATACGATTCAGAGGTATAATAAAGGAATAATTATTAAGCCGATGACATTGATTTTCTTTTGATTAGGAATTTTAAAAATTAATTATCGACCATTGAATGAAGAACTATTTTATGCATTAATAAGTAGAGATTTAACTTTATATGTATACGAGGGATACGTAGAAAATATTCAGTTAACGTGTTATAACTTTGGTATTCTGGATGTACAGGGTACAATCAGGAAATTTGTGACGACCCGTGTATTTCAGTTTTTTTTATAACTGTTGGTTACGTGAATGCAGTTAAATTTGAGTGATAAATTTTGTTTTGGAAATTTTGGTATACGAGGTGTATTCAAAAAGTTTCTAATAACCTGGGTAGTACTACATATATTTGAGTTTGAGTTGAATTGTTCGGGACGAGTGGTTGTTTTAGGATCCTCGTGTAAAAGTTTACTGAGTAAGCACAATCCTACTTACCACAATCAAGTAGGGTCAATTAACACCCAGCTTAAGACAATTATTTTAGCAAAGTTTCGATTGTGGTGGCGCCTGGAGACATATTTTCCCGGACTGAGCTGTTTGAATATAGGTGTAAGGTGTTTGAGCGTATTAATCATTTTACTTCTTATTTCGACCACGCCCATCTCCCTGTTAGATGGCTTGGCAACCCGCTTACAGTAGTAAGCATACACGACGCCTAGTGCGCTTTGGACGTGTAACAAGACGTACTTGATCGATTCCCCCCACGCGGTGATAGACTTTACCCCGTTTAACGGTTTTTATTTTTACATAAATATTCATATTAGTAAACATTTTTGTGCGTTAGATTAAGGCTGTTCTTACATTCAATCATGAAATTTGATGAACGTTTACGGTATTCTCAAAAACAAGCAATTTACGACAATCTTGAATCCTTTATCGACGACTGTGGATCTGTGTAGATAAAGACAAAATACGAAAAGCATATTGACCACTAAAACGCTCTGTTTTGTGAGTTCCTATTTTAAGTTATAATGGAGACCAAAATTCAAGTCAACGAAAAGTTTGTGGTGTAAAGGAATTACACACATTATACATGTTTTTGAAGTTATTTAACTTATTTTGTATAAAACAAAATTACTAAAATTTTTAAATTGTACCCATTATTATTCTTCTGCATAGATACTTGCGGTTTCCATAATATCACGATCATTATTCACCTGAAACTAATTTAATGGTTTTTTATGCTTTGAAACATTATTATTATTATTATTGATAAATAATTAGAGATATAGAAAACAAAAAAAAATCGTAATCAAGTAAGATTAGTTTTGATACAGTGAATTGATTATAAAATAAATGTGTTTCCTTTGGGTTTGTAATCTATGTATTTTGTATATTTGACGCAAAATTAATTAATTCAAAAATAAATATTACAAATGTATTAGTATTTTATTTTAGATTTATAATCTTGTTTATAAACACTCAAATGTGAGCATAAATTGGCCTTTATGGTATCAAGAATTGCGAAGCAACCATTGCACTAATTAGTCAAACAAGGTTCGGTATCAAACATTTATTAAAGTTAAGGAAAATCATACATTACTATTTATGGAGATTAGTATCTCTAACAATATCAATATAGCCAACCATCCATACAACGCTACAATTTGCACGGCTCAACTCTCACAAACTTGCCGGAAATACTACATATTTTGTTTGAAAGTTTTAGCAACTAAAGTAGAATAAAAGGTTATATGTACCACGAGCATAACAGTCAATTATGGTTCTCGGGAAAGCAAACCCTCCTTCGTCGGGCTTTAAACATTGCCTCGTGCCATAATCTTCTAATTATGCTCTTGATGCATAAATAACTATTATTCCTCAAGGAGACTTAACAGCTGCTTTAATCTCGGCGAGAGAAACATTCTGCTCAGATTTCAAATTTTCATAATATTACTTTGTATTTGTTGGGTAGTTAACAACAACGTAACATGAATTTAAAAAGAATATTAAGTTCAAAAATATTTATTTTCAGCGACGCTTTTATTTTTATATAATACTAAACTTGTACTTCTAGGATCGCAATATTTGGTAACTGAATAAATGACTTCAATCTGAAATAAATCTGAGATAAATACTGTAGATTAAATAAGCTTGGCAATAATATCCCATAATCGTATTCTACCTTGTGACGTCAATTGTTTTACACAAATTGCATTTTTATTATGGCTCATAAAATTTGCTTACGTTGACTATCATTAAAAACAAAATGTTATATTTGTTGTCTTTCCAGCTGCTTCTAAATTAGTAAGGAATACATCCTTAGAGCTTAGCATCGTTGTAAATTCTTCAATACGGTTTTCTTCGTGTTTGAAAAATCCATAAAAGCGTTGAGATGATTCATATTTAAAATGAGCTGTTTCCATCATTTGTCTTCACTTCCTTAGGATTAATTTCATCCACATCCATCACTTTGTACATCTTAAGGTCACACAATTTTTTGAAAGATTTGAAAAGGTGATTTAACCGAGATAGTTTCATACAGGGTGAGTCATGAGGAACTGTACATACTCCTACCACGTATGGAGGCTTCTAAAGGGTACATAAAATAAGCACTTAAACATGTCTACTCCTCTTGCTTGATAATCTCCAGGGTGATTTATGAGTTTGACTAATAATACTTAACTTTCTTAACGTTGATTTGATTGATTTCATATTTTGGTGCGAAATTATGCTATTCCTACCTAATTTAATTGATTAATTCAAAATTTAAATAATCCAGGGCCGGTCTTCAAAAATTAGCCAACTTGGATTCTAGAATTTTACGCACCCTGTATATCGATTTTGCAAAACTTTTGATGGTTTCCTGAAAGTACAGAGATGGGTAACACAAATAATGTAGTTCTCGTTTTCCCCACACGATCATTCTGTTTTTAATAAAAAAATCAAATTTTAAAATTTTAAATTTTGGCAAAATATGTGAAAAAAGTACTAAATATGTTTCCATTTTTATAGTAATCATTTTATTCAATTTCCAGGGACGGCTTACAAAGTGTATCCAACGTATGTTGCCATTAGCATAAGATCACCCTGTATATAAATGCAGCACGTAATGTTTATTTTATCTAATTCCAAGAACTGTTTAAATTAATTTTTACTTCTACAAGAAACGATTTTAATAGTTGATTTTTTTACAAAATCTAATTAACAAAAAATAGTTACAACAAATTTAATGTATTATTAATAATTTAAACAACAAAGTAAAAACGAGAAAGTACTGATTACAGGATATTTAAAAAAAAAACCTGCTTCAATACACTTTCTCGGTCGAACCATAATAATTATTCAACTATTAATAATAATACTTTTTAAATGAAATCGTCGAGTCGACGATCATTTTTAAAATATTAAATCTATCTTAGGATGCTTTGACGATTTGACACTTTGTTTTAGTAATCTGAGGTTGTGTTTTGAGTAATAACTACCTGATTAGTGATTGTTGGCTCGATTTTGTTGACTGTGTAAGTATTATTATTGTAATTTCAAAAAAGTGTCGAATAAATTTTCTACAGCAGAATATGCCGATATGTGTATGTGTATGGATTTTGTGATGGAAATGGTAGAGCTGCCGCTAGGGAATATGAAAGAAGATTTCCGGAACGTCGAATTCCAAATCATCAAACATTCGGAGCTGTATCTAACTACCTAAAAGAAAATGGTCCTTTTCCTCAATCTAAATCAGAACGTGACGTAAATCGATTACAAGAAGATGAAATACTTAATATGGTCTTAGAAGATCCAAAAATAAGTACCCGAAAGGTTAACAGGCAATTAGGAGTTCAATCAAAGAGTAGCAGAGTTTTAAGAAACAATAATTTATATACTATCATATCCAACAGGTCCAACGATTGCATCCCGGAGATGAAATTCAACGACTGGAATTTGCAAGATGGATTGCCAATCATGATCGCTTATTATACAGGATGCTATTTTCCGACGAAGCCCAATTTACGAGATATGGAATAAATAACTCGCGTAACTCACACATTTGGCCTCAAAAAAATCCACATGCGATTTGCGAATCTCGTTCACAGTACAGATTCTCAGTAAATGTGTGGATTGGGGTAAGGAATACGTACCTAATTGGTTCCCATTTCATTGATGGTACATTAACAGGTGCAGTGTACTTACACCTTTTGTAAAATACTTTGCCACATATTCTTGCCCATGTTAATATCCGCGGGACGTACTTTCAGCACAATGGGACATCATCCCATTTCTCAGTTGCTGTCCGCCAACATCTCTACGCCACTTACGGGAGCAGGTGGATTGGACGTGGACCACATACATGGCCACTCAGGTCTCCTGATTTCAATCCCGTAGACTATTCAACTTGGGGTCGACTAAAACCCATGGTGTACGAAGAAACTGTCAATACACGGCAACAATTAATTGAAAGAATTATTAATTGTTGTGCCATTATTAGAGATGACCCGTTAAAAATCAGGAAGTCAATTAGACATTTAATGGTTCGACAGAGAAGGTGTATTGAAGCAGGTGGTTTTGTTGTTGAAAATATCCTGTAATCAGTAATTTTTCGTTCTTACTTTGTTGTTTAAATCATTAATAATATATTAAATTTGTTGCAGTTATTTGCCACGTGTCTAACCATCATATGGCATAAAAAAGAATGAGTGGGCTCGACTAAACTCAGGCGTACGGTCGGAAGACCGCAAGGCATTCGGATGCGTGGTTGTTTTGGAGGTATAGCTTAAAATGATAGTAATCTGGTTAGATAGGAACCGGATATGAGTAGGCGCCACAGGATTTAATAAGGAAGTACTCAACTAGTGTTGAAAGGAGAGTAAAACCTGTCAAGCCTGAAACAGGATTTACCAAAAAAAAAGAAAGAAATAAGAATGAAAGGAGGAAGTAGGAATGAGTTGACAATTCCCCCGATAAAGTAATTTTTATTGTCGATATCCTGACAAAAGAATAAAATAAAAAAATTATATATAAATTAACATTCCACCAAAGCCCACGATGGCAAGCAGTGAGCCTCAGCTTGTGCCCACGACAATTATAATTTAAATTTCAATTAAAATAAAAATAAAAGTAAAATTATTATATGCCCCCTTCCGGCCGTTGTAAGATCTTACTATTCGTATTCGGAATTGGCTAATTTTACACATAATCCGATTGGGATGTTTAGTAAGAAAAAAAAAATTTAATTAAGGAACGTGCTTGCCTTACGCTTCACACTGTATACAGTAAATAGGAAAGCTTGTTCGGTTCACAGTAAATAACTACAATAATAAACAAAGTAGTCAAGAAATGTATAGGAAGTAAATTGGCCCGAACAACCTTGTCCACAAGAAAAGTAATGTACATAACACATAAAGATTACGAGATAAAAATTACAAATTCATATACAATTAAATGTTTAACATTTGTAGTTCACGTAATACAGATAATCGTTACACCCGGTATATTGCAATTAAAGTAGGAGTTAAATCGTTGGTTGAATGCAGCCACAGAAGCTAGAATTAATTAGTCAAAATAGAAGCTAAAACTGTTTAGGTGTGGTCTGTCTATTTTAATGATTCAATTAAAGTTTTAATTATGATTGAGAACAAAAATATTCCAAACCGTTTTAGATAAAAGGAATTTTGTGAAAGTGAATTGCTGGAAGTACCATAAATATATAAATTTAATTAAGAGGTAACAATTTTCGATTTCGATTGATTACAACAGTAATAATATCAGTCCATTTATTTTCGTTGTAGAAATTCACTAAGAACCTCCTCGGTGTAATTGAAATTTGGAAAGACAATCGTGTAATCAGGTGATAAAGAAAGAAAAAAATATCTGACCTTTATTGTTGAAACTATTACTTATTTGATCTTGCAAATTTCGGGTACCATTCCAATGATCTAGTAGCCTTCACGTATATGGTCATGGATGTCAGCAAGGCTCTTACGCCTTCCAGCGGTAACCATGTACTTTAGATGTAACGTAACAGTAAAATGTGAGCAGAAAACTTAAGAAGGAACGACGTTAGAAATGTAGGTAGTACAGAGATGCTCGTACGTAGGTAGTACAGAGATACTATAAGAAGGTAGTATGGAGATACTAAAAGAAGGTAGTACGGAGATGCTAAAAGAAAGTAGTACGGAGATACTAAAAGGTAATACGGAGATGCTAAAAGAAGGTAGTACGGAGATGCTAAAAGAAGGTAAATATAAGTACGATGTTTAATTAATTATGACCGTTCATACCTCTTACAGGTGACAAACGAGCCGATAGTGAACATTCAACGTAATTTCGATTAAAGTGTCTTTATATGTGAAGAATTAGTATTGAATGCTTTTATATACGAAAACCTGAAAACAATTTTAATTAACATGAGGTTATCGAAACATGTACCACTTACCGAAGATGTGGACGAATGAATTATTTCAATTATATCCGCCTTTTAAAAGCGTTAGTAATACTTGTACTTAATCAAGTATTACTTTAAGTGAGAATTTCCCAAAAAAAATGATACTTCAGAATCCAGAACCAGAAACGAAAAATTCTCTAGAAACTCAACATCCATCTTCAATGGCGTTCTTAAAAAGGAAGAAAGAAAAATTGGCAAACACCTTAAAAATCAATTTTACAAACTTGAGAAAATTTTTATTTAAATCATTGTTGCCAAAGTTAAAATTTGTAGAAAATATTTATTTATTATATGTATTTGTATTATTTGACCTTAAAAGATCCCAGGTTTGTATTTAACTGCTTTATATTAAATGATCCGAAATCTCAGAGATGTCGCTGAATGTATTAAATTTGACTTATATTTGAACTAAGTAAAAGATGTGTACGAAAGTTACATACGTTAATTTAAATGCATTAGAGATGCGTAAAAATTTGCGAAATAGTGAATTGGTGGCATTCAACCGAAGAGTAAATTGCTATTTTTCGTAAGTAAATTTGACAAAATGACGAACGTTATCAAAAAGAAACGTTTTTCAAATAAACACGTAACATATTTTTTGTTAAAAATCACCTATTAAAATCGCTTCAGCATCAAATTTTTTCTTGTAGAAGTAAAAATTAATTGAAACAGTTCTTTGAATTAGATAAAATAAACATTATGTGCTGCATTTATATACAGGTTGATCCAATGTTAATGGTCACATACGTTGGATACATTTTGTAAGCCGGACCTGGAAATTGAATAAAATCATTATTATGAAAATGGAAACATATTTAGCACTTATTTTTAGTTAACTTTTTAGATTAAATATTTATTTAAAATTTATAAAATAAGTTCACATATTTTGCCCGACTTTAAAAATGTTATTAAATTCAATTTATTTATTAAAAACAAAATGATCGCGTGGAGAAAATGTGAACTACATTAGTTGTACTTTCAGGGAACCATCAAAACTTTTGCAATATCTAGATATAGGGTGCGTAAAATTCTAGAACTCAAGCCGGCTAATTTTTGAAGACCGGTCCTGGATTATTTAAATTTTGATCGCGTTTGGTAATTAGGTAGGAAAAGCATAACTTTGCACCAAAATAGGAAATCAATCAAATCTACATTAACAAAGTTATGGCGTAGAGTAATTTTAGTCAAAACTCATAAATCACTCGGTAGATTATTAAGCAAGAGGAGTAGACATTTTAAATGTTCATTTTATGTTCCTTTTAGAGGTGTCTGTACGCGGTAGGAGTTCCTCTGGACTCTCCCTGTATATTACAGAAATACGATCTTGAGCAATGACATGTTTCAACCTGTTAACTTTAGATCGCATTATTATTTATTATGATATACGCATTTGAGAGAATTTTTATACCCGTATTTTCTGGAAGTTGTTCTATTTTTGGATTTATAGGAATTGATTACCTTACGATTTGCTCCTCAAGTCGGCCAGCAACTTAGAAAAGATCAATGAATTTGGCCTAACTTTGGGGTTCGTTTTTTAGTTGCTGACCTTGAGAAAGTCAGTGAATTTTGGGGATAAGATCTTCTAGTTTCCAGGAACTGGTTCAATTTATAGATTTCTGAGAACATTGGTTTTATTTTTAGATTTCTACGAATTGCAATGTAAGACAGGGGGGAGGTCAATAAACTTTAGTTCTTACATATCTAGCAATCGATCACCAGGCTGCGACCAGCAGCTTGACAACACCGCGCGGCAACACGACGTGATCTTTAGCATTCCCGCCAAAAAAAGCGTGAACTTGACGTTGACACATTCCCTCTCTCTTTCACACACCTAGTGCAATTTCCCATCTATCTGTTTCTTTCTTACACCTGTAAATTCCCTGCGTGATTTCAAAGTGAGGTAGCTATACTACCATTTCCAACTAAATGTTTCAATATTGCCATTAAAAAATTACGTGGAATAAATATTGTCAGTTTTGGCATTGCCTGTTGTTGTGGTAAAGCTCAACAAAAGTCCTGAGGAGACGTGAATCTAAGAGATGAGGGTTTAAAAGCTACACATACAAGATTTCAAAAATGTAACAAGTGATCTGCAATGCTCTGCAGTTTAGTGGGTTACCGTACTTTCAGGTATTCAGCTTTTACGTATCAATTGATCAAATATTTGGTTAAGAAAAATACTAAAACATTGTTTTATTAATAATTAGTGTTATTTTAAAGCTTTGGAAAGGAATTATACCAGCAGATAGTTTAAATTCATAATTCATGAACGATTAAAATTTTGTAATACAGATATTTTTGAAAACGTTACGCTCCTGCTAAAAAAAGTGAGCACATTTCAAAATCTTTTTTAAAATTAAACACCATAAGATTGAAAGTTTATTTGAATATATTTAAGCCTTTTTAAAACTCTGTTACTGGCATAAAAGGCTTGAAAATAATCCTCAAAGAGTTTTTGAAAAAGTGTTTAATTTAAAGACTCACCACTGAAAATATGCCACAGAAAATAAAGTTTTAACAAATTTTGAAGTAAATCACTTGAGTCTGTACTTCAACCTTTATCTTCATTTGAACTGTTATCATTTACAACGAAGATTAAATTTCCGGTAATGTCACTTCTCCTTCTAACGTCTCCCAAAGAATGGAACGCTATTCCCGTTACTCAGTTACCGTTGCGTTATTTCGGAAGATGATTTATCACTAAATCACAAATTTTGTTGTTCAAAAATATAAATATGGACTTCCCGGAAAAACATCTTCGAAACCTTTTTTTTTCAAGACGGTGACTCAGCCCATAATGCTTTAGTGAGGAATTACGTTTCTCAAATCGTTGGATTACAACATTCGGTTTCAGAAAACCCTATAGGAAGAACCGAACGATTTGGGAAACGATTTCTGAGTAATTCCCCACTGTCAAAGCACTATGGGCTGGGGAATCGTATTGTTGGCAAAACATATTTGGCAGATGCTTTTCAGGAATCTATATTTTTGAAAAGCTAAGAAAGAACTGTAGCTGATGGTTGCCAAGCCAACTATGATTTCCATTTAAAAAAATGCAAGTTTATATTATTACTCAAAGACCGCACCCCCTAAAGAAATTCTAAGAACTCCACTGAATCCGCCACTTCGCAATATAGTACCGTTGACGAAATATATCAGTATAATAGTATTAAGCCAGTAATAAAACCTTGAAAAAAGTGTAGAAATATCGAATTTTGGCTATTAAGTCGAAAACAAAAGACGATACTAAATTTTCGACTTTGCCATAAAATCTAGGTCAATAAAGTAGTACGTGAATATAAAAACTGCAAACTTCTATCTTAGATAATAACAACATCTTTAAAAAAAACAACTAAAACAACGAAATCGGAACTCACGATACATTATCTATTGCTACTTTTCTTTTCATTGTACTCCATAGTATTTCGGTTAAGTGATAAATGTAAAAGGACCCCTATTATTTTTCAATAACGAAATAAGTTTTAGTGTGGGAGAATTGCTTTACCAACACTAATAACTCAGCTTTTATCATGTCATCGGTTGTCAAAATGCTATTTGATTATAAGCAAGATCTGATCTTTTCTTTACGGTTACTTTCCGACCGTAATTTATTTCTTGGAATGTTGTGATATGTGGTACTGTTCATCACAATAATTCTAATTCTTCGGTAGATGTGGTATTAATCTTTTCTGCAAAATTTATATGATTCATAAAACCGCGGGTCGGTACTAGGACGTTTACCGAATCTCAATTTATCGAACGCAATTGACCGAACTCAATTAGTCGAAATTGCCTGTATAAATAGTTAAAAGGGCAAGAAAAGATTACATGTGGACGGACCAAGATAAGAAAACTGATACTGCAATTCACTGTAGATGTGAAAACTACAAAAGGAGAAAATGCCACGTTCATGTTATTACAATCCAAGATGAAGTGGGTAAAAAAAATGACAATCATAACCATACCACAGACGTAGCGCATGTAAAAGTATGTAAAGTTATGGATAACATCCACAGCAGTACTAAACTTACTTAGGACGCGCCTCACAATATAAACCGGACAATACGAAATATCCGCCAAAAAAGAACCACAAGCGTGAGCCATAGTATATATCGCACTTTCACCGGGTGTGAAAATTTTAAGTAACGTACGTCAGATACATTTTTTTTCTTCCCGTTTTTCGAATTTCGGTGCTAAAAATTAATACATTTAAATTGTTTTGTTTTCAAGTGTTAATGCATTGAGGATTGAAATTGTTTAAAAGTTTTCTTCGATGGTTAAGATATTTAGAATAGGATATTTAAAATTAAAAGAGTAAATTTCATGTTGATTAAATGAATCGTAATTTGAAAAATATAAGATGGGGGCACAAAATTGTTTTTTTTTTGTTGTTTGAGGATGTTTGGGTTTTTTTACACGTTAAAATTTAGAGTTCCATTTCCGTAAGGGTCATATAAATATTTTTTGAGTTTAGCTACTCGTAATAAATTGAACTCTGTTGTAAACGCACCTGTGTTTTCCTACTTCAGTAAGGGAGATGTTGGATTAATTTTATGTAAATAATAGCAATTTCTCGTTATCTTAAGTATTCGTAATTTACATCAGTTGAAAGGAAAATTACGCCTTGTAAAATTATATTCAGTATTAAACTTACTACTTTGTATGCAGCATAGTTGCAGTTTTAAAAGTATTTGGGCGTCGGTCAGACGAGCAATTCAAATAAATTTATTTTAATTAAAGAAAGAGGTTGGACTTATTTTAAGACTGGTTTTCGAAAGGAATCCCGTTGACGAGGATATCAGGTTTCGTTGATAAGGTACAATGAGATCTTGTGTAAAGAAGAATGTTTTTTATGACGTAATTTTCCGTTTCTTTCGCCGATGTGTCTTCCTTTTTTAACGCGTACGATGATTTAAAACATTGAGGTTGTAGGACTGGCTAATTGAAATATACTCGAAGTGTGTGTTGAGGCAGGGTGAAACCTTCTTACGTCTGCACTGTGGTGAAAGAGCTTTTGTACGGGAAGATTCCCTACTAACCCTTCAATGAGGATATGGATTCGACTCACCCATCTCGGCATAGTTGGCCCGTAATCATGAACAAATTTGTTGTATTTAGCGACGCTTTAATAAGTTGTAGGTAAATAGAAGTTAAATAGAGGTAAACAACGTTATATTTGTGTATATATTAACGTCAACCAGATGAAGAAGTCATCGTAGCGAATGATTTTTGGTTTAAAGATTTGATGTTAATGAAGTTTGTGTAAAGATAACTTAAAGAAGTCATTTGTTTACGTCGCAATAATATAAGAGTAATTGTTTTGTGAGTATTCGCAAGTTATTTTTGAAGTTTTATAGGAATCACTTACCGATTATAGTCACCGTAGTAGCTGGATTTGCAAAAAGGTTAGCGATTTTTGCGCATTAGGAACTACGACCCCGATATTGACGTTTAGTAAATTTTAGTTTTAATCTAATTTTAGTTAATTTTAGTTTTGTTGTGACGTATTTTTTATTCTAAATTGAATAATTAATTACGGTATTAATCAGGTATTTTTGGTTATTTGATACAATAAGTTTGACGTTAAAGTTTATCGACATGAGTTTTGGCTTTATTATCGCAATTTTGAGGCTTTTAGATGAAGCTTAGGATTTTATTAAAGTTTAAGTGAACTTTGCATAGAATTGTTAGGTTGAGGTGAGTGTTTGATTTGAGTGAACACTATGGTTACCTGTTAGGCCATTGTTAGATCTAGTTCATGACGTTTCCGCTATGAATGTATCTAACAGGTGGCGCCTTTGTGGCCCCTTTTCCCGATTTTCACGTTATGGAATTTTGACGAGTGCGCTTTTGCAGCATTAGGTAAGAACCCCGCCCATCCCACCCTATGCCGTTGTCCACCATTGCCTTCACGGGCTGATGCTCTAATGAGTATTTGGCCTGTAGCAGCATATCTGCTGTATTTCTTGTAAAGAACGGACTCATCTTCCCATTCCCAACATCCATTTAAACCATGTGTCCAAGTTTCATTCAAATATATACAAACACAGATTACGTTTATTGTGACACTTCCTACATCCAAAGTCAAGTTTTAATAAATTCTAAGATAAGGATTTACGTCCGCCTGAATTCTTTTAATAACTACCAGGTTAATAGTATAAAAATCGTGCACTGTTCATTTCAAACTACACTGATCAACTTCATCAAACAATATTTTTCCTCTTCGTAGAAGTTCGCGCTACTTCTGCTTCTTTGCGGATGAGTACTTTTTATAAAAGTCACAGACGTTCCTGTAGTTGCTGCCATCAGTTCAGTTACCTTGTTACAGTTTATTTTCTCTCTAAACTCAATTCTAGAGTGATTTCACCTTTAGTAATACTTGAAATGCCCATTTTTATGCCATCTATTGGCACCCGAACTCATTTGTGCTGCGCAATGACAACCTGTTGGATCTGATGTAACAATTCACTCCTTATTTAAATTTCTGCAAGTGCGAACTAATTTACGCTTAATCTAGAACTTTCATAAGAAGGACAATTGAGGTGCTGGAGGTTAATCGCGCGTAATCCTTGAATCTTTTGCGAGTCAATATACTTGGTTATTATATAACTCGTATATCCGCAAACAAAATGAAATTAGGATGAATTGTATTTAAAACTACAACTACATAAGTAATAATTCTCGTTATTGACTATCGATTACAGTATTTCTACTTCTATTTTAGGGTGTTTAGGTTTTTAGTTTTTTTGGTCGTATGATACTACTTTCTGGTATCAATATTCTTTAAGTAAATACAAATTCCTAAGTAAATTATTTTAATATTTGGTATATCAATAAAATATGTTTCTTTAAGGTTTGTTTCACAATCAAATCGCACTAGGAGCCGTGAAGGCTTACCAAGGTATAAGCGGGTTGCTATGCTAACTGCAGTACAGATGGGTGGGTTCAATATAAGACGTAAAATGGTTGAAATTTAAATTCGAACACCTTACACTTACTATAAAACAACAAATATCAACATTTAGTCTGGGAAAAATAGTCTCTAGGTCCTACTACAATATAAACACCATTTCACTTCAAAACAGTACGTTAAATTTCGTCTCGGTAACCTTAATACATGTCAATGCAATCTTGAAAGTCCTAAGGTTCAATTAATATTAAGAATCAAATTATCCAAAGCTTAATAAAATTTTGAATCGTATATGTTATCGTAGACTTATTAATCACACCCTGTACATCTTTCAAACCAAGTAGTAAGACGTTATCTGGATATTTTCTAATTTACCCTCGTATACGCATAAAATAATATTTATAACTCTAATAAAAATTATGGAATAAATAAATATTATCAAATTTGAAAAACTAATACTTTAGTCTTATAATTTTTAATCACAAAAACATTAACTTTTATCTCAAAAATCGAAAAACTTAACCATTAGTGGGTCTCTTATGCATCATATATCTTTTGTAAAATACTATTTGAATCTTTATCATTACAGTACATACACAAGCATGAATGAATCGCTGTAATTTAAGTCTAAAATTTCTGCTTAATAAATAACTCGTGATCAGAATTGCGTATTCAGTGATGTAATGAATGCAAACTAGTTAAATTTTGTAATAGATCTGACTCAAAATACACAGTTTTCAGCTCAATCATTTGATCAAAATGTAACAGTTTGATTATTTTTAAACGGCGTAGTCCTTTATGTAACAAACAACGAAATCTAATAATATAGTGTTGGCTGTGTTTAAAACTTTAGACTGTAACGAAGGTCCATCGCAATTTATGCAGAAGAATAAGCGAACTAATCGAACTCTATTGATCACTTTTGAAAAAACCTATATTTACCTATATTGCTTCCTAGAAGCAACGCATACAAAACAAACAATTCTTTAAGGTTCTTAAACCTTATAATCTAAACATACAAAACAGATAAAGGAAATTGATTATCTTTAATGCCAGAATGAAATTTACAATATAGACAAAATGACATTGTAACATTAAAAAGTATAAACACTAAAACTGGGCCAACTTATAATATTAAAACAAAAGGGATGATGTAATAAATTGATCGAATAATTTTAATTAATAAAAATAATTACCAAATAATTATCGCTACTGCCGTCGGCTCATCGGTAGATTGAGATAGGGGAGAGTTCAAATATACGGAGTTTAATTAACGTACCTGAAATACTGCATGCTTTTCATCAGCTTAATTATTTTCACTTCTACTTAATTAATAAGAAAAATATGTAAAATAAAAAACAATAAAATGATACCTCGGACGCCAAGCTATTTTTAAATATATGTTACGTTATTGGAACAGCTAAACCAAGTTTATTAATAATAATACAACAATACTCAAAATGAAAATAAAATTACAAAACACACTAAAGTTTATTTAATATCCAGTTGTAATGCAAAAGTCTTAAATCTATTCTTTAATTACTAAAAAATCATACCTTTAAACGGTTGTGTATATGTATTAATTACCACTGGTGACACATGAAACGGAACGGTCAACAGGAGGAAATAATTATAGCATCATTGAGGTGCAATCTCCAGATCTAAGGTTACCAGCCACACCCCAATTATCTTGATAATTTATTCTTAATAATTTGAATCCATAATAATCAATGCATTACTTTGACGTATTTAGTATGTAAAAAATTGCAACTTATGATGTAAACCAAGTAAAATTAGGTAGTAAAAAAATGGTACTTTAAAAGTAAAAATTAAAAATTAATTCCATTACATAAGAAAGTGAGTACTAAAAAGGTGAGTACTTAAAAAGTGAGTACTTAAAGATGAGTACTTAAAAGGTGAATTAAAAGGTGCCAAAATCTGATGGCACCAAAATATAAAAGATTAGGTAAAAATCATGCTTATTGCTGTAACATTCAGCATTAAGTGAATTAAAAAAAAAGCTTTCAGAATAACTCAAGTGTATTTCCCCTAAAAGTTTTCACGCTTGCGCGGATACAATAATGTAAATCCAATTTTTTAAGAAAGGGAACTAAGACTATGTAATATTACACCCAAAAGATTTGTTCTAGAAAATGCCAATTAAATTGCCATTCTCAATTCTAGATATTAATAATTAAAAACTTTTCTAATAATACGCCAAATAAATGAACGATTCTTAAATTAATGTACTTTTTAATACAACCACAAAAAAAGGTTGTTACACACCCCCTCCTAAAATTTGGACTCGGAGATCACCAAAGCGGAGATTCCAAACACTAAGCTAATAAATGAAATTATTAAAATTTAAAACATACAAAATGTTAAGCTAATTAAAATATAAGCAATATTTAAAAAATAAAAAGAAAATGTACGAAAAAGTACGGAAAATGTGGTGATGTCGGTCAGGAAAGACCCCTTGCAACACCAAAAAAGCTAATGACGCGCTACCACCCGCACACGCCACTAGTCGAGAATCAAGGACTTTAACTGGTGGGGTTAGTGAAGCAAACCACCATCAGGAGAGCAAAATGAGTATCCGGTAAAAAAATTTGATCTAAGGTAAAAAAACGAACGGAAACCGAAACCTACCATGACCTGAAGGGACAGTGGGCAGAGAACCCGGAAACGGTCATTGTGCAAATTTATAAAAAATCAAGGCTAAACGCCGCTCTACTCGAGAGTATAAGAATAGAAAAATCCTTTCGGACTAACAGTAAATAAACGCGAGACTTGAGGTCGAGAGAGAGCGGTTCAATTACCCTATCCCGGTGGTCTCAAACCAAGCCTCCTAGGTGCATAACACAACTACCACTGTCACGTTCGATAAGTGAGTCAAAATCGGTAAATCCAAGATACGACTATTTTCATGGCAAATTAGCTCAGGATGCTTCGTCGTGGAGAACAAGAGAGGCCACTCTACCCTTCACGAGATTCAGGTTTCATGTTGTTCCACAGTCATCGTCCAAGACTCAACATACCCTAACTAACAGGCACGTTGTATAAATAAATCGAAATCTAGGTGAGTAGCCAAGAGAAAAATGATGCACTCTTACGAACACAACAATCCCCTCCTAAAACTACCAAAACGTCATAATCAGGAAGTGAACTAATCGAGGTTGACACGAGGCGAACCGAAGTCCTCAAGTACCGTCCAAGAATAGTAACACTACACAAATCAGGAAAAATAAAATAATGAAATCAATCAAAAAATAAAAATGTATAGAAGCATTACTAGTTCTCTTATCCATGGTTATGAGTTTTACACGTCAAATTAACGATCAGAGGTAAACTCAAAATAGTTATCTTCAATTTTACTATTGTAACAATAGCAAATTGTAAATCCAATAAAGGAAAATAATCTGCCTGAGAACTAATGTCCCAAAAAGTCGGCAATTCATTCGCACGATGTGATCTAAATATCAAACATCGTGTTAACAAATGTAGTAAAAATCATGCTAACAAATGTAGCAAAAAAATAAGTGGTTTGCAAAGCCACAAAAATATAAAATAAAATAATGTGCGAAATAAGCACAAAATAAAATTATTTTGAAAAATTATCAAAATAATTAAAAATATAAATAAGAAAACCAGAATGTAAAAATACTAAAATAGAAAAATAATTAAAAAGAATACGAAAAAATAAGAACTAATGGGGTTTTAAATCCTTAACATGAAAAACACCTAAGGGTTTATTATCAATAGGGGTGGCCAATCGGTACGTAGTTGGACCTACCACCTCAATAACTTTCGCTTCAATAAATTTAGGAGCTAACTTTTGACTATAATTTTTAGTCGCATCAGATAAAGTAAAGTTCTTTTTCCAAAACAAATCGCCAACATTTAATTTCAATGGACGACGTCGCAAATTGTAAGATTTTGAATTTCTTTCGTACGCTGCATGTAAATTTTGTTTAACATGTTTAAAAATGGGTGAAAGTTCATTTAAATCTTGAACTAATTGTTCACGGTTACTAATAAATAAATCATCCTCTTTGAAATCCTTTAGTCGACCATAAAAATCTCCAGAAATAGGAACTGTCCGACCAAACGCCAAAAAGGAAGGTGAAAATTTCGTAGATTCATGAACAGCGTTACGAATTCAATTAAAAACAATTCAACAGAGAAGAAATACAATCTAAGAAAATAAAAAAATTGAATTTACACACAAATAACACAAAAATGTGTTAAACGTTCGCATCTAAACTACTACCATTAAATTTTAACTTCACAAACATGAACTGAACTCTTAAAAATTTGTAAATATTCAATTCATTTGGAAAAAATCTTAAGCAGGAATACTAACTGAAGTATTAATATCGTCATTATGTGACAAAAAAATAAAATAATCTAAATTTGTAATTCATTATTCATTTCAAAGTTTTCGTTAAATGGATTCAATAAATTCTAATGAATAGTTACATAAATTTAATAACTGATCGTAAAAATATAAAAATTCATTATCAAAAGTAATGTAATTCAAGCGTTTCAAAATTTAAATAAATGTATTAACAATTGAATGTTATGAAGTTTATCAATTAAATAAACAAAAACTGATTGAGATAAATCATGTCCTAAAATGGAATCTATAAATCGTTGTAATGTATCATATTCAAATATTGAATGCATTTTTTTAATAATTCCACTTACATAAAATGTAATCAAAGCAATTTCTCAATTTAATTTACGTCTCTCGCCTATTGTGAACCCTTCTGTTTCATTTACAATTTAAAAAAATTTTAATTCTACTAATATAACTCATCAATATATAAAACATCACTAAATAATTAAAATTTGACATCTTAAAAAATATTATATAACTCAATCAATAAATTTCATTACGTATATACACATAAAAAATACCAACCAAGCTTAACACTAAATAGTATCACTCCTTAACATTCTGTCAACTCTTAACATAAAATCAAAATAAACAAAACACAAGTGCGAATAACTAGCATTGAAACAACAGCATATCCCTTTTCTGGCCCCACAGTATTAACACAAATGTAAATAAAATATCAAATACAAAGCAATAAATTTCAAACAATAAATTCAAGTAATAAAAATCAAAGTCCCTGCTCGGGCGCCAAATTGTAACATTAAAACGTATAAACACTAAAACTGGGCCAACTTATAATATTAAAACAAAAGCGATGATGTAATAAATTGATCGAATAATTTTAATTAATAAAAATAATTACCAAATAATTATCGCTACTGCCGTCGGCTCATCGGTAGATTGAGATAGGGGAGAGTTCAAATATACGGAGTTTAATTAACGTACCTGAAATACTGCATGCTTTTCATCAGCTTAATTATTTTCACTTCTACTTAATTAACAAGAAAAATATGTAATATAAAAAACAATAAAATGATACCTCGGACGCCAAGCTATTTTTAAATATATGTTACGTTATTGGAACAGCTAAACCAAGTTTATTAATAATAATACAACAATACTCAAAATGAAAATAAAATTACAAAACGCACTAAAGTTTATTTAATATCCAGTTGTAATGGATAAGTCTTAAATCTATTCTTTAATTACTAAAAAATCATACCTTTAAACAGTTCTGTATATGTATTAATTACCACTGGTGACACATGAAACGGAACGGTCAACAGGAGGAAATAATTATAGCATCATTGAGGTGCAATCTCCAGATCTAAGGTTACCAGCTACACCCCAATGGAATTATCTTGATAATTTATTCTTAATAATTTGAATCCATAATAATCAATGCATTACTTTGACGTATTTAGTATGTAAAAAATTGCAACTTATGATGTAAACCAAGTAAAATAAGGTAGTAAAAAAAAATGGTACTTTAAAAGTAAAAATTAAAAATTAATTCCATTACATAAGAAAGTGAGTACTTAAAGGTGAGTACTAAAAAGGTGAGTACTTAAAAAGGTGAGTACTTGAAAAGTGAGTACTTAAAAATGAGTACTTAAAAGGTGAGTACTTAAAAGGTGAATTAAAAGGTGCCACCGAAATCTGATGGCACCAAAATATAAAAGATTAGGTAAAAATCATGCTTATTGCTGTAACATTCAGCATTAAGTGAATTAAAAAAAAAGCTTTCAGAATAACTCAAGTGTATTCCTCCTAAAAGTTTTCACGCTTGCGCGGATACAATAATATAAATCCAATTTTTTAAGAAAGGGAACTAAGACTATGTAATATTACACCCAAAAGATTTGTTCTAGGAAATGCCAATTAAATTGCCATTCTCAATTCTACATATTAATAATTAAAAACTTTTCTAATAATACGCCAAATAAATGAACGATTCTTAAATTAATGTACTTTTTAATACAACCACAAAAAAAAGGTTGTTACAACATCTCTAAAGATAATTAAACTTTCACTACTCCAAAATATAAAAATTATATATATATATATATATATATATATATATATATATATATATATATATATATATAAAGTGTTTTTAATGAACGAACATAAGTTCAACATAATAACCATCAACTGTACTTATTTAAAATTAACTTTCAAAGTACATGCAGTAAAAGATTTACTTGGGTGGGACTTGAAACCACGACCTTGCTAGAATAGGATTATTTCAAGCAGAGAGCTTTCAAGGAGAAAAGTTACACTCGATTGAAATTTAAACTTTATGTACTTCCCTAGTTACAGTGTATTATAATTTTTATACATATTGAAGGATCACACTCAAATTTTGTTTATGCCATGTGAGCCCGCACTTCAAGTTATTTTTCGATCCCGCGGGTTTAATACTCAACACTTTCTTTTAATACAGTGATTGATGTTTATTACAAATCTGTTTTAACACTCATTTCATTTGTAAATGTTTAAGTATTTCATTCCCAAAATGGGTTTTTGCAGTAAACTAATATGCACTGCGACAATAATTATTTACAAATAAAAACTCTGCATGCTCTTACAAAGCAGTCGCGCGCGGCCACCCTCTTAAGTATAACTCTGAGGCCGATTGTATTCTTTTACGTGTTCTACCCTGCCACTCTTCCTCATATACGGTAATCCATTTTGCAACACGTCATCACATTTATGCTCAAACCAAACCAGCCTATCCCAGAGGAGTTTTTAACGCGCGTCTTTGCCGGGCAGGTAAACGGGAAACGGACCTACGCAATGGAAACTTCAAAATCACTGCCATGAAATTTTTTACAAAAATCTTAATCATTCTTCAAAACATCCCAATTTAGCATTTATATTTACTCCACATACTGTCTAGATCTAGATTCAACTTTTTATGAAAGTCCCAAATATGTGCGAGCTTTCCCTCCGCAAAATTCAGTAAATTCAATACCATTTGTCCTTGAGAATAGATCAAACCTTCCATTGTGCAATATTTTGACATTTACAGAAGCAAAAATATACATACATATTCTTCCTTTACGCTTTAATACAATATCGACATGTCATAAATTCACACGCTGTTGACTTACAGCAATTTTAACTTACATTCCTTACATAGTATTCATTATCGTCTCAATAGGGGTGTCACTAAAACGTTATTTCTCATTCAAATCTAATCCTTTCAACGTATAAAGATTTATACAATATTTAAACAATCTTTTATATGATACTCAACGCTTTACTAAAAATTCCATTGGCTCCAATTTACATTACGTACCCAAAAAAAATTTCTTGCAAGCCCATGCTCATACGTTACCAAAGATACGTTTTACGCACAACACAAGATTGCATACACTCAGTGCGTCAAATTAATGTCATAGGTGATGAATTAAACCGACACTTACACACATTTGTCCGAAAACTGTAATGAATTCCTTCGAACATGTCTGTTCAAATATGAATATAAATTGAACCAATTGAAAAGCTTGGTTAATATCAATTTAATACGTTAATATTAAAATGTTTACATGTATGACTATAAATATTTTGTTTATCTATGTGCTTGCATGTGACTTCGATACTTGAAAGAGCTATTAAATTATACATTAGTACAGTAGTAGTGAATCTACGCTTTACATTCGTCACTAAAAGGGGGTACAATAGCATTATTTAATGTTATTTAAGAGCTACATTACCTACACATTTGCTATGTGTAAGAAACCTAAACTACTGCTCTTGCTTACATATTCCGCAGAATCTAGTAATAGTTGATGTGACTAATATTATTGTGTTTTAGTAGATAAGAAAAAAACCGAAAGTGCGCTTGGGTAAATTTACAAACACAAGTTAGGCATACTGGCTTTAAAAATAATTTACTCAGAATGTGTTTATTTAAAAAAGGATACAATACATATACCTTTATTTATATCCAATTTGGTTCTATATAATTAACTAAATAACCTGTATGTGAGGGCAATGCTCGCGTCAGTTCATTGATGAGAAAATTCATGTAATATTGGTTTTGTTGGAAAAAATCCTTCCAAGATATATGTGATATGGGTGTGATGTGCAAGAAAATCTATTGCTGGCAATACTCTCATCCTTTGTTTTTACTAATGTTTGGCGTTCCCTGTTTTTTCAACCCTTATTGTTACTCAGACTTGCACCTGACAGGGTGCTTGTTTATAGTTTCGAAGAGGGTGGCGCTTTTTCTT
Organism: Vesta saturnalis; assembly: GCA_036346205.1. NCBI lineage: Eukaryota > Metazoa > Arthropoda > Insecta > Coleoptera > Lampyridae > Vesta > Vesta saturnalis. Next base: position 762,614 of record JARFJB010001332.1, read on the forward strand.
CCTTTAGGTAAGTTAATCCAACTAGAGAAGTTGGACCCGTCCTGAGGTATGCTTGGGTAAGCACGGACTTAGCTTAGCCGTATAGTGTAACACCAGCTTCCTCATTACCAAGCGACTATTTGGGTAGCTAAACATCGTCTTGGGCCAAGGAAACTAAAAATCTAATTGATCAGCGTATCATTTAACCGAAGCGAGGTGATTTTGGCAAGTAAACATTTATATCAATCGACTGCAACTGTTTCACCGGTATGTTCTAATGAATTGTTTCAAACTTGGGTCACAAATGAAAAAAGATTACCTGTTAAACGATTTTGCCGAAAACCACATTGGTGATCACAAAGGAGTTTGTTAGTTTCCAGAAGTGAGAGAATTTGCTGATTGATGGCTTTTGTCGTGATTTTACACAAAATGGAAGTTATGGCAATTGGTCGTTAGTTGGGGGATCCATTTTATTGCCTTTTTTGGAAATAGGTAACTTTGCTAACTTCCATGATGAGGAAAATTCCCCAAAAGCGTAGAGATCGCATAGAGCTTAGATAGGATAGCAAGACAATAGCTGGGATACCGTCTAGGCCAGTCGCCTTGTTGAAATCAAGCCTACTGATGATCGATTCTAGGAGGATGTAACGAAAATGAATTGGTTTCTGTGACTAGGGGCACATCTTTTCCAGAATCATTAAGACACGAGTTAAACGCAAATAAATCCACAAAAAGAATGGCTTTGTCTACAGAATCGGCAACTACAGACCCGTCAAAGAGTGTTATGGGGGGGCGGCGATTAGATGTCCTGATGGCTTTGGCTAAGGACCAACATTTACGACTGTCCAAAGGAGATGTAGCTAGCTCATTGCACGTTTGTTGTTGAAACCTGTAATGAACGTGTGAAGATCGCCACTTATAATGAAATGTTGTAAATGGTGTAAAATTTAATAATAAATAAATTGGTTGTAAAATGTTCTCATAACGTATCGTTAAACTAACTCGAGATACAACCCGTTGACCAAAAATAATGCCTTTGTCCCAGTCGGTTGAATAAAGTAGGGCGGTTCAATCTTTTGTTTTGCTTGATTACCACAATTTATACTTAACATCAATAGAAAAAAAACCTGTAATGTAACACTAATAAAAATGATCTCGGACGCCAAGTTCTTTTTTAATTATGCTCGGAATAACTAAACCGAAGTTTATAATAAAAATTTTACAAAATGTAAAAAATAAAAAAATATACAGACTATGTTTATTAACAGTTAAATTTAGGGTTATATAAAATATATCTTTAAAAACTAATTGTAATAGCCTTAAATTACTAAATTATGGATATAAATACCTGTACGTTAAACTTTGGTACACAAACTTTTCAATAACCTCTGGTATCTAAACGATTACGGAAATGTAAACCAAAGGTGATGCCATCTTTGCACCAATATTGCGCAATATCTCGAAATAACAATGCTGTTCGTTGTAAACCACCAAAATGGAATTTTACTTCTTGTAAATTTTTCTTCTTGAAATTTTGAATCCAATATTTATTGCATTTTCTTGAACGTTCAAATAAAAAATTGTGATCAAAATTTAGATCAGCATTAAATGCAAAATTGGAATCATAAAATGAAAGCGTACGTAAAAGTAAAATTAAATGCGTACTTAAAATGTAATTAAAGTAGAAAAGTAAAAGTATTAAAAGTCCCTGCAAAAAGCAAATGTTTTAGATTTTAATATAATGCTTTAAATATATCTTACCATTAAATCAATGGCACTTTTCACAAAATTTAGGTGGAAACCCTAAAAAAGGCTTTCTAAACAACAGAACATTCATCAGGAAGTGAAAAAATGGACGCTTTGGAAGTTGGATGATGACGCGTTGCGCGAAAATATGAGCAGAAAAAAATAATTTGAATAAGTGGGAGTATAAACCATTAAGAAGTATATACACTTAAGTTACACCAAAATGCAAATTAAGTTGCCTAACACATGCCTAAAAATTACTAATAATTAAAATTTTTTCTTATATTTACAACTAAATGAACGAAGAACATAAATTACGGTATATTTTAATACAACTCAAAATGGGTTGTTACAAACCACTTTTTAGCTTTGGTGATAAAACTTTTCCAGGTATTTCTAACACCAACGTATTTTGCATGACTCTCGACGGTTTTAGTAGATTTCCACCTAGTATAAAATTTATTTTATACTAATTTATTTTAATTTATTTGTTTTAATTTATTTATTTTGCAAATATGTTACATACACACAAGTGTCATTGAACCAGGGTTGAGAACGAGAATGGCCAATACAATTTTGTTCTTTGGGAATGTATAACTCCATGACCATGGGGATGGCTTCAGATACTAAAACAGCAATGCCCGAAGATGAATACGACTTAAAACAATATTCACGCCATGGAAAGGTTGCAAAGAAATTCCGCAAATCACTCCATTTAGGCGACTTAAAATACCACAAGGTTCTATCAGTGAAATTAGGGACAGTAGAAGTTATCTTCATTACACAATGGTCAGATCGACGTAGTGGCAAAAGAACTGAAATTTTATAAACAAGTGGGTTGTTACAGGCCAAATACTCATTAAAACATCAGCCCCTAAAGGCGATTTGTGCGTAGGGCATAGTTCAGTGGTGTGGGCGGGGTTTTTATCTAATGTTGTAAAACGGCACTCGTCACAACTCCAAAAACGTCAAAATCGGGGGAAATGTCAAAAAGGCGCCACCTGTTAAATACATTTATAGCGGGAAAACATCATGAACTAGATCTTAATAACGGGCTAACTGGAAATCATAATGTTCACTCAAAATAAAACCCCCATCTCTACTAAAATTCTACTCCTAAAATATTTACGCTAAGTTCACCTAAATCTCAGTATAATCCTAAGCTTTATATAAACGACGAAAAATTGTGATAATAAAACTAAAAACTCATTAAACATTTCGATAAACTTTAACGTCAAAATTACTGTCTCAAACATCCAAAAAACTGAACAATACGGTAATTAATTATTCAATTTTTTTAACGAAAAATACAACACAACAAAACTAAACGTGACCGAAAATTTATAAAGACCTACAATTTAATGAACGACGAAATTGGGGTAGTAATTCCTAAATTTATATATATATATATATATATATATATATATATATATATACAGCTTATTCTCAAAGAAATAAACAAACTGCCTACCTTTTTGGTAAATCCAGGTTATCGACAGATGATCAGATGATTCCTATACAAAAACCTCAAAAGCTGCGACTACTCGCAAAACTATCATGTGGAAAACTTAACACAGCTAATCGCTCAACAACCGATTTACTTTATAATCTACGTCACGCTATATATTTAAAGGTTATCTTAAACTGCCATTTCATCAACCTGATCAAAATGACTAATTAACTCTCAAATTTTACTAAAGCGACACTATGTACAGTAAGTTTGTATTTTATTTGTTTGAGCTGCACGATGTACGCGAAACTACCGCTTTAACCAGATACTCATTAGCATTAACCCGCATAAACAAAATGCGATAAACAGTTCAACAGAATAAAAGTTCATAAAAAAACATTAAAACCAATTACTTCTATGACCGCAAATTTTCACTATTGACAAAACGAAACACAACGGTACGAGAAACCGTTGGTGTGTTGAAACTCGATAATATCCTAACCAGTGAAAATTTTCCTACATTACTGTTCGGTGCATCCTCGTGGTATGGCATAACTAATTCCATCTTACTCCATCAACCCTGCCGCGTACATTGCGAAATCGCAAACAAAAAAAACGAGAGCCTCCGCCTACATCTTGGACTAGACTGACTTCAACATCCTTCGGTTTCACCCATCTTCCCCACCATCTCCCTTACATTTTAAATTAACCAATCATAACAATTTATTACTTAAATTTTTACATTGCGCCAAAAACGAATTGAATTCGTGAGCCGAACTGAAAAAATTGCATTAAAAAAATACACAACATAACAGGCGGTTTGTTTTGGAACATAATTGATATCACTTGCTTTAATGATTTAATTGCGACGCTAGCCCTTAACGCCTCGTATCTAAAGCGAGACTCTTTGTTTAAGACCAAAAATTTTATCGAAATGTTTCCGCCAATTTGTTACCTAAAACGTTCAAAACTGCGATATATGCTTTTCTACACTATATCTGAATACAAAGTAACAATTTTAATGTGATCGGTACGTTTACACTGACGCAATTTTAACGACAATAGTTATTATGATTGATAAAATTTACACAACTATTATTTACAACGGAACTAATTACTTCTCAACCAACTTAGTAAAAAGGATTCCACTATCTATCGATACTAATACGTAAACCAAATCTTAAGTTAGAGTCCAATTTAAGCTTGATAAGCAAACCAAAAACTTTATTTCGTTTTCAAAATAGGGATTCCAAAGGCAATTACCATTTGCAAAATTTCGAATACTTCCAAATACGCAAAAGAAAAAGAAACGTTACAATCTAAAAGCTTCCAAGAATTTATGCGCTATCAAGCTCAATTGCATGAACTTGTGCTACATTTCAGAAGTGCGGTACCAATAAATAATTCATAATTTCGGAATGTCGAAATGTGTTAAGGTTATCAGTATTTCTTGTGAGTTCAGAAATCATTTACGTGAGATCATATGATATATCATATGTTTCTGAAATATGACCCTCAGGATGAATATTGTAGCCAATTACAGTTATAAACACTGGAATCGCCCAAAATTGAGATATCGCAAGATGGAAACTGAGACAGAAGGTAGTCAACTTTCAAACGAAGGAAATCAAAGAAGCTTGAAAGTTACTGTTATTAGGGACCAGTAAATGCAGCAGTAGAATTTCACAGATTCAGGACTAGAATGTTCAAACTAGATCACGTCGAATTTTTTATTCTCCAAAGATTAAATCATGTTTTGCAAGCGATGTTGTGCTTTAGTAGCTATACACTCCTTTGTATCGACAGTTAGAGTGAAGATTGTATTGGAGAAATTGCAAGTCGGGCGAATCAGAGCTTTTAGAGGATACTCGTGTTTCAGATAGAAACCAAATGTCAGGTTATAATTATTCATGATGTTGGTGAACAGTATTAAGATTAGACCTAATACCGCGGATGTTGCACTAATGGATCAGAAATTGATAGCTTTCGATGATCAAGGTCGCTTGAGCCCTGTTCTCCCGGACATCCGAGCGACGCAGGATTTTAGGCCCTAGAAACCACAGCCCCCTCTTTTTTAATGTTGGGCTTTCAATCCGATATGAAAACAGTGAGGGTTAGAGAAGAATAAGATGAGAATAGATTAAGGATAAGGAAGAGGATGACTGGTAGCCTTTACCGTGCTCAGAAAATCGGTGACCCAATACTTGCCCGAGTGTGTCTACGAAATTAGTCCATATAATTTGCCAGGGCTTTTGGTCGCCTTTTACCTAAAATATTTACAATTTTGCAGTTGGCCGCCACTGCCACCAAATTTCTAGAACACTTTACAATTTACTTTTTAATCTTTTGATTCTAACAAATACATACATACTCGAACGTAACGCAATCATTCATTTTCAGGTTCACAGTATCCCATAATGGGTTTTCTTTAAACAAAGTCAAGTCAAAAGTATGAAGCTTTTGTGACTTGTGATCAATCAAGATCAAATATCATATTAATCGATTGACTTGAAACGTTAATAATGAAAGCCGTCAAGGTGATTGATAGAAGAAGTAAACAGTATTATAAGGTTTTACAATATTTACCAACAATTACAGAATGTCATATTTAAGGTAAAAATGACAGAATAATGTATAGAGCAAAAGAAAGACTTGAGGAACATGAAAATATTTTCGTCAACAAAAAAATTTAAACCGTATTTAACTCTTTATGAGTGTCGATTTAACCTATACAAAATGGCTTAGAACAATAAACATTTTTATTTTTGTAACAATAAATTTTTTACAGTTATTTCTGGTAAAAATAGTCCTGACTTTATACTTTTCTGTAAAACTTTTATGGCGAATCAGTTTCAGCATGCTTGATATGAGAGGCCGAATATTGATTAGAAAGTCTTATATTTGCCTAGTGGAGACGAAATGGATTCTGCACATTTATGCAGTTTTCCAATATTACCTATGAGCACAGACATGTTGTAGACTCTTAATATTACCTAGTACCAATCGGAAATTCTGCTTTGGACGAGAAAAACGCACACAAATAAAATATTTACAATGATCGATTATTTGCTCTAACACATATTTGAAATGGAATTGCTTTACTTTCATAATGTATCACTACAAATGCAGTTGAATGTCACCCACACAAATTATTCTTGTAAATTGGACTATAAATGGTGCACATCCAGATAAAACTAGTCAATCAATGCTAGTAGATGTAAGTTTTTCAAACTGTCACGACATACATTTAATAGATGAATGATGGGTGAAAGCAACGAAGCAGAGACTATTTATGCTGCACTTATAAAACAACCCAATATGACGTTCTCGAAAATTGATAGCGAGATACTCGTCAAATCTGCTTTTAAAAAATTCAAAAGAAAGCGCTTTAAAGGGATGATTTAAATGAAAGATTAACTAAATATGACGAATAAAAAAACCATTCCATTTTGATTATGTGAACTCTAAAAAGAAAATATAGCATATGCTTATAAACCGAGTATTAAAAATACGAAAGTCCTAAAAATATTTATGTCATATATTTTTCGCTGACAGTGACATGATCATCTTGTTTTATGTTTATAACTCTTGTAGGTACTGTTAACATACATATAAAAGTGTGCTTTGGAAAATAAATTCTGAAATAATCGAAACTAAATAATATTGCTTGACATTTAATTTTTAAATTCAAAAGTGTGTTCATAAAAAAATATATCAAGCTAGCCTCTAAGTTCGGTTAAACGAAAACGGTTCGACCGTGAAACGTGGAGTGTGAAAAACTTCATGATAAATGTTCACTATCCATACAAGATTTTTAAAGTCGATTTTATAAAATTTATTGTTCGTTCAGATATATTCAGGATATTTTTCAGAGAATGTATAATTCTTGTTTGAAGGGTTTAATGATTAAACTTACATGAAAATTAAGTTTAATCACAACGATAAAATACCAATTCAATTAAAATCATATTCTTAAAAAAGGGAAAGGCAGAGAACTTTGTCAAATTTATAAATTTTTATTTGATTTGTTAATTATTTATGTCAAGAGTAATTTAAAAATTAACTTTATGTAGTAGGTTAAAAAAAAATCATTAGAAAAATTTTAAGTTAACATATAATTTAATAAAATAGGGTATAAAAATGAAATATATCAAAAAAATGTTGTAGTAAAAAATAAAGTTGCTATGTTAAAAATCAAATTTTGTTCTCGAAACTAAGTAAATAGATGTAACTATTAATAAATCGTTGAAATTCACGTTTCTTGTTAATAGAATTGTTATTTTGAATTATTTCAAGCATTTCTAAAATTCAACGTTTATGATAATTATTTTCTAATTGTAAAATTTTAATTTCTGCAAAATTTGGATAATGAATTCTTTCAATAGTATTCACTTAATGCACATGAAATTTTGTTTAACTTGATGTCACTTTTATGTTGTATTAAGCGATCTTTAAGAACTCTACAAGTTTGTCCAATGTATTCTTCATTACAATTTAAACAGGGAATTTTATATACAACACAAGAAATGTTTAATTTGTCAATTTTATCTTTTGTTTTACTAAATATTGTTTCGATATTACTATTATATTTGTAAGTAAACTGTAATTGTTTTTCTTTTCTAAATCCATTATATATTTTGATATATATATATATATATATATATATATATATATATATATATATATATATATATATATATATATATACATACATACAGGGTGTTTAAAAAAGATGCGGCAACTACAGCGTGTTGAAGTTTAATTTAAAAAAACAGTCAAAATTAGATTTTTCCAAAACGGCTTGAGACATCATAATGAAATTTTACGCGTGTCAATAGCTGTGGGAGACGCATACTTTTCAATACAACACGATGTTTCAGTCGTACCATTGGCGCGCGTATTGGCACGTAACCGGCTATTTTTCAAGAAAAAAGTAGGATGCCGCTGATTTCTCTAAAAATAAAAAATATTTTATAATTCTTTGTTCAATTGTGAAGAAAAAAGCTCTCTTGACTTTTTATCGTACGACGTACTATTTTGTCCATTTATCATGCTTACAAAGATATTTTTAAACATTCCTGTATTATTCACTGACATATCACTGACATATTGAATGAGTGATTAATAATTTTGTATGTGTCGAATTTGTTGAAGTTCCTTATCATGAATCGCTATACGAATGCCGAGATGACCGACATGCACTACATTTATGGACTTGCTGATGGGAATGCATTAGAAGCTAGGCGGTTGTATACTTTTTTTTTTTATGATTGTGGACTTGAAAGATTTCCGGGCCGTATTGCTCCTGATAGAAAAACTTTCGAATGTATTCATCGGCGTCTTTATGAAACAGGCACATTAAGACGAAATGGAGGAGCAGGAAGGCCAAGGACAGCAAGAACGGTAGAGCTGGAAGAGGATGTGCTGCACATGATTGAAGAAGATCGAGGTATTTCTACTAGAAAAATTGCTGACGCTTTGGATGTAAGTAATGGGACTATTTGGCACATTCTTAAGGAACATTTGTTGTATCCATTCCATATACAACGCGTTCAAGCACTTCTTCCTGCTGATTTTCCTCCTCGCATTGCATTCTGTCAATAGATTTTGCACAAAATGGTTCAAATACCTCAACTCCTGATGTTGATTCTGTTCACCGATGAAGCGAGTTTTTCAAGAAATGCAATACGGAATTTCCATAATAACCATGTATGGTGTGAAGAAAATCCAAATGAAAATGTTGAAGATCGTTTTCAACATCAGTTTTCTTTGAACGTTTGGATTGGGATTGGGTAATTGGACCGTACCATTAGAAATTAGAGATGCAATGTGGTATATGCACGATGGCGAACCAGCCCACTTTAGTCAAGTAGCTCGTGATTTCTTAACACAAGCATACGGAAAGCGTTGGATTGGCCGGGGTGGACTTCATTTATGGCCTGTACGATCCCTGGACTTAAATCCCCCTGATTTTTTTCAGTGGGGCCATTTGAAGTCCTTGGTGTACGCTACTCCATTGGAAAACGAAGAAGGCTTAAGAAATCGAATCATTGCTGGGTGCAACTCAATTAAAACAGACCCTGGTGTTTTTGAGAGAGTTCGCCAGTCAATGAGGAGAAGATTGGAGTCTTGCATCCGAGCTCGAGGTGGTTACTTTGTAATTTTTGGTTGGTAAAATTTTTGGTTTGGTGAAATATTTGTTTTTGCCCTTGAATGAAACCCTTGGGTTTTAAAACTTTTTTTCTGTAATAAATGCACATGCACTAAAATGTTTTTTTTACTCAAAAACGGTACGTCGTACGATAAAAAGTCAATAGAGCTTTTTTCTTCACAATTGAACAAAGAATCAAGAAATATTTTTTTATTTTTAGAGAAATCAGCGGCATCCTACTTTTTTCTTGAAAAATAGCCGGTGACGTGCCAATACGCGCGCCAATGGTACGATTGAAACATCGTGTTGTATTGTAAAGTATGCGTCTCCCACAGCTATTGACAAGCGCAAAATTTCATTATGATATTTCAAGCCGTTTTGGAAAAATCTAATTTTGACTGTTTTTTTAAATTAAGTTTCAACACGCTGTAGATCGGTAACGAAGCGTTTGCAGACCTATGTTTATAGGAACTTTATTGTATGAAATGACCTGCCCCCCCCCTTTAATATTGCCGCATCTTTTTTAAACACCCCGTGTATATATATATATATATATATATATATATATATATATATATAAGGCGTCCCAACGTGTGGAAGATTACGCCTATACTGTTGATTTAATAAAAAAATATAACAGACTATTGTAGTCAACAAAAAGGAACATCTTGTAGAAATATGTTTGTGTATACAGGGTGTCCCATTTTGGAGTGCTATACTAAACTTGTGTTTTTTTAATGGAATACCCCATATATTTTTATGTCTTCGAATTCTCTGTTAAATGGTGAGCAAAATGATATAAGGTACTATGGGTCTACACTAACGGTTCCTAAGTTAATGACGTTTCTATTTAAAACCAGCAGTCAATAAAATAGGCTCCTGTTCCGCTATCTTGAAAGATATCGGAATGAAATTTTGGGATTTGTTTTTCCAATCTGTCTAGTTTTAACTTCTACATTCAGATTGCAGACTCTTTTCTTTGCATATACAGGGTGGTCCATTGTTTGTACAGTGTTTTTGAATTATTTAGTGATAAAGTTGAAAAATGTAAACATTTTTTATTTTTGTTGAATTTCTCACAATATAAAATAAAGAAAGACAATATCATTATTCACTGCAAAACAAAAATGAAACAATGCTAATTGCTATAAAACCGTGAACCTATAGGTTTATGACACAATTCAACATTTTGCACTATAAAAGGGCAACGCTTAATAATTATATATTCGCAGAACTGCATAACTATAAACTTTACAATGGAATTAAAGAACACAATGAATAACAGTAGCTTGGTTTTAGATTGTCTTAACAACTTAACAAATGAAAGCCACTTATTATAAATCATTCGTGAAAAATTGTCAGATAATTATCTGATAGTGACTTCGTTATTTACTTAGTGTGCGATGAATTTTTCAAAGAAAGGCTGATTAATATGGTCTATGTTTTGGGACAAGCTGAAAGGATTTGTTTGTTGGCATCCAGGATTTATAAACAAAAGTACCCTTTAGCTGGACATGCAAGACGAAAAGAGTTTCAACTTCTTCAAGAACGATTTGAAGAGACAGGAAATGTCATATACAAAAAAAAAGAGTTGACAGTTTTATTAAATTTAGAAGAAAACACTCACGTAAGTGTTCGTCAGATTTCGGTACAGGTAGATCTGAGCAAAAGTTTAATATAAAGAATTATAAGCAAACATAAATATCACCCATACCATTTGTTTTTCAATCAAAGCCTACGACCGTAAGATTTCGCAACTCGTGTCACATTCTGCAATATTATTCTGGACAAAATTAACCAACAAACCAATTTTGTTGACTTTGTTTGGCCAGCGAGATCACCCAATCTCACTCCCCTAGACTTTTTTCTGTGGGGATATGTGATACCGGAGATGTATAGGGATTTTCCTACTCTACAAGCCAATATGAAACTTAGAATTACTTGGGCTTTTCGAATTATTCGAAGAAGGACTATTCAAAATGTCATAGCAACCTTTACTAGGCGGCTGACAATGTGAATTGTTGCAAATGGAAATATTTTTGAACATTTAATATAAAATTTGTAATTCATTGTGTTTTTTACTTCCATTTTAAAGTTTAAGTTAAGTTTTAAGTTAAAGTTTATAGTTATGCAGTTCTACGAGTAAATACTTATTAAGCGTTGACTTTTATAATGCAAAATGTTGAATGGTATCATAAACTTATAGCTTCAAGGTTTTTAAACAAATAGCATTGTTTCATTTTTGTTTTTCTTGTAATTATAATATTCTCTTTATTATTGTGACAAATTCAACAAAAATAAAAAAATGTTTACAATTTTCAACTTTATCACTAAATAATTCAAAAATACTTAGGAATAGGTACTAAAAAGTGAGTATTTATTGAAAGCCCGTAAAAAATGGACCACCCTGTATATGCAAAGAAAAGAGTCTGCAATCTGAATGTAGAAGTTAAAACTAGACAGATTAGAAAAACAAACCCCAAAATTTCACTCCGATATTTTTCAAGATGGCGGAACAGAAGCCTACTTAATTGACTAATTTCTTACATAGAAATGTCAATAACTTAGGAACCGTTAGTCGTAGCCCCATACTACCTTATGTCATTTTGCTCAGCATTTAACAGAGAATTCATATATATATATATATATATATATATATATATCTATATATTGTAGTGTATTAACTGAATAAATAATTATTTTGTTACTTAAATATAAATATGCTCCGGACTAACTCAAATTCACTTCGGGGATACAGTTCAATTTGCTTTTAAACTTATTGTTGGCAAATAAAAATCAATAATAACTTTTAACCTTCTAAATTATTATAATTGCATTAAAATGTAAACGTGAAATCATACAAAATTTTATTTCACACATGGAAATGTTTATGTCAATTAAATTGGAATCTCCACAATAACGCATGCGTTGCGTCCTAACTGACTTAATTAAATGCAGCCTGTCAAAAATTTCAACAAATGATCTAAGATGTGTGAGTACACTTACGTTTTTGTTCAAAATAAAATTATAATGTTGATAATTACACCGGTTCATTTACTTTACAGATATTGACAACATGTCGCACAAACATTTATACATAATTAACGAAAACAAAAATACAGGGTATCAAAAGAATAATCAATGTAATAATGGGTTATGATAGTAAAATTTCACTCACATGTGTTACTGCAATTTCCAAAGAATGTTCTCATTAGGCTTGTTCCATAGTAAAATATTGGACGTAGACTTCTTCCCATGTATCGATGATACTGCCATGCTGTTCACAATCGTGCTGCTTAATCTTCCATAATTCATCCAAATCCAATTTACTGATGAACAACTCTTCTTCGTGGTAAATATGATGTAACGTAATATGCTCATACATTTTTAGATAAGCACTTTATTTTAAATTGTATGTTTAAATGTTGGTTTAAATATTTGTAAAATTTTTCGGATGTAAAATTATATTTTATTTCCATATAAATTTTAATTGCTTGCACTTTTATTTTAGATGCCGTTATGGAATTTAGTTTATTTAATACTCTGCGTCACTTTCAAGAAAAATTAACATCACATCCAAAATAATTGATTGATTTTGTTAACATAAAAAAAATGCACATCATCCGATGTTTGAACACGAATTCAAATTGAAACAATTATAATCTTATCGACACTTACAATCGGTAACCTAATTTTTAAATTTTGTTTTTTTTGATTCTGAGATCTCGACTCTACGTTGGTCGCGTTTCAAAACCGATAATGTAAACGAAACTTACATGTTAAACACCAACACTATTAACACTATGACTTGATAGTCACACAAAAATTTCAAAAGGGAAGAGCCAAGAGAGTGAGAAATCAGGAGCAATTCCTTTTATACATTTCTCTTGGATACCAAATTTTTAACTTTTTTTTTACATTACACACAAAAGATCCTACCATCTGATTGGTCTAAACAAAATTGTTAAATTAACTAAAATACAAATTATGCTATAACTTTTTTAAAACAAGTCGGATTTACTTTTTGAACACAGATTTGGAAGCAGGGCAACTTTCCGCATAAAAAGACTCCCCACAAGCCCTATTTCGCTTCGAAGCTTTGCATTTTGACAACTTAAAATCTAAATTTACTTATATCTAAGAAATTCTATATTTTACACCTAAACTAACTACATATTCTAAATCTACATAAAAAACTATATCAGAATACATTTATTTCAAACCATTTAACTTAATTTTAATAGAATTTCCATTTTCATATTTTAAATTTAGGTAGTTAACCCAACTTTTCTAATTTTATTTTCAGATTACATGTATACTATTAATTTCTTTATGAAAATGAGGGAAACCTACTATTATGTGCTTTCATAATTTATTCTAAACTTAACCTATCCTAAAAAAACTATAAATTTGCAAAATTCTTAAATATAGTACATAACCTAACTTAATATAATTTTACTTGTAACGTGCGTTTAAAACGTCTAAATCACTTAAAATGTTAATTTATTATGTTCTTATAAGTGTCTCTAACACAAATACTGTTTACTTTTACTCCATAGTCCATAATTTTGTCTTATCACAATTCCATATTGTTAACACATTTATGTAAATTTTGTACACAAAATGTAATTTTGTATTAAATATCACATTGTACAAATTTTGTTCATGTTCTTATCAACGTTTCTAAATCACTACCACTTCTTCTGCACTTATACACTTTGTCTGTGAAGTACTAATATGCAGTGTTCGTACCATAACCCTTTTTTTATAGTTTATATAGTTCACGCATTGTACCTTTATCTATACGTGTTCTACATATTAGAATTATCCTACTTCATGTGATTAATATCTGTAAAGTGTTTAAAATGCTTAAATAAATTGATTAAACTGTAAAATTACTGAAATACGTTCACCGAAACTAATCGTACCCACAAATATCCATCGTTTTGACCTTTCTCACATGCTACTGGTATAGCTCATTGCTTTTATGAATAAAACAACCTTGTGCAAAGCCCAAAAAGCCTGTTTTGTTATATCAAAACCAAATTTTCCCTCTCGTATACTAATTTTCTTATTAAAACGAACTGTATACATTCTCAAAACTATTTAAATTCATTCTATCTTTCTATCTTTCTTGAACCCTTTAATGTTCCATACCATTCTACTCCATACATCAACCGCAATCCTATGCTTTTTTTGAATACGTATAGTGCATTAGTCAAAGCCCAGAATAATAATATCCATAAATATACATCATTAATGTTTTTAATAAAGAACTTGTGCATATGTCCACAATTGGTACTTCCCTGAACTGCAACCTTTTCCATTCCGAGTTGATCCCATTATATACAGCTTTATAAACGCGAACGGTATGTTCTGAACCAACGTTGCAAGTTCGTTTGTACGTTGACTCCGTTATCTAAGTAGTATCGCAAGAAATTATTTATGATTATTTTTATCATGAAAACAACTTCAGACAACAAGCAATGTAAATTAGTAATAATTAGTAAATCACACAGAGTAATAAAAGCTAGCACTGCACACGGATTTTGTATATTTAATACTGGAAAGATAATGTTTAACCATTGAGTGTGCATTGGTGCACCTAAACAAGTTCTATGCATTTACCTGGGTTTGAAAACTACAATTATGATAGTAGTACTGTTAGCAAATTCCAAATATCGTATAGTTTCTTTAGGTATGAGTACTTAGCAGTTACTGCTTCCTTCCATGCTAATGGTATAAAAGTTGGCGTGTTTTCAAGGAAAGGTAATAGCTGAAAAAAACCTGTTGATGTAGCTTCTAATTTCGTATTTTAAAGCATTGTTTCAAGGGAGAGAGATGCATTAGTTTATCAGCGGTGCAACTTGAACAATGCACCAAGCGAAAAATGGCATGTCGCTCCAGGGATGTATGTACCAATTTTGTACACTCGGACAGGCGTATACTTAGTTTTTAACAGATTTAAGAATGTTCGTTAATAACTTGGTATAATCATGTTAATAGAAACTGAAATCTGTATCATGGGAACGAGTTTGACTTTTTGATTCATAACAAATTTATATAAACGTTACTGAGTTTTTATTAATATTTTGTTTTCTAGAAAATAAAACGCAAGTTTAGTTCCTGTTTGTGACCAGAGAAACGGACTTTTACTCTTCCAAGTGCAAAATACTATATTATACTACAAGGGCGGGAAATGCATTATGTTTACCATGGTACAGTTTGTACCCCGAGGAAGAAAAGGATAAATGGCATTACGCTCCAGAGGTGTATACACGTTTTTTTGTACTCGAGCAGACGTTTATCTAGCTTTTAACAGATTTCCGGATTTTCGTCAATAACAATAGATAATCATGTTGGTCGAGAATAAAGAATGTATCATGACAACGAGTTTGATTTATTTATTTATAATAAATTCCTACGTGAGTAAGTTTTTAAAGTCATTATTTCCCTAGGAAATAAAAAGCCGTGTTAGTTCCTGTGTAATTCTCACATATTGTAGTTATTTCTAAGTAAAATTGTCTATTTTAGCAAAGCACTGGGTATGCACCTGCTATGGTTAGCCATCCAGTTTTGTCACCTACCTGCAAGAAGGCTTAAATACCCATAGGTACCGGTACGAAAAATGTATCTTTTCTCCAATAACCTTTGTACAATCTACTTAATTTACAGTGAATGAAGTAAATAAAAACAATTAGCTATTATCAATGCACTACGTCGTGGTCATAAACTTTGACTCTCGCGAGTGCAAAAATCATTTTCTACACTACTTGTATTACCTTATCTTTACTATTTATGAGTACTCCATGTATTGCACCCTTAACTTTCATAATAATAACTACCAATTTTCGTATCCCACAGAATTTGCAAAAAGTTCAATATTAACATAACGCGACCATTCATCCCGTATTATACGGCATAGTCCCTTTTTTAAACATTTCATTTCATATAAGTAATTATTTGAATTAATTACGTAAATGTTTCGTATTTATAAGCAAGTCCCATTTTTGTCCTGTTTATGACTTTTCATTAAATTAATCAAAGTCTAGAAAGTACGAAAAAGATGGCACAACCTTCGTATAAGACACAATAGGATAACATCACAAGTTTTACAATTACGAGGCCGTTCTAGCGCTGTTGTCGACTTAAACAATATATATATATATATATATATATATATATATATATATATATATATATATATATATATATATATATATATATATATATATATATATATATATATATATATATATATATATGATTTAATTTTTACCGTGTATTAGAAGTTTACGGAGAAAGAAAATATATACGATTCTGAGAACGTTGGGATCGACGGTGTCAAAATACCTACTAAATAAAAATATTTGCAAGAAAGTGGCACTTTTGGTTATACCGGGAGTACACTCCATCTTCCTTATTTTAAATAGAATAATAGATTTTTTAAAGTTTTTCTTAGATTGTATATAAAATTTTACGTTTAATTTGTTCTAAGTACCATATACCCAAAATTTATATTTTTAAAGATATTTAATGAAAAATCTGACAGTAACCGCTTGATATTAAAATTACATTTTGAAATTTTGAATAGATAATAAGTAAACTTTGCTATGCAAGATAGTACGATTAATTATTAATTTTTATGCATAGGGTGTTTGTAAACATGCCTCCGCGTTATGAAACTTTAAACGTAAATACGTCAATATTTTTAAAAAGAATACCCTGTATGTTATTAGTGCAGTCGATGTAGATTTGAATTTTCTTTCATTTGGTATTTAGGTTTCCTATACCTAAAGTTAAGCGTTTTTTATATAATTAGAAATGTTTTGATTTTAAAATCTTAAAGCAAGTAAAGTAGATAGCTTTGGTATTAAAACCCAACGTACTTGTTTAAATAAACAATTAAAATATTGAGCTATGCATGTTTGTCAATTTATTATTTAAGTTGTGTTATACCATTAGATAGTGGTAAATTCTTGTCTTAGTTATTAAGTCAGTATAAAGAAGATAAAAAATAATTACTCAAATTCGGACATAATACATTTATTTGCCACTTATAGATAGTGCAACCAAATATTAAGCAGAACATTAAGCCGCTAATTAATAATACTAAATTTATAAAGATATACAACAACAATAATAAATAATAACAATGTAAAAAATCCAAACAAGGTAATTGAATATATTTAAAACAAATTTATCGTAGAAAGTAATTGTTCAAAATGTTCTCCATTAACTCTAAGGCACATATTTATTTGTTTAAATACTGCCTTGGTTGTAGCTCTAAGCTTGAAAATGTTTCGCGTTATCAAGTCTTTTTTGTTGTTAACTTCACGTGCATCAACTTTATTTTTTATTCTATCCTAAAGATAAAAGTCTAAAGGCGTTAAGCCTGGCGACCTGGCAGGATACTCAAAAGGACCCAATCGCGTTAGCCATCTATCTTCAAACATACGGTATAGTTCATTAGCAACTTCTCCAGTGCAGTGGCTTGGCGCTCCATCAAGTTGATAATGCACCACTTAGAAATAATAATGCTATGATTTTGAAATTTTGGCAAATAATGTTTCAGTATCATATAGAAAACGATGGAAATTTCAATGAAAAAGAACATGTCATTATGTACTTTGCATCACTGTTAACATCAATTATCAACAATTTTTATTTATACATTTTAAGAAATCTAGTCGCTTAGTATCAATTTTGTTGTTGTTTAACTGACACATTTATTCTGAAAAAATGCCCTCAGTAAGATAACGACGAAACTTTGCCCAAGTTTCAGATTTTGACAGGGGTAGAATTATCGACATGAAAGAAGCAGTTTTGTCATTTCGAGAAATCGGCAGAAGATTTAATAGAGGCCACACCACGGTGGCACGTATTTGATCTTCTTGGTCTGAAGAATGCATTCAACGACCTCGTCTCAGTGGAAGACCACCACGCAAACACCAATGATCGTGAAGAACGACTTCTTAGGCGGATGGCCACAAGAGATCGGTTTCAGTCAACAAGGTCTGTTGTGGTGAACTGGACAGGAGCTATTGGTCGTCGCCTATCAATGTTAACAATCTACAGGAGAATTAAGTCTTTTGGCATACATTCGTATCGTCCGTACCGACGACCTCAGTTAACTCAAGAGAGACTGCTAGATTGGCATGGTGTCAAGAGCGGCGGGACTGGGGCCTTCAATGGAATAACATCTTCTTTAGCGACGAACCGCGTTTTTTGTGGCGAAACGATGGTCGTCAGAAGGTGCGGCGGTTTCGAGGAGAACGTCGAAATTTAGAGTTTGTTGAAAGACGACCCACAGGCTTAACACCTGGAGTCATGGTTTGGGGCGCCATACGTGTTGGTGGAAGATCTCCTCTTGTGTTCATTCTAAGCACATTAACTGCTGATAATGTTTTGGAGCCAGTGGTAGTACCGTTAATGCAGACGTTGCCAAATGGTATTTTTGCAACAAGATAATGCAAGACCACATACCGCACATGTTACAAGAAGGTTTCTGGATCAAGTGCAGCTACCAGTGTTGCCGTGCAATTGCCAGATCTTTCGCCTATTGAACATGTATGGGACATGGTGGGTCGAAGACTAAGGCAACTACCAATGCCCCCAAACAACTTGGATGAATTACGACATCATCTCCAGGTAGCCTGGGATGAAATGCCTCAGGAGGATATAGACCATCTCATAGAAAGGATGTCTCTGTAACTGTTAATATTTTGCCTTCAAAATTTCATCACCTTATACATGTTAATAAAGCATTATTTTACCATAGTTTCAAGATCATAGCATTATTATTTCTAAGTGGTTCATTTCATTTGCATTGCATAATCTGTACTGATTAAGTGGTAAATTGTCCAAAAAGCTCGAACACTATAGTTAAAATGTTCAGATAATTTTGTCAATTTAGGTTTTCACTGTAAATGAAGTAAGAGTATTTATCGTTCATTAATAAACAAAACACACTAACGTTGAACCCATATTGAGAAGACCTCGTACGCAGTGCATGGGGATTTTTATTGGATCGAACGTGTAAGTTTTTTCGGTTAAAAATTCCATTTTTCGAAGATTTTGTCTCGTCACTCCAAACAATTTTTTTTAGAAAATTGCGATCTTCTTGAAAAACATCCTTTCGCATAATAAATTTCTTCTTTTCTTCTCTACAAATTACATTTCTTGCACGGTAACAAATTTAATGTTTCGCATTGAATGTTTTTAAATATTTTTTGAATGGATCTATACGTAACACCTAATTCCGTGCCGGCAGATCGGATTGAACGTCTAGGGTATGCATGAAAATATCCCAAAATATTTACTTCGATATCTTCACTGGATGTTATAGGACTGGTCAATATTCTCTCTGCTTTTCCGGTTCCAAATTTATAAAAATTCTGTAAAATTTTTATTATTGTTAATTTGCAGCAATCGAGGATACTTTTCATTAAATGTTCTGCTAATTATTTTGTGGACATATGGACATAAATGGCAAATAAACTTGTTATGTCAGAATTTGAATAATTATTTGCTATATTCCCAAAACTAACTTAATAAACAACAATTTGCTATCGTTGATTATAATAACGTATTATAGGCGACAAGTCGTGAATTGACAGATTTGGCTTATTTTAGTCATTTGTTCAAACAAGAACATCTGATTTGGTGACCATAGCCATCTATTTTACTTGCTTTAATATTTTAATATCAAAAATTCAACAGAACTGAAAGAAAATTCAAATCTACATCGACTGCATTAATAACATACAGAGTGTTCTATTTAACAACATTGACTTATTTACGTTTTATAAGACGGAGGCATGTTTACAAAAACCCTGCGCATAAAAATTAATAATTAATCGTACTATCTTGTATAGCAAAGTTTACTTATTATCTATGCAAAATTTCAAAATATAATTTTAATAAACACCAAAGATATTTTGAATTTAATATCAAGCGATTACTGTCAAAATTTTCATTAAATAATTTATGTGTTTAAAAATACGAGGGCGTATTTTTATATTATCTATCTAGCCATGAAAAAAAAGCACATAACAGAACAAAAAAAAAATATTTTTCTACGTAACTCCCTTCAACACTAACACACTTGTTCCATTTTTTCTTCAATTGCCCCATACCCACACAAAAAAATTCCTTTGGTAACTCTGCAATACATTCATGAACAGCTTCTTTGAGGTGTTCATCAGAAGGAAACGCTTATCCCTGAGACGATTTTTTAAATTTTTGAATAAGAAGAAGTCTGACGTAGCTGGGTTGGGACTATAAGGTAGGTGCCTTAACTCTATAAACCCACAGCCATTGATTATCTGCTGAACTTTGTGTGCATTATGAACCCGACAATTGTCGTGTAGCAACAAGTTTTTTTGTGGATATGAATGAGGGCGTTTTTCCTCCAGAGCAGTCTTTAAAATTTTAATTGTGTTTCCGTAGGCCTCTCCAGTTATAGTAAATCCCCGTCGGCATATATTCAATAAGCAAGACACCTCCGGCACCCCAGAAAAGAGTTTCCATCACGTTTTTTTCAGAAAAATGTATCTTGGCATTTTTTTTGTGGTGGAGAGCCCTTATGAACCCACTGCATAGATTCTTGCTTAGTAGGAGGGTCCCAGTGATGCACCCAAGTCTCATCCCCGGTGATAATTAGAGAATAAAAATTTGTTGTCCCTCTCCAACACAGCCAAATTTTCGTGAGAAACTTCTTTTCTGTACAGTTTTTTTCAGGTGTAAGCAATTTGGGTATCCACAATGCAGGCACCTTCTGCATACCCAAATCGTCGTGCAAAATTTTGAGGACACTTGTTTCGGATATACCGACTTCATTGACAATGACAAAGATTTTTACACGCTGATCTTCCAGTACCAAATTTTCGACTTTTTCTACAGTGCCTTCAGTTCGAGCTTCAACGGGTCGTCCGGGCTTTGGATCATCATTGATTGATTCTCGACTCCATCGAAAGAGTTTAGACCAATATTTTACTTAATAATAGGATGGTGCATCTTACCCATACACAGCAACCATATCTTCATGAATTGCTTTTGGATCATTGCCTTCTCTTGCAGGAACTTTATTACGCTGCGATGTACAATCTTAGTTTCACTCATTTTATCGATAGATAGACTGTCTCAAATCTCTGTAAACGGCATAAACTGAACACAAATGCTCTATCATAATCAAAACATTAACGGATAGAAAATCTGAATTTCATATATATATATATATATATATATATATATATATATATATATATATATAAGAGCACAGTTTTTGAGTAGTACTCCGAAACACACACCCTTCATCAAACCTAGAAGAACTAAAAGAAGAAATTCAAACCCTTGGGTATACTGTTGTAAATATAACCAATACTAGGAAAAGAGGAACGACAAATGTGGTACCACTATACTTAGTTGAAATAAAACCAGCAGACAACAACAAAGCTATTTATAAAATCAGTAAACTAGCCTATTCAATAGTAAAATTTGAAACAACAAATGTAAAGCGATAAATCCCAAAGATTTGACCACACTAAACATGTTTGTCATAGAAGCCCAAGACGCGTTAATTGTTTAGGTGACTATGGAACAATACAATATCAACGCAAAGAAAAAATAAAGACGTCGCATGCGTCAACTGCAAAGACAACCGCCCTGCAATCTACAAAGGTTGTTTGGTCTACAAGGAACTGCAACGCAAAACACTACTCCCTCCTCTGAGAAGCAGGGAACCAGATCAGATACAGTCATATCAGACTCAATCAAACCAACAGAATCTGTTCACTCATGCCCGAATAGTTAGAGATGTTAATCAACAGAATATATAGCCACAGATAGCAGTGACAAGAAATGAATCAAATGACATGGATGAACTAAAAAAAATGTTAAAAACGCTCATGGAACAAATGGGAACTATGTTAAACTTATTAACCACTCTCGTCTCAAAGAACAATAATGGCCCAACTTCTTAAGTTAGCTGTTCGGAATGCCAATCGCTTGACAAAACACAAAGACGAAGTTTTATCAATTATTTCAAACAACAGAAATGACATTATGTTGATTTAGGAGTCACCTTTCACTAAATATGAATTACAACATCATCAAGCTACATCAACACTATTGAAGATTGGGTTGCTCCATTACTCGTATCTGCGGTTTATATCTGATGGGGACTACAACGCCAAACATATCCACTGGGGCTCACTATTAAACACGGCCAAAGGGAGGGAACATTCAAAAGCAATAAACAACACTAAATCTGTCAGGGTATTTTGAACACCCTGTATACGTAGTGGGTAATATTGTTTGTAACTCTAGCGATTTACCGTCAAATTTTTGTTGTCAAGTTGAGTTTTTATGAATAAATTTGTTTAACGCGTGTAGCGACCTTTAGGAAAGGTGTATGGCGAGCTTTAGTTTTTTGTTTGTGAATTATTATTGTGTAATTTAGATTGGTTTTCCTTATTATTCCCCGCTTATAGAAGTTTGATTAACGTTTATTTGTAAATAGTTGTATATAAGTTTAATTAAGGTTTATTTCGTTTGATTTCCTTAAAAATTATAGAAAGAGTGTAGATTTATGTGTGTATGATGTCATGTTGGCGACAGTAAGACGAGTAAAGATAGTGGTTCAGTTTATTATTGAGTATGTTGGTTTTAAGTCATAGAGGTTGAATGTGGGACTAATTGTTTGTACTTGAATGAAAATATAGAGATGTTTTGCACGATGATTTTGCTGACGTTTAAAAATTTTGAAAATTCTCGAGTTCTTACGGACGAAAACGAAATTTGTGTGTAAGGGTACCATGTCTTCCCCTTCCGTTTTTTAATTGGTGGAATTAAATTAGATAAGATTTTTTATGAGTGGTGGGATTCAAAAGTCCAAGATGGATTTCTAGTAGTAATTTAGGGATTCTGAAACTGATCGCGCTCTCGAGTAGTATTACGGTGACGCTTGTTGTTACGCTTTAAGGGGTGGTTTAGAACGTTGATATATTGGACCTTGTGGTGTTTAACGAACGAACCTTTTGTGTAGTAAGGGTAGTTTAGCTACTTCTGAAGAAGGCCTGTATAGGGATTTTATTAAAACTGTTCATCACCAAAGGATTATACCTAGTGCCGACTTCGATTTTACGTAAAGTTACCTAGAGAGCATCGTCGTGTTTTATTAGTGCTTCGGTGAACTCATTGGTTTATCTCGCTTTTGCGGATTTTTTTAACATTAACGTTCTTGAAGTGCCACTGATTTATCGTACAAAGCGTGTTTAAGGATAAAGAAAGTTTCGCAATATATTAAAATTATAATTATTTAAATCAAGTTATTAACCTTTTGGATTGTTAGTGGAAATAAAACTATTTAAGAGATTAAAAGTTATCAAGCAAGTTGAGCGCACAAATTATTATTTTAAAAAAGTTTTTATTAATGCAGTAACATTTTAACGCGATTCAATCAAGGAATCGTTTGTGTATAAAAGAACAATAGTCAACATTTTCATTCATCATTTTGTCAGAGCAGGAAGATTTCATTTCCGTCATAGCAGTCATTGGTGATCATTTTCTATTGTTGTAACAGAAGAGGTGTTAGGCTAGACCTTAAGGTAATATAATATTGTTTTTTTTTCTTGAATATTTTCAAGATCTATTTTTTTTGTGTGTTTCGAATTATTTTTTTTTTGTATTAACGAAGGTTTGAAAGCGGTGTCGTATTTTTTTGTTAAATTAAGTTGTTGTTTTAAATTTATTTAGTGTAATTAATTATAGTTCTGAAGCTCCGCCTTCACACTTTGTTATTTAGTATTAAAGGGCAATTGACCCTGTAGTAGTGTGGGTATATAATCCACGAAATATATATAGGTTAAACCATTTAGAACGGCGTTAAGCAGCATTCTGATCAGACATTCTGTCGCCTTTTAAGCCTTTGTATTTTTTTTGTTTATACGCATTATCGTTTTTGTATTTATATTATATTTTTTTTATTATTTTATTATAGCTTTGTTTAGGTTTTATAAATGTGTTTTAATTCTGTGAAAACCCTTTTGTGTTGCATAAAAGTTTTCTTGCAAATTGCCAGTTTACCGGTAATTTAGTTTTAACGTAACGAAGTTAGTGTTTTTTTATTATTGAGTAATAGCGTTGATAATATTTAGTGTTTTGTTTGATTTTTAGTTGAGTATTAATTCATTTAGAGTGCATTCTATAGCTTATTTTTTTTGTTTTGTTTTGATTATTAGTTAATGCCTAATTATTTACACTGAGGTGTATTAACGTAACGTTATCGAGTGATTATCACGCTTTTATTTGACAAGCGTGTAGTGCTTTTGAAGCCCTATTTCAGGTGGTTTGCTGAGTTGCTGTCCAGCACACCTGGGATTGATTGCGGATAGGTAAGCGTATGTTTTTTGTATGTTTAGACACGCTATGTATTGGTAATTTTGGCACGACATCCCTTATTTTGACTACCAAACATTCTGGCGCCCAAAACCGAACTGATTACGTTTTCATCCCCTATTTTGACTTACGTACGATTTACTATTCTGGATGTGCAAAATTTTTCAACATCTGACCTACACCCATACGCTGGCTAGTCGGGGCAAAAAGGCCAAATTTATCTATAATCCCGTTCTACCACCCGTTTATACCGTTACAAATCATAGGTGAACCAATGTACTGGCTTACAGATATAACTAAAAATCCTGATTTACTTGATTTTTGCATTGTAAAAGCAATAAACCCAAACTACATTAAGGTCGAATCGTGCTTAGATCTTACAAACGAGTACTCACCAATTATAATAACACTTTGTACACAGGTTACATTCAAACCGGATCCACCTTCTCTTCATAATAAGCATACAAATTGGGAACTATTACGACAATTAGTTAATGAATCTCTCACTCTGGCCGTATCATTAAAAACAGAACAGGAGATTGAGGAATGCTGTTGAAACTTTCAATAATGTAGTACAACACGCTGCATGGCAGGCTACGCCAATAAACAACCATGAAAGAGCCTACAATCTAGACTGTCCTATCGTAATAAAAAAGAAAATTGCAGAAAAACGAAAATTGCGGAGTAAATGGCAAACAACGCGACGCCCAGATGACAAAAGCGCACCAAGAGCAACAAATGATCTTAAATATCTACTTAGTACGATTAAAAATCAAGAAATACAAAATTATCTTTTGCAATTGTCATCATCAGAGGCGTCTGATCACACACTCTGGAAAGCTACTAAAAAACTCAGTTCGCAGTAGCGTAATACCCCCATACGACTAGAAAATAACACTTGGCCCAGAAGCAGCAAAGCAAAATCTTTAGCGTTTGCTATGCACCTAGCTGAAGTATTTAAACCTTTTGCTACTAAACCACAAGGGATGAAAAAAGCACGATTTTGGAATACCTTCAATCACCGTTTCAAATGTTTCCACCCATTCAACCTTTTAAAATAAACGAAATCAAAACTACAATACTGAAGAAGTCCACGCAAAGCAACAGGGTACGATTTGATTAAGGGCAAGGTACTTCAAGAACTTCCAGATAAAGGTTTTAGATTTATTAATTACCTGTTTAACGCAATTCTACGTTCACGACATTTTCCCTGGCAATGGAAGGTGGCCACAATTATTGTAATACCAAAACCTGGGAAACCCATTGATCAAGTGTCACCCTACCGACTAATTAGTTTGCTACCAATAATGTCCAAACTTTTCGAAAAACTACTCCTAAAGTCAATTATACCAATTCTCGTAGATAATACCAGGTCATTAGTTTGGAAGGCAAAATTCCACAATAAATCAAGTTCACCGACTAGCAGCCACGATTTCTAGAGATTTCGGGAATAATCGTTACTGCTCGGCTGTATTCATTGACGTTAAGCAAGCATTCGATAAAGTCTGGCATGATGGGCTACTCTATAAACTTAAAACTCTATTTCCACCAGATCACTATCAGCTACTCTCTAACAGAACATTTATGATTCAACATGGCGAATCGCACACGACATTGTGCTGTATCACAGAGTGTGTCCCCCAGGGTAGCGTGCTAGGCCCTAATTTTTACATCAGACCTTACTATTCTCCAAACAACGACAGCCGCTACTTATACTGATAATGCTGTTCTTATGGCATCAGATCCTGAACCAATTATAGCATCAGAAAACCTTCAAAATCACCTGTCTGAAATGGAAAGGTGGTGTAGAAATGGCGTTTACCACCAAACGGGGTACTTGCCCACATGTTCTGTTCAACAATCAACAGATACCTCAAGCTGAAACCGTTAAATATTTGAGAATGCACCTAGACCGAAGGCTTACATGGAAGGCGTATTGGACAAAAAGGAAACAATTAGGCATTACAATCCAAAAATGTACTGGCCGCAAATCTCAGTTATCACTTAATAACAAAGTGCTTTTACACAAGGCAATAATTAAGCCAATATGGACGTATGAGATACAACTGTGGGGTACTGCCAGAAATTGCTCCATGGTACTTCCCAAACGAAGTCATCAGGCGAGATCTCAACATCCCAACAATAAATGAAGAAATAATAGTGCTGTGGAAATTTAACATATAATTGGTAAAGCATTTGCTTCAAGGTCTAGGAAAAACACAGCAAAAAACCTAGAAATACCAAAAGTTGAAAACAAATTGAAATCAAGGCGTATCATTATGCTCTTTTTTAATTATAAGATGCCAAAACCTATTTAAACGGAGATTTTCTTCTTGTCTATTAAAATTATTCGGGTGTTTATATATTTCAATAGCTTCACGTTGCAAACGAACATAATAATGGGTTTGTCTTGACAATATTTTCATATTGTCAAATTGAATGTCATGATTTAACATAAATAGTTGAAATTAAATTGAAATTAAAAATTACAAGAAACGTTCTGCATTGTGCTTTTCATTGTTAATAACACTTCCAATTATTGATAAAGATATCTCTTTGTTAGATTTAACTGGGTTATTTTTTGATGTAATGTTTGGATTTGTGAATGCTTCTATCATTTTAAAATTGAAGTTTTTCACAACTTTACACTTACATCATAACTCGATTAAATTTTGTTAAATGTGTTTTTTGGCTGGCAAATTTCATCGTTAGCTTTCGTCGTAGAGAGTGTTCTGGTTTGTCATCTTTGAGGCAGTTTAACAATATTTAATTTTAATGACCTAGTTATTCTTTACTACAATTTTATAGTTGGCTTATACGTTTCTCAAACTGTTATATTAATAGCAGGCTTATGTTTATGTTTGAATTTTTCAAATTTGACAAAATTGTTTACTACATCTTTAACAATTTTTAAGAAACATTACTACTGACGAAGATAACTGTAAGTGTTATCGAAACGTTTAGATTGTATAATTTAAAGTACACCATTAAAAAATCCCAAAAAAGATAAGTATTTTATTAACAGATTGTTAAGTGTAAAGGAAAAAAAAATTGAGTGTATAACCAAAGCGGTACTTTTAGGTTTTAATTTTACGTCAGATTTATGTTGGGTTAATCTATTCTTTAAAGGTTGTAAAGAAGTTCCAATATAAATTTTACTGCAGTTGTTACAAGGAATTTTGTAAATGGTATTTGTTTTTTGTTCTTTTGGCGTTTTTGATTTTAGTTTTGTAAATAACATTGGATTGTGTTGTGGTTTAAAAGCGGGCTTAATCTTATATTTAAGAAGATTTTTTAGTAAAATATATTTTTTATTAGAAAAAGGAATTGGTGCTTATTTAAAATTTATTATTAGTTTTTTTTTATGAACGAATAAGTTCAAAGGTAAATATGTAATTAAAAATTATTATTAATTTTATTAAATACATAAATAAAAAGTTTACCTCGAGTAGGATTTGAACCTACGACCTGTACTTTGCTAGAGTACCGCGCTAACCAACTGCGCCATCAAGGTTCAAGCCCCAATCGATGTAAATTTTGTCTTTATGTGTGTAGAACTGATGTAAATTCTAAATATAATGACATTACAGTCAAATTACTTATATTAATGGAATGTGAGTCTGCAATATCGCAAGGATTCACACATACCAAAGCAACTTGACTAATATTAAATAATAATAATTTACACTTAAAATGCCAGTTACAGTGTTTATATTTTATAATTAAAATACAGATTTTATTATTGTTTTGAAGTAATAGAGAAACAACATCCGGCGCGCATTCTAAATATAATCGTTTGTTAAAATTGAATAAATACGTAATTAATGCATTTAATAATAATTAGAAAATAATGTTGGTGATAAATATGTAATACTAATAAAGTAATAAATTAGAGAAAAGACTTTGATGTTATGCATTACAATTAAAACTATTTGCCATTTTAAATAAATCATATATAAATATTATATTGAAAGTTTGCAATATGTTTTCGCAACTTAGAATTCTAAATTAATTGTTAAAATATGATTACAAATGCGAATTTATGCATTCCAATATTAAAAGGTATTACGAAGGAAATATATATATATATATATATATATATATATATATATATATATATATAAACAAATTATTACATAAATAAGCACATTAATGTATCAATAACAACAAATCAGATTTTATGACTTTATTAAAAAAAAAAAAATTCATGCAATCAATATTTACAAAGCCACATAAAAGATACAGGTAAAATAATTGATTTTTTGTTTGTTTTACATTTTTTTTATATAGATGTCAAATATTTTAAACATAAAAAAAGGGAAAATATTTTTTGTTCCTTATTCAAAAAAAAGAAAGAGTTTTTTTTATCCAATTTTTTTTTGTACGTGGACTTACTTTTTAGAAGTTTTCATAAACGTTTGTTTTTACTCTTGTTACCTAAAACAGACTTTGTTAATTACTTCTATGAAATAAGAATAAATTTTTGGTTGGTTAAATTATATTGTAAAGTTAATTAATTTTGTTATCCAAATGGTTAAGTGTTTTAATTTAGTTTAAATCACATCAGATTTAAAATGTATTTTTCAAAAAGAGAAATGTGACAGATTAAGTTAAATAGTTGTAATTGTAAATATTATGTATGTTTGGTATCACTTAGAGTTTTTCTTTAATTTTTGATAAAATTTTATATGGCCATTCACATTATTAGAAACTGCAATAAGATGCGTTATGCTTTGGTTTTCTGGTTTCATCTAACATAAATGTATTATAATTTATAATAAGAAATAAATTCATATTTTAATTACACTTACCATTATAATTGTGTATGCAAAACAAATTAATGTGTAGTAGCGGTGATTGTGGAATAAAGGTTGGAATGGTGTTCAATTAGTAACAAGAAGAAAAGGACTAAATTAAAAAACTTTAATAAATAATATAGTGTTGTTCCTACTAAGTGATAGATAAAAAGCAGAATTTTTAAACCACTGTCACACTTTCATACTGGGCATGTTGATTTACTCGAATATACGATTACAATCACTGCAGTAAGATTTGTGAAGATACCATAATTCTCACAATCCTTCCTCAAGACATTCCTGGTCATCTACGATTTGTATAAAACAAAAAGAAAAGGCATTATTAACAATATCGTACCCAACACGTGGTGGAGGACAGCACAAAAGAATTTGTTTGGCCAATCAAGGAGTAAGCGAAGATTTAATAAGCATCACTTACCTGAAGAAACGAAAAAAAGAAAATTTCCACTTGCTGCATTCGACACCTGGTAGCGGACATAACCATATGACTACAGGATCAGTCCAGTGACGTTTCTTAGGTAGGTGTAGTATAAATTTAATTAGGAATAAGTTTGTTATTTTATTGTTTTCCTGTGAAATCGTCCACGTCAAAGAATTAATTTTTTTTATGTCGATTAATTCACTCGCATTATTAAGACTCACTTGTTCCCTGAGATTATTGTTTGAAATTC
This sequence comes from Vesta saturnalis, assembly GCA_036346205.1. Taxonomy (NCBI): domain Eukaryota; kingdom Metazoa; phylum Arthropoda; class Insecta; order Coleoptera; family Lampyridae; genus Vesta; species Vesta saturnalis. Next base: position 792,827 of record JARFJB010001332.1, read on the forward strand.
ATTTGATCCCTATTTAATTTTAACAAGTAAACATTTTTCATTTATTTTACGTAATTTTGTATGTGTCAATAATAGTTTATTGGATTAACTTACTTGGTCAAATCAGAGTTGTTGGAATTGAAATATTAAGCCTAAAAAAAAGGAGTGAATTCTAAAACAATTTACCTGAGATTTATACAGGTTGGCGTTCAACATATTAACTGTTATTACAACAAATTTTGAAAGTTGTGTAGTTTTAAATTTAAAACCAAATTAACAAACCATAAAAAAAAAATTTGTAAATAATATTTGGGGGAAGGCAAGGTTTATTTGAACCTCTCATAACAATATATATATATATATATATATATATATATATATATATATATATATATAGATAGATAGATAGATAATTAAAAATTCAATGTGATAATATAAATAAATAAGAAAAAAAACAAGAAAGCAAGCAGGTTTTTGCCTGCTATTTAGAAACCGCAATATCCGGTGCGCGACGTGATCTAACATATGGTTGTTTATTAGTCGTTACCGTGCTATTCACAGGTAAGTTTTAATATTATATTTTAGAAATAATAAAGTAGAGGTATTTAGGCCACTATTGTATACGCTGCTGTATTCGCTATAACTTGTTATTGCTGTTGTCGCTGTCATAATTCAACATGTATATTTTCCGATATGTTTAATTAATTTTACTTAAAACATTAATTATACAAATGATTTTTTTAGATTTAACTTATATGATAAACAGTGCTCACCGTTGTTGTACTCAGCTGCTATACCTATTGATTCTACCGTTACAGGTAAGCTATATATTTGAAATTGAAGCATTAATTACATCGATAAATTATAGGGTTGATGGATTTAATCATATATTACTTCCTGCCGCAGTTCGTTCGATATTCGCTAGATATTAAAGGTATAATGTTTACAATTTACACTAAATATATATATATATATATATATATATATATATATGTCAAATTTGACAAAATTGTTTACTACATCTTTAACAATTTTTAACAAACATTACTACTGACGAAGATAACTGTAAGTGTTTAGATTGTATAATTTAAAGTACACCATTAAAAAATCCCAAAAAAGATAAGTATTTTATTATGAGTGTTAATGGTGAAAGTTTACATTTTCATCCTGATTTCTTTTGCTTCAAGTGATGATCTACGCGGCACATTTTTTAAGGCTAGGAAGGATTTGAATCTGTCTTCCTGCGTCGAAATGTTATCTAATCGTCCTCTTCGTTATTTAAGGGAAATTGCGAATTGTAGCTTAGAGAATTTCTGCTTTTTCGCAAAAAAATTGTGGAAATGTACTATTGCCATAACAACAACTTCTGTTTGTTCTGGCCGAAAAATAGACGACATAATACCGAAAATATTTTCTACTACACTACGGGCCCGGCTAAACCGATAATTGAAAGTTCTTTCTCTAGACCCTTTTGGATATAGGCCTGCATATGGTTTCATAATGTTTGCGGTAAGTGTAAAAGCCTCATCAGCTACAAATACATAGGGCAATCCTTTCGGTCTGTTTAGCAAAGGTTTGGATGGCGGTAAACCCAAATGGTTGGTTTGTATCCCGTGATGTATTACAGTGTTCTTAAAAACGCCTCCGTAGGATATCCTTCCTTGACAGCCTATATCAGTAAAAATGAAATTGCAATCCGCATCTACTACCGCATACAACGCAATACTAAAAAGGCCTTTATAGTTAAACAAAATCACTGCCATTACATTTAGGTGATTGCAATATAATATGTTTGCCGTCCATAGAACCAACACAATTTGGGAAATGCCAAAGCTATCGTTTTCATGTCAAAAACAATAACCACTCTTGTTAAATCGTTACAATCCTGCACTGGTTCAAAAAATAAATGAGGGCGAAGACTATTGGTCCTCACCGTATTAGTGAAAATGGTATTATATTTGTACAGCTAGGATCCATTTTATTTATTACCATAATGTGTATTTTTTCAGGGCAGCAACAGTGGAGATACGGAGTCTTCAACACAGTTTCATAGTGAAGATATTGACTATGACAGGCTACCTGATACTATTGGAGACGATGGTACTGATTCTGACCATTCCTCATTTGCATCAGCTAGTACTATTACTACTACTACTCCAACTGTACTAGAAAGTAATACCAATAATATACAGTAG